>JASANB010005217.1:0-354682 GCA_030248155.1 Sabatieria punctata | reverse complement strand
ACTGAAGACACACTACTGCAGTAGTTTTTCGCCAGTCTCTGCCTCTATTTTACAGGCTGGCGAATATACGCCAACCTTAACCTGAATCACATACACTACTGCAGTAGTCAGAGCAGAATAGAAAACAGCCGCGCCGGCTCCCGGTGTAAACTCAAAGCCAATGAAAAAAAAGAAGAAAAAAATAAATAATTCTATTTTCCACGGGAGCTATACGAGGAAATGATGGTTAGCTCAGAAAGGCACTAGGATGGCAGCAGAAAACATTTTTAGCGTCATGTTCACACCCAGAACCCGTCAACAACCATTCAACACCAGAAACGTATGCAGGCTCGACCGTTTTGGTAGTGATCGACGAAGATATGGACGTAATCACCCGGACAGAAGCTTTTGCAACATCTGACAACACCTATCTGTCTTATTTTATTAATAAACTTGGAGTGGAACTCAAGTTTTGCCTAAAAATAACGGACCGACTGTCGTCGGGAGTGAAAAGTTGCTGTATTCTGTTGAAAAATGTCTGCTGATCGGACTAAAAACAAAAAAATGTTCTGCCGGTGCCCAGAAACCCACTTCATACCTCAAATGCTTTTGAAAGTGCAAAAAACCGCACCTAAATGCGCCTCTCCGGCGACCTACTGCAGTAGGAAATAGAAAATTTTCTATTTACTACTGCAGTAGTTTCCTACTGCAGTAGCTACTGCAGTAGCGCGGCGGCGCGGGCGCGGGTGTTTATACTCCTACCGAAGACTACTGAAGGAGTCGGCCAACCTACTGCAGTAGCTCCTACTGCAGTAGCTACTGCAGTAGGAGTATAAACGCCGCTTTAGCGCCCTTATTCTATCGCAAAAGTTGAATCGAATGTAGACCAGCATACTGGAAAATTGATACATTCTGTACATTTTTCTAAAAATAGGCTACACAATCTGCAGTGTGGTTTGGAAAGGGCATAAGTTTCGAGAACTAACCAGAAAGAACAAAATTTATTCGAGACGCAGAAGAAGAATGAGTACAAAACCAAGCTAACGAATCTGACACACCGTAGAAACGTTAAGCTCCGAAGAAATTGTATAGACAGACATATCTCAGCATTACGTGGTTATGAGTTACTGACTGACTTTTACTTTTTAGCGTTATAAATATGTAGACGCTTTTTAGAACACGTATTTAGCTCTTCCAGTACCACCACGTTAACGAACAGAAATTACAAAAGTTACCAAAGAAACAAATACTAATAGTCTAACGGACGGAAAGACTCAGCATACCGATCCGACATAAGCTCAACATTTCTTCAGCAACAGCTCATTGACCACGAACTAATTTTCAGACTAACACGTAAACCAAACCAACTTTTGATCTCTCACAATACATGGGTGGCCCTGAAGAGGGCCGTTGGGTTGCTTTATTAGTTTGTAGAGCTGGTGTTTAGCCTCCGAATCCGTACAATGTACGTCCCTGGCGTTTGAGCGCATAGACTACGTCCATGGCCGTTACGGTCTTCCTCTTGGCGTGCTCGCAGTAGGTGACGGCGTCGCGGATCACGTTCTCCAGAAACACCTTCAGAACTCCGCGGGTTTCTTCGTAGATCAGACCGGAGATACGCTTGACACCTCCTCGACGGGCCAATCTTCGGATGGCAGGTTTGGTGATGCCCTGGATATTGTCGCGCAGCACCTTTCGATGACGCTTTGCACCTCCTTTTCCCAATCCTTTGCCTCCCTTGCCACGACCAGACATAGCTAGACTTTGAGATTGAACGGCGAAAAATCAATGAACAAAATAGCCAGTGATATTCACGTCAGAAATGGCCGTTTTTATGCGAACTCTGGGACCGACCTCGAAGAGATTGGCGTACTAATGCATATAGTTCGTTCGGCGCGCTCGTACCTGATCAATACAGCCATGCCAACCACTATAAACGGCCACAGCGGCCGTCTGAATAACCAAAGCGCGCCACTACAATTTGTGTAAGTTGTGTAAGTTTTTCGGACGCATTCTTACACGCTTTGTAAACAAGCTACCTGGTTAGATTATGTCAAAATGTTGCAGTCGGCTTACTTGTACTTGCATGCACAGCACCAACGTAGAAAATGGCATTTCAACATGGGCTACACCATACAACAGGTCATTCGCCGAAGGGGGAGGGTTGGTTGGGGAAGTCTGGTGCCGGCCGGGGGGTCTGAGCCCAAACTTTAGGAGGGGGTTGGGCACTAAAAACGCTAAAAATCGAAAAAAATCGCAATTTTCGGCTAAAAATCGTCAAAAATCGCTAATTTTGGCTGAAATACAGCTAAAAAGTACTGTTTTACTGGCAATTTTGGCAATTATTGTGTCTGAAATTGCAAAAAATCGCAAAAATTTGCTCAAAAAATTATTTGCCAGAAAAATGATGCTGTGTTGAAATATTATGCATGTCGCTTTGTACAGTCCGGGAAAAAACAACATATGGTACACATATGTATATTGAAACGGTACCATATATGGTACCCATACACCTTCAAGCGGTACCATATATGATACTCTTTCGAACTAGGCCTCATATGGGGTACCACATATCAGGGTTCATACGGGTCAGGGAAGTCAGGGAATTTAAAAATGGTCAGGGAAATACGCATACCAGAATTATTTCAGGCGAATCTAAAATTGACGATGTGAAGTTGTATTGTTCGTTAGACGATTCTGAGGTAATGCAACAGTCTCTGGAGCGTATATTGGAGTGGGCAAAAGCCTGGCAGATGACTCTCTCTGTGTCGAAATATACTGTACTGCACTTATGTTCTGGTAATCCTAAAAAGGCATACTATCTGAACGCATCTGAGCTTGTAGCCGAAAATAGCTGTCGTGATCTAGGAGATACTGTAACTGCTGACCTTAAATGTTCTCTACTTACTGTCGTGAACAGACCACCATGGCTTATAGAGTAATCAACACGATTTTCCGCTATCTTCTAACCTCGTGTAAGTTGTCTCTTGTACGTGCGCACAAGTCGTGTCCCCTGCTTGAGTACTGTACTGTACACCAGTAGGCTAAACCCTTTTCCATCTCGAACCTTTACAAGTGAGGCGCCTCCTGGCTGATCTAAAAATGACTTATAATATTGCCTTCGGATTGGTTGACCTTGATTTTTCTGACTTTTTTGTCTATGCGCCATTGAGTCATTTACGTGGTCATACATACAATGTATGTATAAACTGCACTGCTCTTACAGACTTCTCCAAATACTCTTTTTCAAATCGCCTCATTAATCAGTGGAATTCTCTTTATTCAACTATTACCATTGATTTCCTTTTGCCATGAAAAATCTCCACTGATTTTCTTTTTGCCATTTTGTTCAACGTTTCTTGCAACCTTAGACGGACACTGTAAGAGCTCTGCCTGGTGCTCTCTCTCTCTCTCTTTCTCGTATTGTGCTTTTTTGCTTTCTGTTCTTTCTGTGGTACTCAATTTTATGACGTGTTTTCGAGATTGAATAAAGTGAAAAATTGCAATGTATCTCGTCGGTTTTTGCTGAGTAGAGCAAATTCCCAAGCGCAAAGTGAGTGCGGGTTTTCTAGAGTGTGTATGGGGACGGACGGACGGACGGACATCTAAATACCACAACCACCTGTCACCTGTCTACTCATTTAAAATAGCCGCTGAAACTCCCGATACGACGAAACCTGCCGATCTTATGTTAGCGAAAATGCGCGTCCCACCGGAACGCCTACTTTTACGCAGCAGCAAGAGACGAATAAAAAGCCGTTCCATTGTCTGAGCTGACCATTCGAGTCATCGATATTCTGATTCTGTTCCGCTAGACGCTAGCTTAACGTCCGGAGAGGAATCGCTTCTTGTTGCGCAGCTGATTCTGCTTTTCCTAATAATTCGTTCATAATCAATCGAATTAGCTACCTAGAATTTTCCGCATGGCAGAAGCTCTACACAAGAAGTTTCAGGCCGAGGTAGCAAAGTTTAGACAAGCAGAGCAAGGTAAGATAAGAAGTATTGTTGTCTTTGTGCAGAACTGTGAGAGTCCTGAGGTAACCTACTCTACCACAGCTTTTGGATCGAAATAATTGCACTAGAGCAGGTGTGGGGACCTAGCTTTTTGGGTCGAGCGCGTAATGCTACAGAAGATTTATATTTTATATTAGTAGTACAGTCAGGCACTTAGCGCCGTTAGTGGTACCGACACCATCGATCCGATCCGATCTGGCGGGGGGCCCTACGATGTACAGCCCTACGATCAGACCTGCACGGTCCATTTCGTTACCCCTGATATCGTCATCTCGGACGTTTGCCCTTCTTTCACTGCCAAGCCACTCAAGCCATGCTGTTGGGCGCCAGGTGCTAAGAGAGCGCCTGGCGCATCCGATGTGCGGGGGGCCTTACGGCCTGCGATCAGACTCGAGGTCCATTTCGCTTCCCCGTGATTCGTCATCTCGGACGTTTGCCCTTCTTTCACTGCCAAGCCACTCAAGCCATGCTGTTGGGCGCCAGGTACTAAGAGAGTGCCTGGCGTGGTGACGTCATGGTGCTGACAGCTCCCAACGGCCGCCCCGGCCAGTGGCACTAAACCGGTATCAGCCTTATTGCTGG
Organism: Sabatieria punctata; assembly: GCA_030248155.1. Lineage (NCBI taxonomy): Eukaryota > Metazoa > Nematoda > Chromadorea > Araeolaimida > Comesomatidae > Sabatieria > Sabatieria punctata. The sequence goes on along the minus strand of JASANB010005217.1, from coordinate 350,107 downwards.
TCTCTCAGACAGCTCCTGACGTCGTTGATCTTCCCTCCAACGCGGCATGCTTTTAGGAGCGGCTTTCGGTGCAACGGCAGATCCAGTTGGTTCCCATTTTACCTACTCACTGTAACCAGTTTTCGGTGGCCTCGGTGGAGCGTTGTGCCGACGACCAACTCTTTGCAGCAAGAAACTTGCCACGCCGAGAGGATGAACCACTACAACCACTAGGGATGCAGCGGCCGCCGTGACTCAGAGGCAGCGAGCTACCCACTGAGCCACTGACGCGGCGTGCGCCTGGCGCATTGACGTCATAGTGCTGGCAGCGTCCACCGCCGCCCGGCCAGAGCACTAAACCGGTATAGGCCTTGTTGTGTCGTCTCAGCCAGCACTTGACGTCATTGATCTTTCTCCAACGTGGCATGCTATAGGAGCGGCTTCGGTGCAACGGCAGATCCAGTTGGTTCCCATTTTTACCTACTCGCTGTAACCAGCTTTCGGTGGCCTGGGTGGAGCGTTGTGCCGACGACCAACTCTTTGCAGCAAGAAACTTGCCGCGCCGAGAGGATGAACCACTACAACCGCTAGGGATGCAGGGGCCGCCGTGACTCAGAGGCAGCGAGCTACCCACTGAGCCAACGACGCGGCTACCGACACCATATATGGTGCCGGTCCATATATGGTACCGGTACCTAGGGTAGTGGCACCATATGGTACCCCCACATTCGTGGCCTTTGGTGGTACCACGTATGGTCCCCCTACCCATGGCCATGGGTGCCGATTTTTTAAAATTTTCTCGCCCTGGTTAGGCAGCGGCCCAACCAGGGCTCGTCAAACTCTGAAACTGTTAATTCTGGTTAACTTAATACCTGTCACAACTTCTAATATCCTCAGGTGAAATACGCTTAGTTTTGAATATCAAATTCACCCTTTGATTTAGGAAATTATTGGGTATGCTACTGTTTATGTAAATATCTGCAGCTGCAAAGAAATCACAAAATTATGTGCTTGAAAACATTTACAGTAGTATGAGTTTGTTTGTAAAAAAGTCGGAATTTTAGTACTCAGGTCAGGGAAAAGTCAGGGAATTTGGAAAACCCTAATCCGTATGAACCCTGTCGGGAGAGTAATGGTTTGAGAGGCGAAAGCAAGTAAAGTGTATGGTGTGGTGTTGTTATTTCAGACAAGGAGCGAACAATTCGCAGTCGACAGCAGCTGGAAAGTCAGCTAACAGAGAACACCTTAGTCAAAGAAGTGAAATAAGCTAGTAGTTTTCTTTGTCCAAGTCTGATTGCTGCTGGTTACAGGAATTGGATTTTCTGGAAGATGACTCAAACGTCTACAAACTGATCGGACCTGTCCTGGTTAAACAAGACCTAATGGAGGCCAGACAAAACGTGGCCAAACGGATAGAATACATCTCTGCTGAAATGTATGTCTTTGCTTTGGCCCCTCCCTGCTCAAACCTTTACACAGTTGTACAATTTCTTTCCAGTCTTGCAGTCGCTCTTGCATGGTACTGGCTGTCTATCATACATGATACTTGTGTAACCATAGTTAGTGGGCACAAACAGACATGGACAAAGGGGGTTGAGTGGGTTAACCCCTCCTCAGGCTCTGACCTACGCCCCTCAGGCTGCCCCTACCCTCCCCCTACCTCACGAAATTTTTGGAAGAATATGATTTATGAAAATTTTATGATAAAAGTAGGCCTAGATTAGGTGTAAATGAGATTAGACTAACTTATTTTAACCTGTTTTAGCGAAAAATAAGTCGAAACCTTGATTGATTTTAGTAAAAAAATCGGACTTTTTGACTTATTACCATATCATCAACCCTCAGGATTTGAAAATGTACCACCCCTCAGCCGAAATACTAGCCCATGTCTGGGCACAAATGGTATCATGGTATCATACTGCTGGTACTGCACCCTTAGAACGTGATCTACTCAGTGCTCTGCCCACCCCGAATAGGTAGAGTCTTTTAATCGGCTACGTTTTTTTAAACCTGCAACCTTGACAGTTTTTATCTTTTGTGAATGAATTGACAAGAATCGACCTGCCTCTTTGGCATATATGGGCCCGAACAATCCGGAAGGGGTCTAGAGACCTCGGGGGTCCCGAAAAAAGTCCAAAAAACGCCTGTTCTGCCTAAATAAGCGAATATGGGTCGTGGAGGAGGTATGGGCCGGCGAGGGAGGTAAAACCCCCTCACCCCCGGCCCATGTATGCTCTTTGGTTCACAGTGCAACCCTGGACTTTTTGCTGGACTTTACCGGTTTAAATATTTTACAGAATATGATGATTGTGGCGTAATACAAGATTACATTTGTTTCGGCCAGCAAATGTGCTACTAGGAGGTGTCTAGCAGTAGAATATAGTACAGTTTTCCTTACTGTGTTGCACACAAGTGTGGTATTTTAGAAAGAGGCACGAAGCCACTCTAAAGGACATAGAGTCGAAACAAGAAAGTCAAAAAGAGACGGTGACTAAGCTACAACAGCAGCTGAAGCAGGTGCAAGTGAAGGCGGCGATGAAAGCATGAAATCTTACTGTTATTTACTGTACAACTGCTTTATCATTATCGTTACTGGTTTGTTGTAGTTGCGTTAACCGATCACTAAAGTCACGATTTGAGTCAGAGATCTGTGCTATCGGGGCTAACTTTGGTAGCTTCTGTTTCGTCTATTTCTTCTATATCTTCCGACTGCCAGCTAGGCATGGCTATGCCGGCAACCGAAGCCAACGAGTGTTTGAGCACCATCGACGTTTTAGGCCCGGCCACGCTAGTTTTGCGCCGATTTCTGATCTCGCGCACCTGACGACAGGCAGCTCGCACTCTGAACAAATGGTCGACCTCGTTGACACGCTTGACTGGGTCAGCTTTCAGATTCTTGTCTCCCAATTCGAAGCACGCCTAAAAATAGCAAACATCCAATTGTATCGCCATTTTTTCGCTCAAAACTACTGAGGATGTGTTTCCTACTACCTGCTGAAACGGATTTGTATGTAACAACCACTGCATTAACCCTTCTGTCATTGTTTGTTTTGTAAGTAAAGTGCTCTCCCGTTTCATTTTGGTGCCGAGACCCGTTGTTTTGTTGTGTTGTGCACCCACAGTTTACGACCTCTACTCCTACTCTAGTTCTTCGACTCCTACCACTGCCACAAACCCACCATGGTTCGAACCAAGAAACCGACACCTCCTTCCACTTCGCCAACCACTCGTTCCACCCGCCGCAAGAGCAAGATGCCTCCTAAGTCTGCCCACACTTCTGCGACTACTTCCCGTTCTTCCTCTCACTCATCAGTGCATCTCTCAGTTAGTCAAATCAACCTCGCAGCCGCTCCTCCCGTTCGTCCGCCCACGGTTCCTCCTACCCTTTCGCAAGATGACGACCGCCCTCCTCAGCTCACCACTACAAATTTCCTTCACTTCCTCCAACAACAACAACAACAACGCCACGACGAACAGCAACAACGTCAACAGGACGCATTCACACAACTCTTCCAACAACAGGCACGTTTAATCGCAGCCCTCAATGATCGCCCTCGCGCCGTTCAACCACAACTTTCTGTCAACCTTCCGCGCCCCTCTACCTACTGTTTCAATCAGTCGGCCAACGACGTCCCATTCTCTCACTGGTCCGCTGACGTCGCCACTTTCGTGCAACAATCCGGTCTCCCGTGGCGCAAGGTATTGGAAGACGCTCTCGACACCGCCGCTCGGCAACAATTCCATTCGCTTTCGGACGCCCAGACAACCACTCTTGCTGCCGCGCTCACTCATCTCGAACCTCTCCTGCAACCGGCCGAATCCCCTATCCAGGTCGCCCTCACCTTACTCCAACAGCCACCCACTTCCGACGTCATCCAGCTCGCCAACCATTTTAAGTCTCAGATGTCCCGTCTTCCGTCCGCGGAGAGTATTGCTGCAGCCGCGTTCGTCAATCTCCTCCCCTACCAGATCAAGAAGCATATGATTCACCACCTCTCCGATCCCGCTCAGCCTCACGACATCTACTCGGTTACCACAGAAGCTGTCAAGTACTTCAACACCGAGCAGGCAATCACCAGTTCTCTCAATCATCATTCTTCTCCCTCTTCAGCCTCACAACAACGCGCGTCCACTGATTCCCCTCCCAGGTGTTACAACTGCAACAGAGTCGGCCATCTCGCTCGCCAGTGTCGTTCGCAGCAACTCTCTACCAAGCCGGCTCCCAAGTCTACTCCCATCTCTCCTATTCGTCCAGTTGTTCGCCGTATTGTTCTCAGCCCTCAGCCGTGCTCTCCCTCCCCTTCACCTCAAGACGCTTGTCAGGCGCAGAGACAGCCCAACCGACACTCGTCCGCGGGGAGTAATCACCAGTTTTCGCCGGTCGCTACCAGAGTTCCTGGCAGGGTCAAATGGTTCAATCCTGCAATGGGCTACGGCTTCGTTTCCCGCTCCGATAACAACTCAGACTGCTTCGTTCACTCGTCCGCTCTTACCTCCGGTCGCCCTCATTCTTCTCATTCAGACCCAGGTCTTTGCCGGGGCGAGCCAATTTCCTTCGACGTGGTGCCCGACCCTTGGGGGCGTACCGACTGCGCGGTCAACATCTCGGCAATCCACTATGTCCATGGGGAGTGATGAAACGGATTTGTATGTAACAACCACTGCATTAACCCTTCTGTCATTGTTTGTTTTGTAAGTAAAGTGCTCTCCCGTTTCACTGCATAACTTCGCTTTGCGATGTCAGTCTAATTGTGCGTACGGCGACCTAATACAGTCTGGCACTTAACGCTGTTTATGGTACCGACACAAAATATGTTCGGTGACGGGTGGTGGTACCATCCGATCCGATGTGCGGGGGGCTTACAGCCTACGATCAGACTGGTGGTCCGATTTACGACCCCGTGATTCGTCATTTTCTCACTGCCAGCCACTACAAGCCATGCGTGTTGACGTCATGATGCTGTCAGCTCTGGTGCCCCATACGCCAGAAGGCTCCCAGCATAGTTGGTTCCTCAGACAGCTTCTGACGTCATTGATCTTCTTCTCCAATGCTGCATGCTTTGTGGAGCGGCTTCGGTGCAACGGCAGATCCAGTCGGTTCCCATTTTACCTACCCGCTGTCACCAGATTTCGGTGGCCTGGGTGGAGCTTTGTGCCGACGACCAAGGAAAGAAACTTGCTGCGCCGAGGGGATGAGCGCACGAGCACGCGCACAGTGGGTATGCGGTCTGTACCATGGTGCCACTAGCCTAGGTACCGGTACCATAAACGGCGTTAAGTGTCAGACTGAAATGACGTGTTTAACTTGAACTCACAGTTTTGTACATAGGGTTACTGAGCAGATTTCGCAGACGCAGTAGATCAGATACGTGTTCCATTTGGATCTGGGGAGCTTTCTGAGCCATCGACTCTGAAGTTATTCTCTAGTCGCATTGCCTTTTCTAATCAACTACAGTACCCTTTCGTCTGTCGTGCGCTTCGAGAACCACGTCGCTGATGGCTGTTGGCAGTGTTGATCTGTCCAGCATTTGCAGTTCGTCAAATAGTGCGCCGCCTTGCGGTGTTACCATCGCAGACGGGCTTTCCAACCTTTTTCTGAAGTGATAAATCTCAAATTTTACTTGAAGTTACAGCATTTTTTATTTTTACGTGATCCTATCTTCGTGGTAGGCCATTACGAGGCTTTTGGTGCGTCCCATCCGACGTGTCGAATCTTTCTGCACAATAGGTCTAATGAAGTGCTGACTAAATGACTTCATAAGCGCCTAAACGGTTCATTCCTTTTAGAATTTAAAATAATGCTGCATGCAGTGAACTTTGCTTACTGTCCAGTAGTGTGATCCATGGTAGCCAATGATTTCTTCTACTCCAGCCATCATGTTTTCTACCAAGCCGCGATGCATTTCTTTCAAAACCCTGTATTTACTGCTGGCAGCGGTGGCCAGACGGATTCGCAGTAATCGAACCAACGGTTTTATGGTTATTCCCTGAATAATAGCTCATTCTTTACGTACAGTGCGGTACAAAAGCTACAGTATACCTGAACGAAAACAGTGAATATAATGATCAGGTAGGTACAGTCGAGCAACGTATTTCTGGCCGGAACCTCTTGTCTAGTGAGCATGAATGCCAGAGAAAAGGAAACTGCACCACGCAGGCCTCCGTAAGACTGAAAACTGCTCACCTCCAAGGTGCACCTTATGTAACAGCAGCCATTACGACTTGGTTTGGAACATAAAGAACCGTTGCAGGTACGGAGCCGTTGCACTTATACTGTATGTAGGCTACCTATTCAGTAAAGTTGGGCTATTATATCTAGAAACTGACCATAATGAATTGTTCTTGCTTGGTGATCTGTCGTGCGCCGGCCATATATTTGTTGACGAAGGTGGTCAGTGCGAAGACAGCTGTAATAGTCATCTTAGCTGTGTTCTTCTGTGCTTTCTTCAAACTCACCAAAGAATCTGGAGACAATGCAGAGTAGCAGAGCGTAGAGAGAGAAGCCAGTGTGCCATTCGTCGAAAAACTCCTGGTTAGGCAACAAAAGAGTGACACCAAGAATTATGAAAATTAGCGACTCCGTTACCGAGCTGGAAGGATGAACAGAGACCAAGAAGAAAATATATTGTATGTACGTACCTGGCCACCTTGCTGAAGTAGTGGACTGAGATATACGATTTGCTGGAGATGTTATCGCAGGCATACAGTGCCTGATTGATGCCGCAACTAATAATGCTAGAAACGAACGCTGCACGTACAACGTAGGTACGTCCCCTCTCCCTGTTGTTTTACCTGATAATACCAGAGAAATGAAACAACTCAGCAACCAAATAAGATAAATATGCAGTTCCGAAAAGTATAACTGGTTCCACAACTGCAAATAAAGATGACAGTTTTTGCAGAATTTTGCTTACTTCTCAATTGAAGCGTTCAGACGAAGAAATGCCTCAGTCCATAAATAGATGAAACGAGAAAAACGCGTTCGAAGTTTTCAGTCAGCCTGAAATAAATTGTGGAAAATGCTATGCCCTAAATTGTATTATGCCAAAAGAGGCCTATACCAGTGCTACTCTGCACCTGAGTTTGGACCACCACATGTTGACTGATTTGCATATTTTTAAAAATTTGTGATAGTGGACTTAGGCTGTTTTAAGGTCTAAACCATAAATCAGCCTAAGTCCATATTCACAAATTTAAAAAAGATCAGTAAGAGTAAGAGAGCAGTATAACTACTAGGTTTGATTGCCTTCCAGAACTCCGGGTAGTGGACTAGCAATCTTTACATCAGCCTGCAGCTTAAAAATAGCGCTGCAATAATCGGAAATGTAAAACCTACGTTGAGAGATTCCAGAAAAAGGAGCCAAAAATTCGCCCAAAACCGTTTTTTAATCTTCAAAAGCGGCATTCGGTCAAAGTTTCTGAACTAATCTATCAGTACTATAAGGCGCCCGATTTTTAAGTCTAAATAATTATTATTGAATGAAAAATTTAATTTCAAAATTTTTTCAACCTTAGTAAATGATGGAAAAATTTGAGATTTTCAGCCGTTAGCTAATTTACTCCAGAACCTGTAGGCGTACGCTTGCATTCTATATCCACCATGCTGTAGCTTAAGCATAGCGCTACAATAATCTGAAATATAGGGCATAGATTTTAGGGGTTACAGATAAGCTATTGGGGCCGAAAGGGGGGTGAAAAATTTTTTTCTTCAAAAACTCAATTCGACCGATCCTTCTTAAAGTAGTCAAAAAGTACTCTTAAACCCCCGATTTTTAAGCCTAAATTCTGATTACTAAGCCAGAACGTCAAATTCGAAATTTTGATCCAATAGTTAAGCAGCTCGATTACTGTATCTTCGAAATGAAGCATCAAATCTGGGATTCCTTTTCAGGGGTTTGAGAACTCGTCTATACTACATACATATTAGTGTATCAACTGTCAGCTGTCTAGGTCAATGTTTTAATTTTGTGTGTGAATATTGAGGCTCCTGACTTGGACTTAGGCTTTTCTTCAACTGAATTTCGAGCACTGTTAAAAAATTGCGTTGGTGTAACTTATGACATAGAACGTTTTCAGCTGAGATAATTTGTATTGAACATGTCTATAGTTAGGGGATTGTGCTGCCGAGTAGAACTCAATTTTTTCAAAAAGTGGACTGAGGCATTTCTTCGTCTGAACGCTTCAATTCACCTCGAATTTTTGCGCTAAATTTAGTGAGAAAGGCCGAAAAAAGACCGAAGACAAGACCGATAAAGAATCCTCCAACACTAACACACAGAAATGCTGCGAATCCAAGTGCAACCTGCAAAAAAATATACATCGATCCAGACATTTCTATTGCACTCTGCCTACATCTGAGATGGATAATGATCCAATTTTCTTGAAATCCAGCATCAAATTGTACAACACCACAGTTACTGCGTCTGTAGTTATAACCGGTTTCAGATTATACAGCTCAAGTTTTGAACAGTCCTACCATTGAACAAAGATTCTCCAAAAACCATAAAGTACAGAGTTTTGTTGACACCCACTTCTTGAAATATCGCCAGAACCTAAGCAAAAATTTCAGACAGTATTGTGTGGTCAAATCAACAGGCAAACAAAACAAAGTTACCGCCACAGGATCGACAGCTGCAATAAGTGAACCAAAAACCAGACAATCGAGTAGACCAATATGAAAAGAGCCCATGGCACCAGCGGAGCTAAGACCGTACAGACCAAACGAAATCATCACTATGTTGACTATTGTTCCCTGAAAATTCGTTCCCTCTCAATTTACAAATGCAAGTGATGAGTTTTTCTCACAAAGACAGCATAGATCATAATGGCACCAAGATTCTTGACGAACGCCCGATCTTTCAACGAATAGGCCGCTTCCAATATAATTCTGAACAGACAGCACATACAGTACGTACTGCTCTGAATTTACGTAGAAACTTACGGAGGTAAGAGAAATAGAAAGAAGGTCTGCGAGTGGAACATGAGGAAGCGGTAGCTCGAGGAATCCGGCATAAGTCTGTAAGCGCTCACAGAATATGCATTACAATGCATGTAATTGCAAAAAAGCACCTGAATAGAGCTCCCATGAACATGCCAAACAAAATCTGCACACATGATTCCGGAACGTGTTCAGCTAAGATTCTTATGTGATGAAAAACTAAAACTTGCTGTGCAATTTTCAATTAACAGAGGTACGTATTCCGCAGGCATTAGGGTTTACTTTACTGACACAAACCAACTTTGTCAGGCAGGTACGTACTCCAGGGTTGCCAGGTTTTTGGAACCCAATCCCCCTACTTCTCAGCAAGAAAACCCCTACTTCCCCCTACCATTTTCAAAAAACCCCTACCGAAAACCCCTACCCTAAAAAGGCAAAAAAACAGTGGTGTTTTTAAGGTATTGAAGTTAAATTCTTGTATAAAGTAGTAAGTGAGCTAAACGATAGCTAAAACTAATACTGTAACAGCCACTAACGCAAGACCTATCAATGAACTGAATACTGAATATTCAGTTAAATTTGTTTTTGAAAAGGTAACTGCGCGCTTTGAGCCCTCTTCAGTTCTTAAAAGTAAAGCAGAGAGAAGCAAGAAATATGGTAAATCTGGATTTTGAATGTTTTGCATTTCAGAAACAGACTTGGGGTCCTTTACGCTATGAAAACCAATTTTGGTGTATGGAAAAGTTGAACCATAAAATGTCCTTTAGAGTTGGTACACTACATTGTATGTGACACACCAGGGTTCGCGCCGATCTGGCATTCGAAAATCCGCAAATAATCCCTGACGAAAGCCAAAACTCTCTGTCAACGCTTTTACAAAATCCTCTCACTAATGTACATTGTAAACTCTTGGTGAAAAGGGGCAGTGGCCCGACCAAGGCCAGAAAATTTTTAAAAATTAGAATTTGCCTTTTCTTAAGAGCGCATTTAAAACATATGCCGGGCATAAATTTGACAGTTTTAGTCAACCCAAGGTTTTCGCAAAGGGGGTGTAAAATTTTGAAGATGCCTGGTTGGCCCTCTGCCCAACCAGAGCGACAAAATTTCGCTTCAAAATCAGCCTTGAAAAACGCGCTCAAAAAAGCATTCTGAGCTGAGCTTAGAATAAACAGAAATTACAAGTTAGTTGTTTAAAGTTTTCAGCCGACCAGAGCATGAAATTTTTGAAAATTTAGTCTTCAAAAAGGCATTTAAAAGGTATTCTGAGCGGAAAATAGACAGTTTTAGCACATAATTAATTTGTTTCTCTTATTTTTGTTTAATTTTTCCTTCCTACCTTCTCAGCAAAGGGGCAGGGTGTACACACCCTACACCCCCTAGTACGGCCACTGGATTTAGTGCATATGTAGTTGTAAGACAGAGGCCTGGTTGGGGCCGACGCCCAAACCAGGGCAAGAAAATTTTTAAAAATTAGCCCTCAAGAACCCATTGAAAACAAGCCAATCCTAGCACGCATTATTGGAGTGCCCCGAATTTTACAATTCATTGTAATTTTATACCCAGATTGTGGTGGTATGGTGTAAAAAGTTGTTCAAATAACTAAAATTTCATCTGTGTAACTGAATGCAAAAACCCCTACTTCACCCAACCAAAATTAAAAAAACCCCTACCAAATCCCCCTACCTGAAAAATTTCCCCCTACCGAACGAAAAAACCCCTACAGGTAGGGGAAAAACCCCTACCCTGGCAACCTTGACGTACTCTATCTATATTGAGAAGTTTTTTTACGTACAGTATGAGTGTGCGCATACCGATTTTTAGTGCTGAGACGCATACCACGAATCCAGTGATAATAAACGGGTATTTGACATAATCAAACCGCCAGGACGCCACATGAATCGAGCCGTGGGTCTGAGCACTTTCCACCACCGTCACGTGAAAAGTCTCATTGTCACTAGTTGCAGCAGTAATAGAAGCTAGAGCGAACAACAGCAGTAGAGGCAGCGCCATATTAGATCGGGCCGTGGCAGTAATTTTAGGCGCACTTTTTGCTCCGAGCGCCGCCAGACCCAATGGCTCGGCGCCGCAAACAAGGGACTAAGTTTAATGCCGCACCTGTTGCCTCAAAACACGGACTGATTTGGCGAACCGCACATGATTGATACAACTGTCTCGCCAGATACCATCAAATGCAAATTTGCAGACCTTCTTCATTACAACACTTCCCTTTGACAGACAGAAAGAATCGTCTTCTTTTGACAGTTATTGAAGGGAACAGAAGAAGCGATGACTCCTTGACCCGGATATCAGTTAACGCAGTTGTTCCAGCAAAAAAGACTGGCTAAAACTAATAGCAAGAATGTATAACACCAAGAATGTTCCACTCGGCGGCTCGGCCGTAGTCAGCTGAGCGACCATGCGCTGCAACATAATTGCGCCTACGTAGGCGCGATCGCGACCACCTAGGCGCGATCGCGCTCACGTAGGCGCGATCGCGCCCACGTAGGCGCGAAATCTATGCTGCTTACCCCTGCAGAAAATGCTTACCCCACGTCACAACATGCTTGCCCATTTCCCGAGTCCCCGAGTCAGTGAAAAACCACCAAATTCTGCTCGTTTTCTTTCTCGGCATGACTAGATTTCTTTTAGATGCAACAAAAACTCTTCCACTGAGGCAAAACTTATATATTTTTGCTGGAAAAACAAAAAGTATGACTTTGCGCTCATTCCAAACAGCTAGCGACCCGTTTATGAACTGTTTGGAATTATTTGGCATAGAAAATACCATCTGGTGTTTGATATTTTTTATACCATTTGCATCCCTAGACGAGACGAGTTTGGCCCTACGCCTGAAATCATTTTCTGCAGGGGTAAGCAGCATAGATTTCGCGCCTACGTGGGCGCGATCGCGCCTAGGTGGTCGCGATCGCGCCTACGTAGGCGCAATTATGTTGCAGCGCATGGTCGCTCAGCTGACTACGGCCGAGCCGCCGAGTGGAACATTCTTGGTGTTATACATTCTTGCTAATAGGTTGAGCTTTGTCAGTTGTCGTTGCAATTCGAATGTGCCGCGTTTTTGTCTGCTGCGCAACCGATTTCAGGTGCTGCCCAATCGAAAAACTGTTTACAGAAATTTTCAAAAACTTTCAAATCGCTTTATGTATGTTTTGTTGTGTGGTCGGGTCTTTGGTTGATGTTGGCCGTTCTGTGTGTTTTATGATGGACGACCAAGTCGATTTGCAACAAGAACCAGAGGAATCGGTGATTGTGCACGAGAAAACGTTGCCTGTCAGTGTAGATTGGCCCATTGATACGTAAGACTTTTTTACTCGCCACGCACAGATGTGTCGACAAAGCTCGCTAAGTTTTGTAGACCTACTAGTACTATGCTAAACCACGCGAAAGTCGAAACCAGCTTCGCCTGGAGTTAAAGCATATTTTAGGAAGAAAGAAAGTTAGATAGAGAGAGAGGTGAGAGTGTGAAAATTCTAACGCGAAAAGGTTCGAAATTCTCACCACGACCCCTTCTACCGTGTAGAAGCTATCACATGGTTCGCACTACTTGTTCAGCAACACATTAGGAATAGGAGTGTCCATACATGTACTGGGGGTTTGGGTTGTTACTCCCCCAGCTAGGAAGGCAACCCCCCTCACCCCCATCGAGTTAGCTTTTGGGGACCCCCAGACCGAAAATTACAAGCATTAGTAGCGGCTCAAGCATACATGGGCCGGGCGGGTAAGGGAGGGTATACCCCTCCCCCTCGTCCGGCCAACCCCCCCCCCCCCCTGGGCCGGCCATACCCCTCCCTCCCCCACCCACCGTCCCCTCCCGCCTCCCGGAGGGAGGAAATTTTCGGTTATTTAAGGCAAAATAGACGTTTTTTGGCCATTTTTTAGGGGAAACTCCCCCCGAGGTCTCCAACCCCCCTACCCCCCTCAGGATTTTTCCGGCCCATGTATGGGCTCAAGTACTAAAAACTGGTTCAGAAATGACTTATTTTTAGATGAACACAAATTAGTAACTTTAAGCACAAAACACTAGTGTTTGCCATGTGTTTACGCGTTCACGGTCTTCATGTGTGTGTTCAGCCCCTTTCGGATTCTCAGACAGACATCTTGTATGAAGAGCAGGAGAGTAAAAGGTTACTGTTCGCCTCAAAGGGTGATCAGGAAAGAGCTAAAGATAAAAATGGTCTTGCAAAAAGTGGTTTTCAACTCAGGTTGTGTTGTAGGTTAGTATTAGTAATTTTTTTCAAATTATATATAGGTGCAAAATTTCGGTGGGAAATTTGAATTTTGTCCAAAATTTTGGCTAAAAATACGAAATTTTCGGTAAAAATCAAATTTCGACAAAAAATTGCCAAAAAAACCACTTTTCTGATAGAAACATTGCCAAAAAATCGAAATTTTCCAGGAAAAAATGAAAAAATTTCGGGTTTGGTGCGTAGTTGCCTGGAGGAAGGGTGCGTAGTTGCGTTGTTGCCAAAATTGATTTCTGTGGCTTATTAACGCATCTGGAGCTTTTCTAGCAGCCTCTAGCAACGTTTGGTAGATTTTTATTTTCGTCCCCCCTGTCCTCCCCCTGGGCACCCCCATGCACATGTATGGTTCAGAACATTTCATTTTATTCAGAACAAATCCTTATTCTAGTTCGGTTGCACATAAACGATTATTCACGGTTACACAAGGTGGTTGCGGCATACATGGGTCGGAAAAATTCGGAGAGGGTCTGGAGGTCTCGGGGCCCCCCGAAAAACGCCTATTTTGCCGTAAATACGCGATAATTTTTGGAAGGGGATATGACGGGCAGAGGGGGTGGTGGTATTGGCTGGCGAGGGAGGGTGTAAACCCCAACGTAACACGCGGATCATGTAAGAGTTGAGGGTTGTAGTTGTTTCCGGGAGTCACGTGTGGTTGTCATTATTCCAGCCAGCATAATGAGGGGCTGAGGCAAGGACAAAAGCATATTCTGGAAATCGGTTGGGCCTTACATCTAGAGGGTGATCCCAATCCAAAAGTTCCGTAACACATTTTGTAGATTGTAGTTCACATGTTTTGCTTTTTTCTTGCTTCTGGGGTGCACGTTTGATCTTTATAAATTGCCTTTACGCCACAGTTAGGCCAGCGTTTAAGCGCTAGGTGAACGTGTAAAAACGGCACAAATCTTTGGTTGTAAAAACCAGTTGATTTATGTTTTGTCCAGCCGACAGCAAGCAACACGTAGCGTTAGTAGTTAGCTTTCTGTTTTTGCTTTCGCCTTCGTATTTTTCTTCGTCGCAAGATTATTATTGCCTGCGCTGGTTGTGTTTTCGACATTTAATTGATTAGGTGTTGTGTGCGGTTGAGGCAGCCAAGGTCTGCTCTTTGATTGCCCAACCTAATAAGCAGGCTCGAGTAGCCGACCCAGTGGCCAAAGTGGAATAGAATAGCGCGCAATTAGGTGTAGACGCCTACTGTGAGCGCAAAAGGGTTTGTTGGGTTTCTTATTTATTAAAGTTTTACGTCACAATTATTGATTTAATCGAGTCTGCCTTTTAGCGACCGGTCGCTGCTCAATACGTCGGCGGCTAGCGAGGAAACGCTGCATCCCAACAGACGCTCTTCCATAAATGGCCCTCCCTGCGCTTCCATGCCCGGTCAGTTGCTTTTTAATTGTCCACTTTAACTCTATCCCTAGGATTTGTGTCTAGATCTCTCTCAAGTGGCACCGCCGGGTCGTGTGCGTCACATGTCGGGGCAGATGACACCGGTGAGGCCGCTGAGTCTGCGCGAGTACGAGCAGCAGCTGTCACATCTGAAGAAGGAGAACTTTAACCTCAAGCTCAGAATCTTCTTTCTCGAGAAGAAAATACCCAAACTGCAGGGTCTACAGGGCGAGGACCTGGGCAAACTGGTACTGTTTCTTTACAAAAGAACTTTAACTTACATAAATAAGATCTACATTGATTGTTTGAAAAAGAGCGCACATTGACTAACACATGTCACAGAATTTATAAGGAATCATTTTCTTCTCATGTTCGCCATTGGGTCGTTCCTTTGTCTTCTTTGAAGTGTACGTGTACGCTGACGGCGAGAGTGCTGATTTTGAAAGGATTGTAAACATTTGTAAACAACTAGATGACGGATTTAACTTTAAAGGTGCTATCAAATCCGTGGACCATTCATGGGTTCCGGGAGACCTTGCCCAACCCCCAACTTGGGCTCAACCCCCCAAAGCACCCTTTTTGCAAACTTTTCCCCTGGACCCACCCACCAAAATGGTCGCGACCTCCACCCATCCAACCGGCAACCTCACCCCCAAATTTTCTTATTTTGACTACCACAACCCATATTGGTCTGGGCTTGCTGGTGTGTTCTCAAAGCAATTCCATTCCTATTTTGTTGTACAAAATCTGTATGTACTTTACAAATATGAAAACGTTGTCCTCTCTAAATTTCCACTTGCACCGTAAGAAAATTTGCGTTTGACAGAGTTTGAGAACAGTGCATTTCAAGAACAGAAAAAGGCAAACACGTGTGAAAATAATGTATAGGAACTATGTTAGGTAGGTTATATTGCTAATTCCCTAACTGCTTGAGAAAGTTGTACCGTACATGTACATATCAATATTACAGGTGATCGAGTTGCAATGTCGCGTCGAAGGTTGCGAGCGAGAGGCGCAGACGAAGTCGGAGGAGTTGATGAGAGCTCAGACAAATTTGGATCGTCTTCAGCGAAGTCGGAAGGTGGAGTCCGAGGACAAGGAGCGCGAGATTCTGGAGATTCGCGACACCTACGAGAAGCGACTGACGCAGACCGAACGAGTGAGTGGCTTTATTTTACGGCCGTGAACTTTGCGTTTTATGTAACGCAAATCAAATGCAGATGCTGCGAGAGCTGCGCGATCAGCATTACAAGAGCTCGCTGCGCACGTCTCAACTGGAGGCAGAAAACGAACAACTAGTAGCCGCTCTCAACGAGAAGACCGATCAGGTTGTTTGTCTCAGTTCAACTCTCAGCTTTTACTCACCTGTTGGAAGTTTAGATGCAACCGGGCTCCACTTCATCCTTGCAGGTGGTCTCTGCTGAGCTGGATCGAATGCGCAGTCAGCTGCAGGATGCTGAGATGGAAGTTAACTCGGCTCGTCAAGAGAGAGACGCCCTTCTGGAACAGTTGCAAGCTGCTGCCAGTCATCAGGTGCTGTTTCATTTGGTTTTCTTGTTGTTGCACTGTTATTGATTTTTTGATCTATCGAACCGATTCTTGCATCATCCGCCCGGGTTGGGCTTGAACCAAATTTTCAGTACATAAATGTCGGAACTTTCACTCAACGTATGTGCCTGTTTTTGTTCACAAATACAGTCAGCTTAATTACAATAAACTTCAAGCGTTGTAAAATGTCTGAAAATCTAGAAATATGACAAAAATTGATTAAGTAGTTGCTGCTACCAACTTCAGTACACCTTTTTCCTGTAAATATTGTCCCGTCTTCCATATGTAACAGGGGGTCTGCCCCGCCATCACCCGACTTATGCCAGACCCCCCTCCAAATTTCCTGACCTGTAATTTTTTGAGCAAATTTTTTGCGATTTTTTAGAATTTCGTACGCTAAAATTGCTAAAATCGACTGTAAAACAGCGCTTTTCAGCTGTACTTCAGCCCAAATTTAGCGATTTTTGGCTGAAAAATCGCGATTTTTACGAATTTGAGCGTTTTCGAGTGCCCAACTTGTTCACTAGAATTTGGGATCAGACCTCCCGGGCCGGCGCCAGAGGCCCCAACCGCCCTTCAGTTGATGACCTGTTACATGTATGCCGGCATCATACCCATACATGGGCCGGGGGATAAGGGGGTTTACCCCTCGCCGGCCCATACCCCCTCGGCCAGCCATACCCCCGTCGCCCACCCCCCTCCCGAAGGGAGAAAATGTTCGCTTATTTAAGGCAAAATAGACGTTTTTTGGAGTACATCCGTGACTGTTGTAGCAGGTAGAGTTTGTTTCAGAGTTGCGAAGAACGCGTGCGTTCCATAGAAGAAGAATACCAGAAAGAGAAGGAAAATTTGGTGAAGGCTGAGAAAACCATTCAAGGGCTGTTGAAGGTGGTGCAGAACCAACAAAAAAGCAGTAAACTGTCGGTGATGTCGTCGATGGCTGCTGGCGACACCAACTTTTTCACGCCCGGCTCTTTGGCTCAGCAGTCCGAACTGGAGAGTGGCACTCTGCATATCGGCGATGGAGAGAGTCGGGTTCGTTTTACCTTGAAATACAGCTTTCATTCCACACAACCAGCTAAAGATTTGCCTAAGTCTGCGTGTGAACGTTAGTGTAAGCTTAGGTTTTACCCTAAACCAAATACAAAACCGGTAATTCTGGCCGGTAGTAGTCCTGGTAGTACTGTCAGGCACATAACGCCATGTATGATGACCATACATGTGCATGGTCGGCGGCTCAGGGAGGGACGGCCAGGTCTCTGTGCGTAGTTGCCTGGATATAGGTGCAAATTTTAGGCGGGAAATTCAAATTTTGGCGGGAAATTTGAATTTCCGCCCAAAATTTTGGCGGGAAATTTGAATTTTGCCCAAACTTTTGGCTAAAAATACGGAATTTTCGGCTAAAATTCAAAAATTTTCGGTAAAAATCGAATTTTCGACAAAAAATTGCCAAAAAACCACTTTTCTGATAGAAACATTGCCAAAAAATCGCATATTTTCAGGAAAAATTGAAAAAAATTCAGGTTTGGTGCGTAGTTGCCTGGAGGAAGGGTGCGTAGTTGCGTAGTTGCCAAAATTGATTTCTGTGGCATAAAAACGCATCTGGAGGCTTTCTAGCAGCCTCTAGCAACGTTTGGTAGATTTTCATTTTCGTCCCCCCCTGGGCACCCCCCATGCACATGTATGATGATGACACTGGTGTGTAATGGTACTACTGGTATCATGTGACACCCATGATACATTATGATGCCACTCCCTTCAAATTTAATACCTTATGGCACTGTGTGGGGCACGTATGCATATGCATGCAGATGCATTACCATTTCCGGCGTTAAGTGCCCGAGTGTAGTACAGAGTGTGGCCTCAACCATACATGGGCCGGGGGATGAGGGGGTTACCCCCTCGCCGGACCATACCCCCACCCCCTAGAAAATTTTCGCTTATTTAAGGCAAAATAGGCGTTTTTTGCCTTGTTTCGGCCCCCCCCCCCCCCCCCCCCCCCCGAGGTCTCCATACCCCCTCAGGATTTTTCCGGCGTATGTATGGCCTCAACCCCGATTGCTTATAGTTATCAGACGTCTCGAAGGCGCTGGTGTCTCAAACAGAAGAAGCCAAAAACGAACAGAGTCTTCAAGTGGCCCGGCTTCCACAGACGGCAGTCAACTGTACGGCTGGCAGTTCTGCGGCAGATCTCACCTTGCACTTGGAGCTGATGGCGGCCGAGAACCAGAAGCTGGAGCAGATGTTGGCCTCTCTGCAGAGCGAGCTGTGTGCCCCGGCAGTCAACACCGAGGTGACCAAACTGCGCGAGTTCATCGCTCAGAGCGCCAATCTGAACGGAATTCTGCGCAACCGTCTGCTCAAACTGATCACCGACGCCGGCGGCGACCAGTCGTTGCTGATGCAGTTGAACCAGACAGACGCCACCTCACCCAGCTTCGTCTTCGCAACTCCAACTGACGTTCGCCGTCGCTTCAACCTCTCCATGTCGGCTCGTTCGTTCGTGCAGTTCGAGCCTCGGGAGCCCGGTCTTGTCGACCAGCTGGACGAGGCTAAACAGTGTCTGGACGCTGCGTTGAGCCGAAATCGGCAATTGGAGGACGAGTCGGCCGGTCTAGAAACTCAGCTGGAAGCGCTGCAGAAAGAGCGAACCGAATTGGAAGAACGGTGCGATCTTCTTCAGACGGCGCTTGACCGCGAGACTGCAAGTACCGGGACGAACACAACAGAAACGATGGCTGATTTGGACAACCTGAGACAACGCCAAGTTGAATTACTGGCAGAGGTAGAGAGTCTGACCGGCCGATGCGCTGAGTTGGAAGAAGAACGTGACTCCCTGGCTCAGAGACCGTCCACTAGTGCGGCTGACGTTTGCACCGAGGTCACTATGCACGATTTGTCAATGCAAAAAGAGCAACTGGTGTCGGCCACCGACCAGCTGAGAAAACTAGAGAACGGTCTACAACTGATAGTCGAGGAACGAGAGTCCCTGCAGAAACGACACAACCAACTAGAAGACAGTCACAAGAAGCTCAGTAGTGACTTGGAAGTGGTCCTATCTGAGCGCGAGAGCATCAACAAACAACGTGCCAGTCTCGAACAAGCTCTAGCAAAGGCGCATAGCCGACCGAAAACGCGCTCCTCCAGCGCAGCAACCGAACTGACCCTGGCCGAATTGGACGATCAACTGCGCTTGCTGAAGGTCAGCGAGGCCGATGTGGAGCTGCTCAACGAACAGCTGCACAAATTGCAATCGGAACGCGAGTCGGTGCTGAGTCGCTGCGCCAAACTGGAGAAGCACGCGCGCGGCGTCAAGGAGAAACTGAAACTGTTCCAAGGAGACGCCGTGGCCAACTGCTCGGCCGCCGACACCTCGGCTACTTTGGTGCAGCTGGATCAGGTGTTGATGGGCGAACGTGGCAGGAACGACGAACTGGAGGGCATTATCAGACAGCTGGAGACCAACAACAAAGAGCTGGAGGTGCGTCTGGAAAGCCACAGCAGTGTGGCCACCACTGAGAAAGGTTGGCTTGAAGATCGCTGCAAACAACTGGAACAGGAGTGCGCTAAGTAAGCAAGGCCATTTTTCATACATACATTAATGCCATTTTTATTTTGGCTTCACTCAAAACCTCTTTCAGCTTCAAAGAGACGGTGAAACGGCTGGCAGTGGAAGCCGGCAAGTACGAAAAGTGCAAAGCCAAAGTGCGCGCGCAGCGTTCCGAGATTCAGAAACTGACCGACGAGAGCAGAGCACTGCGGGCTTCGCTCAAACAAGTGGAGACCGGTGCCACTGGACGTGCAACCGCTCGTTCTGCTAGCGCGTCCTCGACTGAGGTCGAACAGAAAGGATCGTTGCCAGAGGCCGATATGCCCACACCCTCTTCCGTGCCAGGTACCGCTGTCAGTCAGTCAGTGGTTTCAGTTTAGACGCACCTTTGAATTGCATCTGTAGACGATTCGTCACGCAGCAAGCGTTACCGATTAAAGAAAGAGTTGCAAGAAGCCATCGCTCACGCGCGTCATTTGGGCCGGCTGATCGGAGAGTTCAAATCTATGAAAAACTTGTCGGTAAGTGGTAGATTAGTTTTGGTTTTGTTAGCCACCTCTCATTGCCTATTGGCCGCTTACCCAGCCCCCAGTGGAGGGAGTGATGATAATTTTTTAAATTTTGCAGTCGGACGAATGGCGCCAGATTCAAAACGGGTTAGGAGAGTTGCGCTACGGTATGGAGTTTGTGGTGCAGCTGGTGGCCAACGAAAACGACGGTGCCTTGACGTCCGCAGCAGCAGCGGTCGGTGCCTTGCCCGATTCCAGTGACCGAGAGGACCTGCAGCAGCTGCGCACCGAAAACGCTCAGCTCAAAGAACTTCTGACCGAGTCGAAGAAACTTCTGGTACTATAATTGGCACTGCTCTAATCAGATAGGGTGTGTAGCTTTCTGGTTCTCTGTCATAAATCCTCCCACCCGACAAGAGGTTGAGTGTGTGCTGAAAATCGTTAGGAGGCTGGTAGGTAAGGTACTAAAAAATCGCAATTTTTGTCTAAAATCGTGAAGAACGGCTAATTTGGGCTCAAATACTATTTTACAGACTATTTATGGTGTCCGAAATTCCAAAAACAGTTGTAAAAAATTTGCTTGCCAGAAAAACCGGAAGGGGTGGGGAAAATCGTCTCGGGGGTCTGGCCTATCCTATGTCTCATACCTGGGCCGGGGAGGTTAAGGGGTTTACCCAACCCAGTCCCGGCAGGAGAAAATTTTCGCTTTTTAAGGTAAAATAATTGTTTGGGGCTTTTTTGGGACCCCCGAGGCCTCCAGAACCAACCCCCTCTGCCCGTATCGAATCCTATCCCCGAGACGATTTTCCCGACCCCCTCAGGTTTTTTGGAAACTAATTTTTCAACGATTTGTTTCATTTTTTAAAATTTCGAACACAAATTGCTAAAATCGCTTGTAATACAGCACTTTTTAGTCGTATTTGGGCTCAAATTTGCTATTTTTAGCGTTTTTTTATACCCAACCGCTCTCCCATAGAATTTGGGTTTAGACCCTGCGGCCGGCGCTAGACTCCGCCAACCCCACACACTCCCCTTCGGCAGATGACCTGTTACATGTGTGTCTGAAGCGCAAGGGTGTAGTTTAACTTATTGGATGCGTTTCGTTTTCAGGGTCAACAAGCAGGGGACAGTGGCAATGGGGACATTGTGAAGGAGCTGGCAAAGATCAGACAGGTGTTGCAGCAGAAAAATCGCCAAGACGCAGTCATGTTTCAGTGTCAGAAGCGCGGGCGCTCTACCGACAACTCGCACTGATTTTGTCTCTTATACCTGCATTTTTTCGTTATTAGTACGTATTCGGCCCGATTTACTTGTTATATCAGAACTTGCTCACTGTTCATCTTCATGAGGTCATCTTTTCTTTGATCTCCTTCAGTCCACTTCGTAAGGCACTCTTCTTGCCATTATTGCTTGTATGAAAATAGAAATGCCATACGTCTTCCTTGACTGTTTGTTGCTGTTGATTACTGTCTAAATACTTGTTTTATGCTCACCTCTGATCAAAAACCCGATTGTTGTACTATTGTTGTCTTTCCATGACAAAGTAAAATGCACACCATTCTTGCTAAGCTAGTAAGGGTTTAGTCCTTATTAAGA
Source organism: Sabatieria punctata (assembly GCA_030248155.1). NCBI lineage: Eukaryota > Metazoa > Nematoda > Chromadorea > Araeolaimida > Comesomatidae > Sabatieria > Sabatieria punctata. The sequence goes on along the minus strand of JASANB010005217.1, from coordinate 328,342 downwards.
ACTATCTAATCCTGAAGTTAAATGGCAAGCTTGTACGATTGGACGTTAATAGTAAATCTGAACTTCAAAATGCCAATTTTGTCACTTTCTAGTACCGCGTTCTGTTTGAATGAGGGTTGCATTGGTGCGTGATGGACTGCGTGGTTCACGTATTCGAAGCTGCAGTCTCGCTTTTCAATCGCATCATATTTTTGGTTCATCTTTTGCTTCGTCTCAACTACGAGCTCGTGTCGGCGATTCTAGACATTTTGACCTGGTTCATTCGGCTGTGCAATTCTCTCATCACCGGTATTCGTGTGGCCGCTACTGACTTTGCCGAACAGTACGGCGATTTGTGCACGAGTCTCTTGCAAACCATTGAACAAACACTGAGTGGCGTTGGCTTTTGCGCCTCTACAGTTGCTTCTGCCATCGCTTTGGCTTTCTCTCAACTGGCGTCGGCTGTTTGTTACGTGGCTAACTTGCCCAACTATCTGCTGGACCGGATGAAGGCAGTTCTGGAGGCAGTTCTTCGGGCTTGTCAGTACCCGACCAAGTTTCTAAGCTCCGTTTTGGAGGGATGTCAGATGATACTAACTGCCATTTGGGACGTTTTGCTATGGTGTTTGTCGATGGTTTATTCTGCTTTCGCCGGCTTAATTCACCTAATCTCCAGCGCTGTCTACGGCCTTTTTCACTCATTCTGGTCAGTCATTAGCTTCGTGGCATCCTTACCTCTGCGAGCAGCATCGGCTGTGACGCGACTAATTCTCAGCATTCCAATCGAGGCCATCTACGGTCTACTGATCTGTCTGGTGGTGTTGTATTTGTGTCGCACAGCTATCATGCGTGCTTGTGCCTACGCGGCCGGCGCTGTATGTCGTCGGCTGCTAACTGCGACGTGGTTAACGATCTGCAGCCTGGTCGAACGAACAGTTTACGTCTTTGCGCCCCAAATTCCTGTCGCGATAGCCGTCGTTAAACTCTGCTACCGCCCCTTTGTAGCTGTTATCACGTGGCTGTGGCGGTTGTTCCGACGACCTTCCAGTGCGGGGGTCCCCGTTCACGCAGACTTGGACGATTCGCAGGAACGACTACTTTGCATAGTTTGTCAGGACGCAGAGAAAAACGTGCTCTGTCACCCGTGCAGACATTTGTGTCTGTGTCGTCCCTGTGCCGACAACTTGATGAACAGGCGAGAACGCAGGTGTCCCATGTGTAGAGCCTATATGCGATCTGTGGTTGACGTCTACTTGTGATTGGTTCAGTGACTCTATGTTTCAGTTTAAGACGCTTTTCTTTGACCCTATGCTTGTTTTAGAGGTAATAAATTATGCGCGTACTTTGTACACATGTGGGTGCATGGCATGTATGATTTGGATAGGCTTAGTGCGTGCAGAACTGGCCGCTTCCTCTTCGTATGGGTGGGCACAACGTTCACTTGTAATCGCGACGGATGCTAAGAAACAATCGGGCAGATAACAGAGGGGTCAGCCTGACTTAGGACACACCTGATTTTTGCCCAAACACCCTTCCCTTCCAATTTTTTGAAAGTAATTTTCAGGAACTTTTTTTGGCGAAACTGCGAACAACCTTTGCACGATTTTTGACGCGTTTTGGTACGTAACCCCACTCAAGGAACTAGAGCTCAGACCACCGGCTGGGGACAGAGGACCCACCATCGGCGGATAGCCTGTTATACTATGTACGATGAGTATGCAAGAAATCAGAACATCTTTTATTCAACAAAACCTAAATAATAAGGCCAACCAACAACTCGAACATGCGACCGTACCGTCGATATAAAATTTCAAATAACAACAACTGTTGAAGACCATGAGCAATTGAAACTGTTGTCAGTAGGTTTTGGGCACGACAGACAGACAGACAGACAGAATATCTCTTGGTTGTGGTTAGAGAAAAGCCTACAGAGAAAACAAAGGAGGCCGTGCTATCCTCCTGAAAGCTTTGCGGTGGGGGAAATGACAGATCACCCAGCGCGCCAACAAGAAGACAACATGGATTATCCCTAAACCCGTTATCACAACAATTGAATAGTACCTATCGATTACAACGGCCGCCTTTCTGCTCGATTCTTTCTGCGAAAGACAGACGGTCGATGTGGTTGCGGCGGATAGCTATTTCTTCTTGCCTCCGGCAGCCTTGGTCGCCGCCTTGGTGGTCTTGCCCGCCGTCTCCTGCTTCTCCACCGCCTACAACACCCCACGTACAGCACCTACGTACGTAGACCGACCAGACACCTACCTTGATGACACCGACAGCCACCGTCTGTCGCATGTCACGCACTGCGAATCGTCCCAGAGGAGGGTAGTCTGAGAAAGCCTCCACGCACATTGGCTTAGAGGGGACCAGGTCCACGATTGCCGCGTCGCCTGACTTGATGAACTGAAACACACCACCTCAGTAGAGCTGACATGCTGCATCATTTCTCCTTCTTTGTTCTATACTAACGGTACCACATAGCCAATTTTAGCAGTTTTCAACGTTTGTGCGGCTTTTTCAGAACAAAATTCCTTGACATTTATTTAACCAGTGATGAAATTATAACAAAGGTGAGAAAATTTTCAAAATTGGCTCTGAAAAAAACGAATTTAAACTGTATTCTGAGGGTAAAATTTCAGGTTGTAGTAGTTGAGGAAAGTCAGAAGTCTCATTTGCAAAAGGATGGTATGTAAAGCTCTGACAGGGCCTTTTTGGCGTGAGATGATTCTATTGCTATCAGATTCCCTAACTTTTTCATCACTCCTTAGTTTCCGGTACCGGTAAAAACAAACCATTTTTCAACTTACCTGAACGAAAAAAATTTGAAACGCTTCTGTGAGCTCAATTCTTGACCGTTTGTTCTATAAATCGGTCGACTAGAGTTCCTTTAGTAGAAACTGTAGTGGCTGACAAATTCGCAGCCAAAAAATGTCAGCTTGATGGCTCGCAATGGTTGTTCAAAATTTTCCGTTCAGATGAGCTGAATGGAAAAAGTTGTTTGTTTCTAGCGGTGCAGGTGCCGAACTCTTGAGTTTTTTCGCTTTATATTAAAGAAAAAACATTCGCCTGAGGCACCGTCTGCAACGAGAAATCGGCTTATACCTTGGGATTGTCCTCGAGCTTCTTGCCAGATCGACGGTCGCACTTCTCCTTGATCTCCTGGAACTTGCAGGCGATGTGAGCTGTGTGGCAGTCCAGCACCGGCGTGTAGCCGTTGGCGATTTGGCCAGGGTGACTGATAATGATCACCTGCAATGCAGAGCTACACCAATAAACCTAGACAGCGAACAGAACTGACTTGAGCGGTAAAGGTCTTGCATCCTTTGGGTGCGTCGTTCTTGCTGTCGCCGGCCACGTTGCCTCGGCGCACCTCCTTCACCGACACGTTCTTGATATTGAAGCCGACGTTGTCTCCGGGCACAGCCTCCGGCAAAGACTCGTGGTGCATCTCCACCGACTTCACCTCGGTGGTGAGACCCTGCGGAGCGAATGTGACCACCGTGCCCGGCTTCAACACTCCCGTCTCCACTCGGCCCACTGGCACTGTACCGATTCCTAAATACGCACTCACTGTAGAAACGGTGCCACATGGAATCTTGGGCGCCCAGTTCCAAACAATCTACCTTCAGACAAAAACGTCGAGCAAAGACAGGATGCATCGGCGTGGTAAGGTGAAGGAAGGAACATAATACTACTACTACCACACACAGACTCGGGGATATACCCATTCCACTTGGTCGGGCTTTTGCGGCCCAGGCGATTTTTGGAATTTTTTAGGATCTCTGGGGCACAATCCGATTTTTTCCGGCCCATTTATGACTTCTCTCATTACGCATTTTGTGCAGAAAGGCATTAATCGCCGTACTGTGCCTGGCGTGCAATACAACCAATTAATTAGAGTGCGTACCACATCAGAAAAACTCAGTACGGCAGCACGTTAGAAACGGCAAAAATTGTTTCATATTGTATAGTTTATTTGTATATTAAAGTGTTTACTGGTGTGCTAATTAGTAAACCGGCCGCCGTAAGAAATTATCACGCAAATTCTGCTTAGTTAATAGTTACTACGTATTTTGGTGTAAAAGGACTAAATAAATATGAGATTTTTAAGATCTCAACCAATTAAAAATTAAAACAATAAATTGAATTTTTGGGCCATTTTCGCGTTCTTACTACAGCTTTAAAATGGCTTTAAAATGGCAGAAGCTTTCAAAACTGACCTCCGATCTTGTATACGTCCTGGAGAGGCAGACGGAGAGGTTTGTCGGTGGGTCTGGTGGGAGGGAGGATGCTGTCGAGAGCTTCGAGGAGAGACATGCCACTGCCCTTGCCCTCCTTGCGCTCCACGTTCCAGCCCTTGTACCAGCTCATGTTGCTGCTCGCCTCCAACATGTTGTCGCCGTGCCAGCCACTGATCGGCACGAACGCCACTGCCTTCGGGTTGTAGCCGATCTTCTTGATGTAGTTCGACACCTCCGTCACCACTTCCGTGAATCGAGCCTAAACCGGTTGACTTAGTCCTAAAAAGGCAACCAAGAAATACTAGGGTTCAGACATGAGCAAAGGATTGGTCCCCTCAGGCTCTGACCTACCCCCTCAGGAATTCTTTGGAAGAATTTTGTATAGAATGATAAAAATCTGCCTGGATTACGTGTAAACAGACATGGGCAAGGGGGCGGGGGCTGAGGGTGGGTTGGCCCCCCTCAGGCTCTGGCCTACCCCCCTCAGCCGGCCGCTACGCCCCTAAGGAATCTTTCGGAACAATTTTTGTATAGAAAATAATAATAATAAAAATATGCATGGATTAGGTGTAAATGAGCGCAGAATAGCTTATTTTAATAAAAAATAAGCAAAAAAACCCTTAATTTTAGCCAAAAATCGGACTTCTTGGCTCAGCGCAAGGGAGTCGAAATGTGCATACAGGTCCGGGTCGAGAGAGGAGGGGTTTATCTGCCAGGTGGGGTCTGGGGTCCATAGAGGTCTTGCCCCAGGAAGGCTCTACACCTTTTTAAGAATGAAAAACAAGCATAAAACGACAAAAAGGATATTTTAAGCTAAAAATTAGTGATTACTGTGCCAGCCGCTAAAAGAACTGGTTAATTTCGGGTAGGGGTACCCAGAAAAAGCATAAACCAACCTCAGAGTAGGGGGGTTCGGTGGTGTCCATCTTGTTGCAGGCAACGATCATCTGTTTTACGCCGAGAGTGTAGGCGAGGAGAGCGTGTTCACGGGTCTGTCCGTTCTTGGAGATGCCAGCTTCGAACTCGCCAGTGCCGCAGGCCACCACCAACACTGCGCAGTCGGCCTGAGAGGTTCCTGTGATCATGTTCTTGATGAAATCGCGATGGCCGGGGGCGTCGATGATGGTGATGTAGTACTTGGCTGTCTCGAACTTCCACAGAGCGATGTCGATTGTGATACCTCGCTCGCGCTCCGCTTTCAGCTTGTCCAACACCCAAGCGTACTTGAAGGAACCTTTGCCCATCTGAAAACAATGCCTTGCTTTTCTTTTGTGCGTCGCTGTTTTGCATGTTTCATATAACGCATTAACCTTCCCGATAACTATCCTAGCATAAATGGCTTATTTACAGAAACACGTGTCTTGCAAAAATTGTCTGACAAGGAATTGATAAAGAGAATACTGCGTTTCAAAAGAATGGTTAGTTATATAGCACAAAACGTTGTATTTGCTTGTTCGTTGGTTTGCCATGCTTCCTTTCCTGTTGTCCAGCAAGAAAGTTGTGCTGGCCTAAGGGGCTCACGATGCACAAGGGCGATTAGACCATATGCTAAGCTGGCCCGGGGGTCTGGGTCAACTTTGTTTACAGCCTTCGTCCTTCGGTCTGCCAAACGCCAGTAAGACCAATCGATTTTTTGCTTGCTCTCTGCACTAACAATTTTTGTATACAAATTTAGGCCTCCTTTTCTAAAAGATTTTTGCATTTCGGATCGGAATAATATCTTCAGGAAGTAAGCTGGTAAACAAGATTTTAACGAAAGCAAGAGTGGCCAAAATTTTTGATTAGATATGGCTACATACAATTTCAAGCATTCTTTTCGGGCAGATTCATTTCTGAGTCAGCAAACGCCTACACACGAGTTTCTCTGATTTTATTTATTTTTTCTCCCAGCTACTCTACTCTGCTTCTTTGCTGTTGATGTTGGCTTTACCTCTTGAGCCTCCTTCTCGAACTTCTCGATGGTTCGTTTGTCGATGCCACCGCATTTGTAGATCAGATGTCCGGTGGTGGTGGACTTTCCCGAGTCGACGTGACCGATCACCACAATGTTCACATGAATCTTCTCTTTTCCCATTTTTCTTTTTTTATTTTTCTACTATAATTTTCTGAAACGCAACCGACTTCAATTCCGTACAATTTACCGGTTTCACAATCACTCACCAAGCAACACAAAGCCACCTAAGCAGAAATAGCCTGACTGACTAACTGAGTCCGCGCAACAGAATACGCTTCGACGCTGACGTAGCAATATTATGGCCGAGTGCAATGGCCGCCTCCAAGGCTATTTGTTTGCAGTTAGGTCTTGGCACGATCTCTACCGTAGCTGAAACCTGAACACAGAGCGCCGGATACGGTACTATACAACTGACAGACAAACCAAACTGCAAAATCGCAGAAACCTAAAAGTTGCCGGTTTAAACTCACATAGGCATACAAATAACTACTAGCTTGTCAAATTTATCACAAGTTCCAACCACACTAAGAACCCTGTAATAACTGAAACAATTGGTTCAAAGCGATTCATCACTAACAGATAAAATGCAGAGAAATCACAGCGAAGCACTAGGCTCTTGAAATCGACTAAAACCCTGAGTCCACCTGATGCAGTGATAGAACCAACAAATACACACAGTAGCGTTCCCAGGGGGTCGACTACATACGCGGGGTACGCCAAAAAGGGAAAGCCAATAGGTTTTAGTTTAGCCTCAAAATCATTTCAAAATGCGTTTTCGAAGGGTATTCAAAACAGTTGTACACACCACCTATTTAGTAAACTCCTTGATATGCTACTGTGCGTAGACTGTATATTGAATGAGTGTAGAAGAACTACATAAGTGAAACAGGTTGAAACGTGGTATCATCTGACATGACATGTCAGTTTCTCCGTCTGCCCTGGTACCAGTGGCCAGAGCGCTCTACTGCCCTGCACCATTGCTTGTACTGTTCGCGCACGTACTGACACTCCTGCTCTGTGCCCGGTTCTACCGTTCTCTCCACTCGAATGAAATCAGTCACATATGCATCGGATCGCCAGAAACCTAGAACGCGGAGGGTATCTAAAGAATGGAAACGTTTGCTGTCATTTTCGCCAGCCTTGACCAAATCGGCTGAAATTAGGAACGAGCGTATTTGATGTCGTAGGTTCGGAGCAATCCTAAGAAATTAAAAAATATGTGCAAATGAGTAAATTTTAAAATCTATCGATAGCTCCTTTAACACATAAAATGTCCAGCTCTTATCAAAAATTTCAGGTCGTTTGGCAAATATTTACGGAAATAACAGCAAAAAGAAAAGTTTTCATTTTTCAGACACCCGTACTGGGCTAAACGTGGTCACAACCACACCAAGCAGAGAAATTACCAATTGAAAGACCGGCCAAAAAAGCGATGCCAAAATTAGCCGTGTAGCTAGGATTCTCCATACGATCGATCAGCTTTCCGGTCAGACTGGCTATGGTTTCTAGTAGGAAATCGTTCTGCGAAACACCACCGCAGCATCTGCAAACGGAAATTAAGAAAGACATCATTTGGAGAATTTCTCTTTGCCAAACCCACTAAGCAATTTACAGGGCTCTTCTTTATCTAAACTAACGGTGAGAATGAGAATAGTTTCTGAGATGGTTTCAGGTCGTTATAAACGCAGCTAGGGCTCAGGATTACGCATACGTACAGTACGTGCACTCTGTGCCAAACAATGATAACTAGACTAAACTAAGAATGATAGGGAAAACATGCACGTACCGTACCGATAAGTAGGACATACTGTTATGGGTTATACTGACAAGCTCAATATTCAGTGTTCCCTCTATTGGCGTGACGAACAGCTTGAAGATGAGAGGGTAGGAGGACAAAAGCTGTTCGTGACACCAGTGGACGGAACAATCAACATTGAGCTTGCCACAATAACTTATCGGTACTTCCTGTCATGCTTACTTTGCTCTGGCTGATTGTTTGGAACCTGTACGCATAGTTGCCCGCTAGACCCATACAGTATGTAGGTAGGTACGTACCGCAAGACAGTCATAGGAAAGGAGAGTTCTTTGCGCATCACTTCGTACATCTGAAAGACTCTGAACGCGATGCTCTCCAAAATGGCCCTGACCAGGTGGGCCTTAGTGGTGTCAGATTTTATGGCCACAAACATGCAGCATGCCTGGTTGTCATTAATCGGAGCCTGAAGCAATGAAGCTGAGTGGCGGCTGACGCCGGTATGTTCCGTTTATGCATAGCAGTAGATAGAGAATTGAGGTGCGGCGTCCGTCATGTAATGGTGTGATAAAAAATTCAGAAGTTAATAAAAAGAACTCTAGAGCTTCTGCGGCCAGACGACAGTTGCCCGGGAGTTTCAGCGTGGCCGACCGACCCCAGCCGAGTCATGTTGGGCTTGGTAAGTGCGCACTCAACCAGTGATTTGATTACTTTCACGCCCTCAAACGGCACATTAGCGCCGCCCCGATTGACCGCTTTCATATTTATTAGCCAAATTTTTTGGCGCACCGCTTAATTGCAAAACCGATCCGGCCGAGTGGTTCGTTTTTTGACCGTTCCCAATCGATCGGTACTCCATATTTGGGCTCTGACTGACTGGCGTGTAATATAAAAGTGCTTCCCCGTTGTCTGCCGCCGGCCCGCGCTCCTATCTCGACTCCTCTGCGGGCTGCGCTTGTCTCGGTGGGTTCCGATATCAATCTGCCCTGCCCTCGGTGCCCGCCGCACTTACGTGAACGAACCAACAGCTAAATCGAGACGGCCATTTGCCGTCCATTAATCTTCCATCTCTCACTATCATAATAGCAGTTCATTTCGTAAACTGACCAATTGTTCACTTGGCTGCTTGTAGCATCAGTCGTTCAGCCAGAAACTCTCCGCCGCCAACAACCCGTCACCGGCGCTGTCAGGCCGACAGAGACTCAGTCCCGCCGCCCCGACCGAGAACACCTTTAGACTGACTGAGATGTTCATCTACTTGAAGCGCCAATCCACCAGTCGCAATAAGGCTGAGGTGCTGACGCTCTGTAAAGCTGTCACCTGGCTGGCCATTGGTCTGGTGGCACTGATCATGGTCGGTCTGATGGGTCACTACTACGGCTACCAGACTCCGGTCAAGAATAAGACCAGTTTAGACAAACCCAACTGCTCTCAACGTCCAAATGCCGTCTCTTTTTTAGCTGTCCAGAAAGCGTACGAGCAGTGGATCCGCGAGAAACTCAACCTCCAGTTCAACGCTTCCAAGATCGGCCGCAATCTGCGCAACCTCACAGAAAGAGCTCACGTTGCTGGAACGACCAACAATCGTCTAGTAGCTGATTTCATACACGATAAGTGGAGCAGTTACGGGCTGACAGGTATGTATTCAATCAATTCCAATAGTATTCGGCTAGAATAAACCACTCAACTCCATCTATAATTGATTTGACTGCAGTAACGCGGCTGTTTTTCTCCTGACCGTCATTTGAAAGCCTGGCAAGCTTGACTCTAAGCCTAAAACGAAGGGCTGCCTGCGGATCGGGAAAACAGCCCGTACAAAACTCAGCCCACTTTGAAAAGCCGCGCAATGACGTATGTAGGACTTGATTAGTTAGTTCCCTTAGGTAAAATAAGTCTAGTGCCCATCTGCAGCCGCAACTACGTACTGTAGGGGCAATCAGTTTCAGACGTGCATTTCTCCGAGTACCACGACGTCCTGCTGTCCTACCCAGACTTGGACAAGCCAAACACGGTTGAACTGACCGATGAATTGGGTCGAGTTCACTTGAAAACAACGGGAATCAGCAGCAGCACGTGGCACAAGCACACCGAAGACAGAATGGCTGCTCGTCAGTGGAGCGCTTACTCAGCCAACGGCACCGCCAAAGGCGCGCCAGTCTACTGTAACTATGGGTTGCCCGCCGACTTCGACCACCTAAAGAATAAAGGAGTGAACGTATCGGGACGCATTGTAATCATTCGATTCGGCAAATCATTCCGCGGAGACAAAGTGTTGAGAGCGCAGAAGCATGGTGCCGCAGCTGTCGTTTTGTTTGCCGATCCTGTGGCTGTAGCGCGGGAAGGCACGAGTCCCTCGCAAGTCTACCCCAACAGTATCTGGATGCCCCCGGGTGCGGTGCAGAGAGGTACATTGATGCGCCACCAGGGGGACGTACTGACACCGCTCTACCCGGCTAAGGAATACACATACAGAACGCAAACTGTGAAGGAAGCCATGAAACGATACTATCTGCCTTCAATACCGGTGGTTCCGATCAGCTATGACGACGCCTATCGATTGCTAGTGCAGCTAGGAGGAGAGGCAGCTCCTGGGGACTGGCAGGGAGGATTCAACTTTACCTATCACCTGGGACCGGCAGCTAGGAAAGGAGAAAAGTGGACAGTCAGAGTCAGTGTTAATAGTGTATTTCAAAAGAAGACCATTCAAAATGTCATTGGCTACATTCCAGGAATACATGAACCACACAAGTGAGCACTTTGGTCTCCGACACAGACAGACAGACAGACAGACAGACAGACAGACAGACAGACAGACAGACAGACAGACAGACAGACAGACAGACAGACAGACAGACAGACAGACAGACAGACAGACAGACAGACAGACAGACAGACAGACAGACTCTGACTGACTGACTGACTGACTGACTGACTGACTGACTGACTGACTGACTGACTGACTGACTGACTGACTGACTGACTGACTGACTGACTGACTGACTGACTGACTGACTGACTGACTGACTGACTGACTGACTGACTGACTGACTGACTGACTGACTGACTGACTGAGCACTATGAGAGTGGAATCAGTTTACAAAGTGCACTTCCTTTCAAAGGTACGTGCTGGTAGGCAATCATTACGACGCGTGGACGTACGGCGCAGTCGACCCGAACAGTGGGACGGCAGTTTTGCTGGAGTTGGCCCGGGTAATCAAGCACACAATGAACAACAGCAACTGGATGCCGTCACGCACGATTGTCTTCTGCGCCTGGGACGCCGAAGAGTTCGGTCTGATCGGCTCAACCGAGTGGGTGGAGGAACACAGTCAAATTCTGTCCGACCGAGCTCTGGTCTACTTCAACATCGACAACATAAACGGCAACCAGACCCTTTTCGTTCGGTCAGTGCCCAGTCTGCATAAGGTACTGTTCGATGCCGCCAGCACGGTCTCCGACCCTTTGCACAAGGGCAAATCTGTTTATGACACGTGGGCTAGAGAAATGACCACCACCACCAAACGACCCTACATAGCAATGGTGAACGGCGGCAGCGACCATTTGTCCTTTCTGCAATACCTGGGCGTGCCAGTGGCTGACATTCGCTACATTAATAAGGGCAAATACGGCTATCCCTTATACCACACTATGCACGAGACATCGTTTCTAACCGAGACACTTATGCATCCCGGCGGTTACCACATTCACGTAGCGATCGGGCGCTACTTGACTGAGCTGATCAGACGTTTCTGCGACTACAGCCCTCTGCCCTACAGCATGACTGACTACGCGCTCACCCTCCGCCACTACGTCGACCGACTGACGCAACGCGTAGAACAGACCATGCAGAAAAAGACAGCAGCAACGGCCAGTCAGCTGGCCTTTCTGGTGGAAGCTGTGGACGCATTCCAGAGCAGTGCCGCTCGCTTCCACAACCAAACGGCCCGACTGGACCCGATCAACATCTACGAGCAGCCGCTGCTGGCCGCCGCTAACCAGAAGCTGGCCAAGCTGGAACGATGTTTCGTTAATGAGCGAGGGCTTGATGGCCACCCTTCCGTCCGACACACTGTGCTGGGCATCAGTCCGCACGACCAGTACAAAGGAGCGCCGTTTCCCGGCGTTTACAGTGCGCTCCACCTCTACCGCACTGCCGAAACGGAGCGAGCTCGCAAGAGGGCAATAAAGGCGCTCTGTGAACAGATCTCTATTGTGCAGTATGGAATCGAGTGCGCCACTCATACATTGCGGGACAATTTGTGATTGTACAGTGTACAGTACTCTATGTACAGTACGTAGTGTCATTTACAGGGTTGGGTCTATTCTGGCAGACAGTGAATGTCTGATTACGTGCTAAGATCGCCTGCCAGAACGGTCTTTGACATTGTAAGACCAACCTGAAGACCATGAAATGCGGGTACAAAGTAAACGCCTCCGGTGTCTGCCACTGACTTGGCTAAATCGGATGTCTCTTCTACGCGGTCGAACAGACCTACAACAGTTTTGTTCAGAAAAGAATCACCGATGACGCGGGAGTACCAATTGACTGCGCCCAAAGCACACAGTTGGCAGTGTCCTTGGAATGACCTTCTGCCAAGTACGTTAGCTGTCGGTGAATACGCCAGCCGATCACTGGATACAGACCTAGACAAAACAGATTTACACTGAGAAATACTGGTTTGCTTGCTTTCTACTGTAAAAATTCTTAGCACTAGCATCGGCCACTACTGACTCCTCGAACAACCACCTGATCAACAAAAGGACTACGTTGCATTGCGACGGGGCAAATTCCAAATAACCCAGCAGAAGATCAAAGACAGTGGAAACAAAGCAACTGTGTCAATTGTCTGTGAAGACAGCGGTCAGGCCCGGCAATAGCGGCAACGCTGAATAAGCCGTCGCAAGGCAAGGCAAAGCAAGACGGGGAGCAAGTCCAAGTCCTACGATCAGGTCTTGCGGCCGATCTCGCAACCCCGTTTCGTAATAACGGTTGCATTGTTTCCTGTATGTACTTCATGTAACAGCGGGCTGTGACGTGCCTCACAGGTAAGAACTAGAGCCCGCCTAATCGATTTTGTCAACTGCCAAAAGAAAACATGAAATCCAACCAAAATTTAGTGCGCTAGATTGGAAAAATTATTGCGCATTTTTCACCGTCAGAAATCCGGGCCTCCTAGGCTGCAATAGAGCAACTTAAGTGCGGTAAGACTTGTAAGCGCGCATAGACGATAAAAATTGCAAAACTATTTTCGTTAGTTTAAGAGTTGTTTTTTCGTCACTGGACTTGCACACACCAACAGCAAAAAGGGGAGGGTTGTTGTTAAGGAGGCTGTCGGACCTTGTATCTCTTCCTGCTCTATAGCAGTTGGCTACTCCTAGTCCGAAAGGACAAAAAGTTACAACAACAACCAGAGTGGAGCTCTACGGGTTTTTTGTCTGGCCTAATAGATATGGCTCTTGGCTATAATTCTAGGTTAAATTCTGCAGGAAAACGTGAATTGAGTTAGTGGAAAGTGCTAAAAGTCATATGTACGCCGTTTCCAAAAAAACAGTTGCGGTACTGTAACTGTATAATTCCAACCTGTCAAAGAGGCATGAGGCTTTTCTCCTGTATTTACATCCAGAAACGACCCTGTACCGAGCGTGATATTAATCGAGCCGCGAGATATGCAGCCACAACCGAAAGTACTGGACTGTTGATCGCCGGCCTGTAAGCAAAAAACGCTCTCTCCAGACAGAACTGTGCACAAAACAAAGACGCTTACTACTGCAGTAACAGGAATGGGAGCACCAAAAATTTCCGGCTTGCATTCGATGAATTTTCCACTGAAAGCAAAGACTGGAGTGAGCAGAGAAGAATTACATGAGAACAGACCAAGTGTCTTCAACTTTAGGCAAAATTTGAGTCGGCACGCCAATTCGCTGAAGTAACGTGGACCAATCTACCTAAACTGCAGTCCTTGCAAAAGTTGAACCTTGAGAAGCTACCCACCACAAACGGATCAAACATTCCGGTAGAACTCGCAAGAGACAGCTCAGTGATTTCAACTTGACCGCCTGATAAATTCCATAGGAACCACGTTTCTATGCATCCATAGGCCAACGAACCGTCGTTCAATTTCTCCAGTACCTACAGTAGCTGTACAAGAGCCACGGATGTTACATCTACGTGGATCATGGTACCGGCCATAATACAAGGTTCCACTTATTTGGATTAAGTAGAGTAAGGTGCCGTATTGTACATGACGTCGGAGGGTTATCTAAAGGCACAGACATACCTGGGGGTATCGCTCCATTACCCAAAGCATCCTCATCGACACGTAGACATTCATAAACCAGAGTATACTGGCGAGTAAATAGCGCTTACTGCGCGTGAAAAAGTGCAGCACAGAAGCACCGATGCGAAGCGCCTGAACAGAACCGAACTACTACACTCAGCACAGCAGAATGAATGAAGCAAGGATGCCTTTAGGAAGAAAGACTGGTTCCACGAATCGGTTATAGCAGAGGCACGGTTGTCCTTCCAAGTGATGAAGTTGTGCAGAGGCTGGCCTGTGTTTCGGTCCCAGGTGACGAAGGTGTTTCTGTGAGTGCACAGACCCAGAGCTGCGATCTCGGACGGGGCACACTCAGCTCCTGAAATCCACACCATTCTGCTTTGGCACTATGATAGATAACTAGACCAGCAAAGCCTACTGGCTATGGCGTCTCGAACCACAGTGCAAAACTGCTCCCAGAGTACGATCGGATCTATTTCGACAGCCTGCGGCTCGGGGTAAACTAATTGTATCTGCAACTAACCAACTATCAGGTTGACGGGACAGCGGTTCATTGTCAACTGACACCATCACACAGTCAGCCAAATAACAATCATCTAACAGGGGGTCTTCCCCTGAGACCATATTTTCCACCACCCACTCCGAACTTTTTCAGAAACTTGCAATTTTTTAAAGAATTTCCGACACTATAATTGCTAAAAATCGCCCGTAAAGTAGCACATTTTTTTGCTGTTTCAGACCTAATTAGCCAAAAAATTGCGATTTTTGTGCGTTTTTTAATGCCATACCCTACGGTTGGCGCCAGACCGCCAACTACCTGCCCCGTCGGCGGATGACCTATTACATGTATGGTACGGATACCATTAGTACGCCTATGATCGAATTTATCACCTGATGCATCGACCAAACAGGTATCAGAAAGGTATCGTACCGGTATTCATTATAGCAACTATCGATATGGCACGGCACCGACGACTTACAGAGCCCTCAAGAGGCATCACATTCAACCGGTACCCATAACACTTTTATCGAACTAGCCAATTACGTAGGAAGCAGGAACCTAACCGTCCGAGATAATACAAGTTGGTACAGCTCGCGGGCACAAGCCACAATCGACAACTTAGGCTTTTGAGACAGCATATTAGCCAGGAAATGCGAACAAAAATCGTCAACATACATCGATTCCACTGTCAGCTACCATATTGCCATGAGGATCGTAGATGCAACAGGTCATGTAGGTGGTACCGACATCAACAGCTGCCACATACATCACTCTAAGCAGAGACTGCTCGGAAACGCACGTTTATAAAGAAGAAAACAAAATATCTGCGAACTAAAAAGGCTCAAAACCTTGTCGACTGAAGCTACAACTAAGAGAAGGATAATTTATTTTATTTCTGCGTAAAACAAACAATAACAAACATGATGTGGTTAGTGTCACCACTGAATTCGGCCCTAGATCAGCGTCAACATCACACTATCACAGTAATAAATCAAAACGCAGGCCTTAACCACCGAGCGACTAGTTAATAGTGGTACGCACAATGCACACATAGGGATGCAATCGGCTGCAAATAGAAAAGCAGCTCTTCAGATTTTCCGCCAAAAAACGAATTCAATCATTTTTAATTAGGAAATTGAATAACACGTAGTAAACCTTTCCGATTCTTCAGCAGACAGACGAGCGAGCGCAAACGTTTTCTCAACCCAAAAACAATCCACCAAGACCAAACCTTTGGTGGAGAACAGCATTTTGCTAACTGTGGTTGCAGCTCTACGTGAAAAAGGACAAAGAAACAAGGTATGCCGGGAAGCACTACTGGAAATGGAACTTGAAGGTGAACGGGCCCCCACCGCCACCGAACGGATTGAAGCCGTAGAAAGGATGCCCCTGACCGCCCTGCTGCTGCTCCGGGTCCAGCGGATCCTCGCCATTGTCGAATCGCTCCCGCTTTTCTGAAACTCACCACTCTCTTAGTAAACAGAAATCATTCTGATCACTCATGCTCTTAGTCAGACATGGGCTAGCAGTTCGGCTGAGGGGGTGGTAAAGTTTCAAATTCTGAGGGGGTAGCGGCGACTGATGGGGGTTGGATGCAGACATGGGCAAAGGGGGGGGCTGAGGGGGGTGGGCCCCCCCTCAGGCTCTTACCTACCCCCCCTCAGCCGGCCGCTACCCCCCTCAGGAATTTTTTGCAAAAATTTTGTATAGAAAATTATGATAAAAATATGCCTGGATTAGGTGTAAATGAGCTCAGAATAGCTTATTTTAACCAAAAATAAGCCAAAAACCTTGATTTTAGCCAAAAATCGGACTTTTTGGCTTACCACCCCCTCAGCCCCCCCTCAGGAATTGAAAATTCTGCCCCCGCTCAGCCGAAATGCTAGCCCATGTCTGGTTGGATGGACGGATTGTCTGGGCGGGGCCACACTGCGGCCCATCACGCATACCCACATACTGCCCTTCCTTCGTTACTAGCCGGCACACATACACGGTGTCAGTCTGGGTGGGTCTCAGTGGTAGTTGTACCCGTTCCCTCCCGTATGTCCCAACTGTGGTTGATGCATGTCCCTGAGGAGATGGTACGCCAAAAAGTCCAAATTTTGACTAAAATCAACGTTTTCAGGCTTATTTTTTGCTAATCTAGGCATACTTGTATCAAAATTTACTATACAAAATTCATCCTAAAAATTTTTGAGGGGCCAGTGGCGACCTGAAGGGGGTAGGTCAGAGCCTGATGGAGGTTAACCCCGTTTGCCTATGTCTGCTGTAAGTTATTCTATGTGCCCAGCGAACAGATTATGAACTGAAAGTTGTGCATACCAGGGTCAGAAAGCACTTCTTTGGCATGGGCGATATCGATAAACTTCGTCTCGGCCTTTTTCTTTTCCTCCTCCGACGAAAAATTGTCCGGATGCCATTGCATAGCCAACTTCCTATAGGCCTTCATAATCTGTTGTTTACTAGCGTTCCTGCAATGAACAGCAACCAGTGGAGAAGACGGACAGAAAAAGGAAGTTCTCTACCTTTTCACACCTAATATCTTGTAGTAATCTTTGCGCTGCGACTGTTTGAGAAGTTTCTGCGCCCTTCTTAAACCTTCGCTCGCCCTTCGACTCTCTTCGTTTATCTTTGTGGCTGTCTGGTAATCGCTGACCGCTGAAATCAAACATCCGGCCTGCATCTGCACCAATTGTACAGTCCGGGAAACAACGCACACTTCAAATAGCGATTTTTAGCGTTTCCAGCTAAACGTGCTAAAAACGCATTTCCAGGCGTTTTGGAGCTTTTCGAAATTTTGGACCCCCTCGGCGCCCCACCTGAGGAAAACCCCCTACCACCCTCCCCCAGGTCGGCCCGGAGCTGTTAGGTGTATGGTCTGCAGCAACAATTCAAACCAGTAGGAAAAATCGAAATCTCTGATAAAAAGCGTTCAAACCAAAAATAGCTTACTTAGAGTCAATTCAATTCTAGCAAAATCGTAAAAAAATATCACAAAATAACAAATGGCTTTAAAATTGGTTCCTAGAAAAATCGATTCGGAGAAAGAGTCTGTCAGTAAAGCAGCAAAATATACATTGTATAAGTCCTGTTATAGACAAGGAGAAACCCCTGACTGTAGAACAGGAAGACAAGGATAAATACCGTCGTCAAATTGCTCCTCCAATATGTAAGCTTCAGCTCGGTCACATAAAGCATGCAAATTTTCCGGGTCTGCCGCAATTACTTGAGAGCAAATTTGTATGGCCTCTTTGCTATGTCCAGCCTGCAGAATTGTCAGCATCACACAATCTCACTTGTCATATTAGAAACGATCGAGCTTTACTTTAGAATTGCACTTGCAAGCGGTTTTGTCGGCATCGGTTCGGACGGCCTCCACATCTGGCTCGGTTTTATAGATTTGTTCGACTTTCTCAAGGCACTCCACCCATTTCTCATTGGCAACCAACTCATTCAAAGACTGTTGTTGTTTAAACAACTTCTTTACTTTCCGGTAGTGCGGAAAACAGCGCTTGTGGTCCGGGTTTAGTCTGAGGCACTCACGAACTTGGCTATAAAGGCTTTTTAGTTGGGTAAAAAGTAAAATTGACAAAAATTCGCATAGCTGTCTTGAGCAGCAAATCCAACTAACTTGAGCGATTCTTCCACGTCTCCCAGTTCGTAGTAAAGTTTGGAGACTTTATAAAACGCTTCAGTGCTGTCTTGTACGAGTTTGGTGGTGCCTCTGATATCGGCGATGGCTTTCTGAATCTCTCCCATCTCCTCGTAGCACTCCGCCCTCTTCTCACGCAACTCGGCGTTCCACGGACACACCTAGAATTAGTTATTACTATGTCAGGGCCATCCGCAACTCCTTAACGCACGTCTAAGTGCAACTAGGCATGCGAGTACTTTAGCTTTTAGCCTTTAGTATTACTATGCTCTACAGCTGACACAACCTCGATAGCCTTTGTGTAGTAATGCTCGGCCGACGGAAGGTCGCCTTCAGTGAACATCTCGTCAGCCTCTACAATGTTGGCGCGAGTTGTTGGGATCGAGTCCAACTTCTGCTGTGCATCGTTGTTGTCCGGCTGTGTGGACAGCTAAGTAATAATAATAATAAGTTCAAGATAAGTACGACAGCTGCAGCTAGGTCAGCAAAAAGAAACATACAACTGCTTTGAAATCGGCCTGCGCATCCTCCAGCTGACAGTGTTTTAGCAGCACATTGCCTCTCTGGAGTCGAGCCTACAATTGGTTGCTCCACTTCACTCATACCACAAAGCACACTCACATTGACGAAGTCTGGTTTCAGTAGCACCACTTTATCCAAGTCCGGCAGTGCCGACTTAGACTTGCCGGTAGCCAAATAGACCGTGGCCCGGCGGTAGAGCGTCTGGTAGTTGTCTGGGTCCAAGTCTGAAATCATTTATGTACTATACATGTAGCCACCCGACTTAGGCCGTATCCCGCTCCGATCTCTCTGGCAAGTATTTTTTCAGCAAATTCCTTTATAATATTTTAGAGTTTCAGTCACTCTAATTACCAAGATCCCTCCTAAAACAGAACGTGATTTTTGGCCCAAATAGCGATTCTGAGCGTTTTCAGTAACCTACCCCTACCATACATGTAACAGCAGACATGGGCAAAGGGGGGGCTGAGGGGGGGTTGGCCCCCCATCAGGCTCTGATCTACCCCCCATCAGCCGGCCGCTACCCCCCATCAGGAGTTTTTGGGAAGAATTTTGTATAGAAAATTATGATAAAAATATGCCTGGAATATGAGCTCAGAATAGCTAATTTTAACTTATTTTAATGAAGAATAAGCCAAAAGACCCTGATTTTCGCCAAAAATCGGACTTTTTGGCTTACCACCCCTCAGCCCCCCATCAGGAATTGAAAATTCTACCCCCCATCAGCCGAAATGCTAGCCCATGTCTGTGTAACAGGTCATCCGCCGAAGGGGAGAGGGGCTTGGAGGTCTGAGGGTTGGGCACTAAAAACGCTCAAAAAATTGAAAAAATCGCAATTTTTCGGCTAAAAATTGTCAAAAGTCGCTAATTTGGGCTGAAATACAACTAAAAACTGCCTTTTCACAGGCGATTTTGGCAATTTTTGTGTCTGAAATTTGCTCAAAAGATTACCTGTCAAAAAATCGGAGGGGTGTCGGAAAAATCGTCTCGGGGGTCCCCATCCGGGGGTCTGGCCTAAGTTGGGTGGAGGCAGACCCTGTTACATGTATGATCCCTACACCAGAATTTAGGCTGAGACCCGGCCGGCGCCAGACCACAACCTCCAAGCTGAGGCTGTAACAACAAGAACTACATTAGTATAGCTACCTACGGCAGCGTGGTAGTGCGTCAAGGCGTCTGCGAACTGTCCTTTCGACAAAAACTGTTTGCCCATTTCCAGATGCCTCTCCACCTCTTGGAGACTGGCGTCGAATGCTGCAATTCATTAATTTATCATTATTAAAAGGTTTACATAAGTAATTTGGGGCACACAGATATGTACATCAATAAAATTCATTTTTAGCTGACTAGGTAAATAATAATAAAATACTCCAGACACAAAGTTGGCTTGGATACCTGTTATGTAAGTAGCGAAAAGGACCCAAAGGTAAGACATGACAGTTTCCCGTATTTCCATTTTGCGGTAGTTTTTTAATAGTTTTGCTTTATTCTTTTATTCTTTCTTCTTTTCTTCTACACTACTCTCTTTTGTTGACTTCTTTCACGCGTATGTTGCTGCAGAGACATAAACACAACACCACCGAAATTAATCGAATAGTACAGTCGATCTGTCAGATCACTGCATATACATAAACACCTGTACTTACACGTGTTATTACACGTCAAAAGTTTTGAATTTGCAATATTTACCTAACAACCCACCCAACCAATAAGAACAGGGTATATCAGAGGGAGAATACTCTGGTTGCAAATTTTCAACAAAGACGAGTGAATGTGGTATCAAACGACTGCTCCTGACCTCCAGTTTATTATGTTATACATTAACAAACAACTAATTACTGCACGCTACATCAGCTTTACTTCTGCAGATTAACCGTTTTCACTTTTCAGCTCGCCCTCACAAATCCTAAAAAGGCCAGCACCCAAATTACAAATCTTTAACAAAGACGAAAAAATGGTAGAGATCAACTGCTTTCGGCTTCTAGATCATGAATTTACACAGACAAGTATCTGCCTGATATCTCCACTTACGCGCTTTCATACCGCCTTATTGAATCGAATGAATGAGGCCGATTACCTCCAAAACCCCTCTTAAAAACTTGCTATAAAATTAATGTGCGAGGATGCATATTTGCGCCCAAGTGCAGATATGTGGATAACTGCCATAGCTATAGAATAAACACAGTTAAAAAGAACGAGGTCCAAACACCAGGGAACCGTCTCGTTTCAAACGACCACCATCACAAAGAAAAAACGTTTCCAGGTCATCTTTGGAAAGATAGCTACCAAATTTACCATGTGAGTAGGCCTATCTTATTATTACGTAATGTATATTTCTGCGCATTTACTTTCAAAGATACTTTAAAGAAGAAATTAAAAAATCCAAAAAATAAAATATGCGCCGTTAGGACAGCTTGATAAATTAATCGTAGCATTAGATATTTAGAACCCATTGACAGATATGTGCGCGCACGGACAGGTGGATAAAAGTGACAATTTGCTATTGACACACTATATAGCAACCTTCGTCCAAACCCCGGGCAACGTCTCCATTTTAACAAACATTTGGCCAAGATGATCTACACTTTAAACACTAATCCGCGCAACGGGTGCTCCTCTACCTAGTAAAACTGACCAAACATGCGGGAATGTCGTTTTCAAGTTCTAAAACACATTTCCTACAAAACCACTTCAGCAAAGCGCCGATTTTATAGGTGAGCACAAATTTACTGACATAACAGCTGAAATAGCCAAAGAAACTGAATCGCCACAGGTTCTGTTGAGCTTTAACTTTTCTATAAGCGTATTCATACTCAGGTGGGAAAAATCGCCCGGCGACTTTTTTGCTGGGCGACACGTTAAAGCATGAACGCATCCAAATGTCACCGTTACATCTGGAAAAACACGGTATACATACATAGTAGTTTTCACTGTGGAAGTGTAGAAGCAAGCACTGTTGTAGAGCAATACAAAGGCAGCTAAAATTAAGAGGTGACTGACCTCCACTTCCATTTAAGTTTTATTGCCGCAGAATTCATAAGGCACACATCACGCAAGCGGATCAGATACAGGAAATTTCGAATATTATGCAAAGTACTATATACATGTAGCAGAGAAGTCTGGGTAGTCTGCCCCTTCCGCTTAATACGATATTTGTATCAATCAGAAAGCAAGCTACCTCTCCTCTCTTTCTGAGACGGAATTTTTAGGTCTATTTCCAATTCTTTCAAATCTTTCTACAATTTCAGGCACAAGAATCACAAAAAAACAGCCTGTAAACAGCAAAATTTGAGCCCAGATTAGCGTTTTTTTACCAAATTTCTTCATGAAACTATGATTTAAAACGATTTTGAGTCAGAGAGTGCTTTGCCCCGTGACTTGAGATGACTCTTTTAAGGATGGTCTTAATCGCTGGAAAAAACGGCTACTTCCATTGACATTAGACAATACGTAGTATCCCATAAACACAACACACAGTCAATACACAATACGTTCCAAAAAAAAGCCAAGAAGCAACTTCGCACATAATCAGGCAACTAAACACTAAACAAATAGGTCAATTAAGCACGGCATTCAGCATTTGCTCTATTAAACACACAGTCAGTAATTTATTTTTACCTGTATAGTCTTTAGACTGTCCGTATATTTTTTCAACATGTTGGTGGGTGGATACGTTGTCGATGATAGATAGGGTGTCAGTTTATTTGAGCAAATCCGGGGGTGATTATACTGTTTTTTAAAAATCCTGTGAAAAGTCATGATCTACACTTAAACCTAACGATTGATCAGGTGGTGAAAAGTGTAGCCACTGCCGTTGACTTTCTCGAACTCGAAACCGGGCATGCGTCCTTTGGTGTAGTGCGTTATACAGTGCTTCGTGTTAGGGTTGTAACTGATGCTTTTGCAGTTCTTCGCAGCATGATTAACGCAGAACTTCTTAGCACACTCCCACTTCCCACCGACGTCGGCGAACTCAGCAATGACAGTCTTGGGATGTCCTTTCGAGTCCTCCATGTGTGAACGTAGGATAATGTGTGTGACGTGGTCCTCTGAAATTAGCCCTGTAGAGCACATTTAAGTCGACAACGGCTCAAACAAATCTGCATTCGTTTTTGATTCTGCCTTACAGAGCTGGCCAACAAGTAGTCAGGCACTTAACGCCATAATGGTACCGGTAGCATTCAGTTTACGGTGTTAAGTTTAGTATAAGGAAGAAGTGGAGAACCTACCGTACTGACACAGTGGTGGCAAAATGTGACTGGTTTGGGCTGCGAAGATTCCTCTGCTACCAATCACCCCGTACTTTTCGGTGCCGGTCGGCATGTCCGGTTGACCGGGGGCCCAGGGCACCAGCTCTGAGGGGTAGGGCTCCGTGCGCTTGAGGGGCTGAGCCCAGCTCCAGTTGCCGTTTTGTTGGGCCAGACCCACGTACATGCTGTCAGGCAGCTGAACCGTACAAGACTGTATTTCTGCTGATCTGCCTTCGTAAGATAACAAAACCTGCTTGTCGTCGATTAGTGATTTGATTTTGTTCAGCACTTTCATAGTCAAGATGCGCGCCAGGTATCCGTTTTCGAACTGAGTGCAACTGTCTAGCGCAGCCGTCCATCCACTGACGGGCGCGCCTGCCACGAAACAGGCTGCATCCATGTAGAAATGGGGCTCCGACTGGGCCACACATTGATCCAGTAGATTCAGTAGACCTATATAATTCGTACTACTACAAACTACATATATTTTTGGCGATTATGACGTCATCAATACTCAGAATTTGCGAATTTCTAGTCATTTTTCTTGGAAATTTTCCGATTTTTTAATGTAATTTTATTTAAATTGAGCCCCCATCGGCATTCTGAGCTGTCTTGAGTTTACGATAAGCTTACTAAACCGTTCAAAGCATAAGAGGAAGCAATTTTTTGTGTAAAGTCAGTGTTATCTATTAGAAAGATCGTTTTTCTCCCGCTTTTTTACCCCTATTAATTTTCAAAGAATGCTAAGTTGGCAGCCATTTAGAAGGTGCCAGTATATCCGAATGTACAGTAGATTGCTCTTTCCTAACTCTACACCGAACACATTTTAAGATGTGCAAGTAAAGCAAAATGGGTAATTTTGTTGCAAGCGCTAATGAAGAACTGCCGAACCGGTTTGTAATTGAAGAGCAGGATGTCTTTGATAGAAATCGAAGCCGGGCGCCGATTCGGCCCCTGCATTTTCTGTGTCCACATTACTGGCTTGTAGGATGCAACGATGGGTCTGCTTGTTATGACTGTAGCTCTGACAGTTGAGAGTGGATTGGCACTTGTTGCCGCACTGTATCACGTGCTCTATACCGGCCAACCGCTTGATTACCGAGCTGTCGGGTGCTTTGGCATCCTTCAGAGCCAGCTTAAACTTGACCAACGCCTCTGAAGAACAAAACAGTTCTCTATGTACACTCATCAACCATACAAAAGACGAAACACACAAACGGGCAGAGCATAGCAATAGCAGTGATTAACAGGATATCAGCTGGAGAGTGTGTTTCGCCTTTTGAAAGCAATTTAAGCTGTTTCTGAGTATTGACAAGTGCAAAACTATTATCATATTCATTTTCCACTATAATTATCTTTCTGTTCACCTGAATTCAACTGCAAGTAGTAAAAATTTGATTTGAGAAGGTTGAATTTGACTACTATTTGAAAAGAATGAATCGGACGGAACCCAAACATTTTTCCTTGTATGAAAACGTAGTTTGCGAGTGTAGATTGCACAAAGCACTGCGCTTTCTAAAGTCGCTGATAATTTAGTACCTGGACAGAACCATCCTACCTCTAGCTACTGTATAGGTTTACGCGAGACAAAACAACAAAGTTCACTCGAAAACGAGGTCTCCAACGGTCCTTAGCTTGGACTACGCGCGTGCTGGGACGATTCCCGGCTCTAATGCTTTGGTTTATGCTCAGGCTTAGAATCGAGATTAAATTCAAGCTTTATTTCATGTTGCATATGTGGCTTACCAGAATCCGAAATACACTAATTGACGCAACACGCGTTTGCCGCCAAGGCGTCAAATTGCGGTGCTACCGTATCTACTCTACCAGTTCGCGCCGAATCACTGAATTGATAAAATTGGCAGCAGAGCCTCTATTAGATTGGCCGAATATAACCGAGAAGCTGTCAGTACCTGATGGTGGAGAGAGGGCGGTTAGCACGAGGCACACCAACACCACCGACATGGCTTCTTACTGTACGCCGCTCGGTCAACCTAGTTGAATATAAAAAGCGTAACCAAGACCAAAGATTTTTATTTGCATAACGACCATCTTGTTAGCCTGATTAGCTGACTGGCCACAACAAAGCTCTTCAATTTCAAATGGCTTCTGGCCTTGACGTGTCTGCCGTCACCAAATCACCCTTTCCATAATTGGAAGAGTGAAGCCGAGCACACAAGGTACAGTAGTAATCTAGAACTCTGCTGCCAATCACGGCCTCGAATAGAAGCAAGCGGTCTAAGACAAAAATGTTTTATATTCAGTTTTTGAGTTACCAATATTGGCAATGTAGCGTAGCACGTTGTGATATTCTTGAACAATACTCAAGCAGCCTCTACTGCAGTCAGGCACTTAACGCCTTTTATGGTACAAGTACCTAGGCTAGTGGCACCATATATGGTACCGGCACCCATGACCATGGGTAGGGGTACCATATATGGTACCAATCACCACAGTCCCCGAACGTGGGGTTACCATACTGTATATTGTGATGGTACCGTATATGGTGCCACTATCCTAGGTACCCGCACCGAGTTGCTTGATTTTAGCTCTTGAACTCAATTTCGCTCGATTTTCAGTTTGAAACGTGCTAAAAACGCATTTGTTCACATGCACGGTGATTGATCCATGCTCACTCCAGGGATGTGAGGTGTGTTTTTTTCCGGTGTTTTTTCCGGAAAAAAGCGGTTTTTTCCTAAGGGTCGGAAAAAAGCATAAATCGAGGAAAAAAACTCAAGCTAAAAATAGCTAATTTATGTCATTTTTTAACTAAAAATGGACTTTTGCGATGTATAATAGGCCATACTGGCTCAAAACTGTTAGAAAAACAACAGAAAAGACCAAATTTGGCATGATAAGACAAAAATGCAAAATGCTGTAAGAAAATTTGCATATAGTGTTTATTGATGGAGCCTGTCAGGGGCTGTTACATGCCTGTTTCGTGATTTATATCCATGTAACACGTGTATTTCTGGTCTGAAACGACTGAAGAAGGCGCTAGAAAGCGCTAGGAATCATAGAACCAGTCTAGGATACTCAGAACTTGGGCTGGAGTTTTTTCCGCGATTTAGGAAAAAAACCGAAAAAAAACCGAAAAAAACTGGAAAAAAACAGGCCGAGGTTTTTTTCGGAAAAATATACAACCCTGGCTCACTCTAACGAATTTAGCAGGCGTTGTAGTACGTTCGTGGCGCCCAATTTATGTGTAATCCGCTAGGAATCGGCGCCCACTGCATAGATCACCAGGGATGCGGGTTTTAGTACACAACTGTAGAACGACGTCAGCTTTAAGATACGGTAGAAATGGCACTGGACTGGCTCGGTAGAAACATCTCACCATAACCTATAAAAACACAAGTAAAGGCGACGAGCAAAGTAGCGGCTTCGAAGAAACAAGTGCCGTATGGTACCGCTTGATCAATATGCACCGGCAAAGTCGGCGGCTAATCTCAGACTGTACGCAACAGTAACTCAAGCAATCAAATTTTTCGAAGTGACGCAAGTAATGCATAAATAGAGCATGTAACTCTGGTTTAAAATTTTCAGAATTCTATTATTGGATCAAGGATAACTTAGACATGCTTAATTATGGGAAATTTTGCCACGGCGGCGTCATTGTGCGTTCATCATACGTTAAAGCGTGTAGGAGCGAAAAAAAGTAGTCAGCGACAAAAGTCAACACGAGTTCTTAACGCACGTTAATGAAAGGCTTTAAAATTGGCGCCAACAATTCCTACTGTTTCAGGGATTAACGCTCAGTTGGGCAGCAATGTTCAGCAGTCTTATTCCTGTCACGGAAATTTCGGTTTCGTCATAGTTTCACTTAAAGTTATCAAATTACGTGTTTGCGCTTCACGTGGGTTTGTTGGTCATTTTTAGTCTATAAAGGCAAAGAGTTATAGTGATCGTGCAATTACTGGTAAGTGTGATGCTGCTGATGTGTTTTAACCCATTTGACTTCATCCTGGACCATATGCATATTGAGTACCCACGAACACAAAGTTTGTGCTCATTTATTGAGAAAATGTGTTCGGCAGCCTTTCTGAACACCCTGCAAACACCCCGAACACAAAAATCATGGATTTGAACACCCCAAACACCCCATGAACACTTTAGAGACACTTTGGGGACACTTTAGACACACCTTAGAGCTTTAGGGATACTTTGGGGATATTTTAGGGACAGTTTATTTGATACGTGTCCGTAAAGTGTCCCCAAAATCAACCGGCCCACACCGAACTGGGACACACACCGAACCGGCCGCACCTACCTAAATGGCCCACCCAAACGGCCACATCGAACTGGGCGGTACCCACGCCACTGGTAGCAAAGCAGATTATCAACAAAATAAACTGTAGGAAGAGCGGCAGAAGTAGACAGAATAGCTATATATAAGCACCGTTGAATATTCTTACGCGATTGGCCTAGACCACCACAACCGCTGTTAAAGATAGCTAAGCCCTAAGCGACGCCCATTTCTGTTGTCTTCTCTCGAAAACTCAAGTTTTAACTCGGATTGCTAAAATCATTATTTTTTAGAGTTCCTTCCTTTTTCCAGTTCTGTACAGACTAATGAATCCGTCTCTGAAAGCCGATTGCTTGTTTTCTGAGTTTCAGTACAGCATTTAATTCAAATTTCGCGCTTTGATCAGCAGGTTATATGCGTGAACCGCAGGATACGGTAGGTTCCGTCCTCCTCGTCTCGGGTAATATCGAATCGGCGCAAAGGTAATCGGCGCAAAGCGCAAATTTACGGTACCAGCGCTAATGCGGGAAAACTTTACATGTGCGTTCAGTACCCCGATTTACATTGGAGGAAGCCCATTCCCCCACCCGCCAACCACCCTGACTTTATTAAAGCTTTGGTTTTAGCTTAGGCGTAGATTCAATCTTAGCTTTTCAGGTTAAAAATGGCTATTTCGTGGGTGGAGGAATGGACCTGGAATCTAGTGATGTAAAATTATGGAATTTGAATTTCAATTCAATTACAATTAAATTATGGGCTCAGTTTTTAATTTCAATTTAATTAAATTAAGTTAATTGAAATAGTTTTCCATTATTTTCAATTACAATTATATTTTCAGTTAAATTATGGAACTTTGAAAAATTTCAGTTATGCAATTTTTTTCAATTATTTTTTCAATTTTTTGAAAATTGTTGTATTTTTGCTGTTAAAAGACAGTGACAGTGTGACATGTCAAAGCTTAGAGACACCTGGTTAGCGTACTGCCCAACCAGCCGAGAAAAGTTTCAAAAAGTTGCCTTTTAAAAGCGCATAAAATAGCATTCTGGGGGGAAATTTACATTTTGTTCATTATTATATATCAGTACGTATGTAATCTAAAGGTTTTCAGCATTTTTTATCAACATCACTTTCTAGGTGCGTTCTCCAAAAAGGGGGTGTATTCCCACCATACATCTAAAAATCACTGTTTTGACTTTTATGAACTACGAAATAAAAAGCAGAGCATAAAACGTTACAAAACAAAAAGAGGTCAGTATAAGCCGGCACAGTTGGTGTAGTGGTTTAGGCCGCAAAGTCACTGTGCGCGTAGTCGTGCGTTCATCCACTCGGTGGGGCAATTTTCTTGCCGCAAAGAGTCGGTCGTTGTTACAAAGCCCAACCAAAGCCACCAAAAGCTGGTCACAGCGAGTAGGTAAATGGGAACTGTCTGGAGCTGCCATTGCACTTACAATTAAGCTACAATAGCAAGCACACGTGGTATGCGTTTGGGACAAACGGGAACGGGGACAGCTACACTGAGACCCGCCCAGACTGACACCGAGCATATGTTTAGGCTAGTAGTGAAGGCAGCGCAGGAAGGGCAGGATGTGGGTGTGCATGCGTGGGCCCGCAGTGTGGCCTAACGCAGTGGCTACGGCCTCGCCCGCACAAACCCTCCATCCGTCCGAGGTCAGTGATAAAGAGGTGACAAACCCTACGTAGATAGATTTTTGTTTGAAGACATTCTCTAATACTCGAATACTTTCTAATACTTACGTATTTCCTTGCATTCACCACAAGAAATAATTGAAAATATAATTGAAATTCCAGGCGAATTTCAATTCAATTACAATTAAATTATGGCCCAACTTTTGAATTTCAATTAAATTAAATTAATTGAATTGAAATTAAAAACGGGCCAATTATGCGAATTTGAAGAAGAAGAAGAAGAAGAAGAAGTTTACTTCCCAGACAATGCACAGTATATATACAGTATCACAAATACTCTACAGAGCAGATCATAATAACGAGGGAAGAAGGACTGAGTTAGCTCAAGGCTGTTTTATAACTCAGCCCTATCGGTTAGTAAAACGCGATAAATTTAGGTGACTGACTGCCTCTTTAAAGCATGTTGCAGAAGGAGAGTGTATCACACTGCTAGGGAGACTGTTCCATATCGGCACAACTCTAGATGCAAATGAGTACTGTCTAACATTGGTTCGTGCGGTCGGAACCGAAAGTTGAAATGCATGACTACGAGTAGAACTTGCAGGACAGATAGAGAAAAATTGGTCAAAGGGTAAGTCGATTTGGCCATGTAAAAGCTTATAAACGAATACAAGATCTGCTTGTATCCGTCGGATATCCAAGTACTGAAGCCCTGTTGCTATTAATCGAGCTTCATACGGGAGTGCACTGAATCCAGGAATTCTGGAAGTAAAAAATCTTTGAACTGATTCAATAGTTTGGACGTCTTTTACCAAATATGGGGACCATACTTGAGTGGCGTACTCTAATTTTGGACGCACAAAGGTTTTAAACATCTTGATAAGAAAATCGGGGTCTTTAGTCACAAAGGAAGACAAAATTAAGTTAGCAACTGTACGTGCTTTTTTAGCAATAACGTTGCAATGGGTGGAAAATTTTAAATCTGGAGTAACAAAAACACCCAAATCGCGTACACAATTGGATGAGGGTATGGTTACACCATCGATGGTGTAATCATACGTACATTGCATTCAAACGGGGGTATAGATGGAGAACTGAGGATTTGTGCAGAGCAATGTTCAACTGCATTACCTTAGCCCAATTGAAAACCGCAGTTAGATCTTCCAACACTGCTGTATTATCATTTGACGTTGGGACTGAAAAGTAAATTTTAGAGTCATCAGCAAAAAGCTTGATTTTGCAGTATTTAAGAACATCTGGAAGGTCATTTATATAAATGAGGAATAGAACCGGGCCCAAGACCGACCCCTGAGGAACTCCAGATTGTACATTTGCCCAATCAGAAGTTGATCCTTCAATACGTACTCGTTGCTTTCGATTGCTCAAGAAGGCCTGCAGCCAATCAAAAAGTTCCCCAGAAATACCATAACCCTTTAATTTTTGCAGCAGTTTAGGATGACTTACGGTATCGAACGCCTTAGCCACATCCAGGTAGATGACATCCACCGGTGTCTGCTTGTCTAAACAGATAGACCAATCGTTGACGCAGCTAAGAAGCTGAGCAACGGTTGATCTACCTGAAAGAAAACCAAACTGGGTTTCAGAAATAACAGAAGAATTTAAGAAAAACTCAAGAATCCTGCCCTTGATTACTTTCTCCATCAGTCTACATGCAGTACATGTAAGGCTAATGGGTCGATAGTTAACAGGCGTACTTGAGTTTCCAGATTTATAAATGGGCGTAACATTGGCAGTGAGCCAATCATTGGGTAGGGTAGCAGTTGACATTGAAACTCGCATTATAGTACACAAAGGCTCGCATAAATAGAGTGAGAGTCGTTTTAGAAAGATTGTTGGTATTCCGTCTGGTCCAGCGGACAGTTTGGGTTGTATATCTTCCAATATACAGTACAGTGCATCAGGGGTAAACAGAACTGAGGAAAGCTTTTCCAGAGTTCTGCTGCCAAAGTCCAGAGGAATACCATCATCTCTAGTAAACACAGAAGAAAACTGCTGATTTAAAATTGAGCACTTGTCGGTATTAGAAACAATTTCTCTACCATTGTTTCTAAGAATAGGCATTACGGGACGGCAAGTAAGTCTGCGATTTACATATGACCAAAAAGTTTTATCGTTTCTATTGCAAAGAACCCTTTGCTCCCTGTCCAATTTTTCTTTCACACAGTGACGTCTGAAATCTGTAGCTGCAGATTTCCAACTCCTATAAAGCGCATCAGAGTTGTCTCCGTTAGACATTTTGAACCGCCGATGGAACTGTTTTTGCCGCAAAAATAGCTTATGAGATCTTTTAGTAAATCGTATATTTTTGAAGTTCTGTCCAGAACTGGGTACGAAAAGGTTAATCAAATGGTTTAGAATTCCAAGAAAGTTAGACCAAAATTGCTCAGTGGTGATACAGTTGGCAAACACAGTTGGCCAGTCAATCCATTCCAAAGCACTACCAATTGCACCGTAATCTGCACGTAAAAAGGATTTCTGAAAATTTGCAGAGTATGGAACAGAGTTAAGGGGACCGCATTCGAATCTAACAGTACAGTGGTCACTACCGCAAAAAGGTTCGCAAACTCTGGTATTACAAACTAAATAGGGTTCGTTATGAAGAACTAAGTCAAGTATGTGATTATTACGAGTCGGCTCATACACTGTCTGGGAGAAACCACTAACAGCAAAGAAATTCAGCAAAGCACGTTCAATAGGTAAGGCATTAGGAAGGGCCAGATTTGATTCCCATTCAATATGAGGTAAATTAAAGTCTCCAACAAGCAGTGTAGGTTTATCGCCCTCTAGTACTTTGTTCAGGAAGTCTATAATCGGGCCAGAGTCATTTTGATTGGGAGGGCGATAAACCGCACACAGCCGAATAAAACGAGAACCTAGACTGAGATCACACACAATAGCATCAAAGTCGGGAAGTGACTCGGAGAAGACTAAGGTGCAAGGTATGCTGACTGGTACCAGAACTAAAACTCCACCACCACGCTTCTCTGAGCGGTCCCGACGGAACACAGAAAAACCACAGTTGCTTAGAGAGGCAGAAGAAATGTTTTCAGAGAACCACGTTTCAGTTACACAAACAACATTATTAATGTACTCATTAGAAAGCATAAATTCAAAACTAGCTAACTTATTGGCAAGAGAGTGGGCATTGAGCAGGACAAAAGACAGATACTTACATTGCCTGGGTGCTTTTAGTTTTCCGGATCAAATTGTTTGAGAGTGGTACGTCCGGATGGCGTTTGAACTTTCTCCATGATTCGACAGTCTCTGATGACAAAGGAGCGGGACGGAAAGGATTCGCGGATGGCAGAGAGTTCTTTGCGCAGAGCCTGGTCTTCTTGTCGCTGCATAGCAGTCAAGTCATGTCGAATGAACGATTTGTCCTGCAGAAGATGTCGCTGATTGACCATCAACTGACGCTTGACCGATCCGTCACTCAGTAGAACTTTCAACGGCCGAGGCTTGTCATTGGAACGCGCTCCCATACGAAACACCTGAAGAACAGAGTCGGCTTTGGTTTGGTCGTCACAAGCAGAGGCCACCATATCCTGAACAAATTCGAAGTCCTTGTCAGATGAGTACGGCGAAGGTTCTTTCAAGTTCACGACGACAACGTTGTTCTTTTTCTGTTCTCTCTGCTCCGGCATAATTATGATCGACGCCGACTTCGTCTTCAACGAACGGTACCGTTTCGTTCATCTTTATTTCATTTACAAATGTTAAAAAGCCGTTCCTCTAGGACGGAAATAGGTGGAGCTAATGTATCTGAAGTTATTCTCGGCCTATACCCCACGCTGATGTGGGCAACAAAACTTATGGATTCCAGAGTGGTATTAACTTGAAATATTAACTTGAGTAATTAACAACAATTAATAGTAATTAATAAAATAATCAACGTATTAACTTGAGTCCTTGAAGGTTAAATACAGTGCATATTGCGAATGAGAAATGGCCCTGAGGCAATTTCAATTACAATTAAATTAATTTTTTACATCACTACTGGAATCATTTACATAATGCCTTGAACTGGAGTAGTCTAACTTAGCTTCTTGTTTGGAAGGTAACGCGAACGTGAAAAAGTACTGCTGGGCTGGGAAAGTACTGACATAATATTATTTATAATTATAAACTCACCAGCAAACTGAGAGCACAGAAACTGTTGCTGCTGCGGCGAACCACATTTCTTATTTACGAATCTAGACAGTTATTTATTCTGTGTATTCTGTACGTTACGTTGTTCCTTACACGGGACCGGACGCTTTTAGACACGCCAGGCTTACCGCTTGAGAATCAGGGAAATCAAACATCGCTATCAAACGAGTTGCATACTTTAACTTCAAAACAATTTCCAAGGCGTATTCACAGTACAGTACATTGTTCGCTGTTCTGTTTTATTGGTCGTATAGTCTAGTCAGTAATAGCGATCCGCGCGCCTGTCTGTCACTCTGAGTTCTCTCTTGGCTACGAATACGAATACCAAAATCAGCTGCGAAATTTGCAAACCATTTTTCATGTACGGCTCTGCCTTATTAATCCGGGCAATTTAGGACCGCCTGAATTTGCTATGATTAGACCGGGGACCGAGATTGTTAACTTTTACCAACTTATGAAAACCACACTTACGTTGTTGCCGAAGTAGCTTTGTTAGGCGTGCTAGTCACTGTCCCGGCATAATTATGATCGACGCCGACTTCGTCTTCAACGAACGGTACCGTTTCGTTCATCTTTATTTCATTTACAAATGTTAAAAAGCCGTTCCTCTAGGACGGAAATAGGTGGAGCTAATGTATCTGAAGTTATTCTCGGCCTATACCCCACGCTGATGTGGGCAACAAAACTTATGGATTCCAGAGTGGTATTAACTTGAAATATTAACTTGAGTAATTAACAACAATTAATAGTAATTAATAAAATAATCAACGTATTAACTTGAGTCCTTGAAGGTTAAATACAGTGCATATTGCGAATGAGAAATGGCCCTGAGACAATCATCATTTATACAACGACAAATTAAGAGGGACAGTAGAATTTAAATTTCGCGGGCTACAGTATCTTAGATGTTCACGCAACCACTGAAAAATTTGCGCCACTTTGCGCTTTGCGCCGATTAACTTTGCGCCGATTCGATATTACCTCGTCTCGTCTTGTCGCAGGGTTGCCAGGTTGGGGGTTTTACCCCCAAATCTGGGGGTATTTTGCCACCATTGAGGGGTGAAAATAGGGATGCAACCGAAGTTCGGTATTATTCGGTATGAACCGAATAATTCGGTTACTAGTACTATTCGAATTCGGTATTCGAATTCGGTATTTTTCAAACCGAATAATACCGAATATTGGAAAACAGTTAAAATTGCACTGTTTTGCTTAAATTTGTGCAGAAATCACCGAGATATCTCTTCTTTTACATCTCTCTGTTCATTTACTATGCTAAAATTTTGGCAAACAATTACTATTCAAACAAAAAGTCAACGAGCTTCAAGGTCAAGGTTTAACTTACATAATAATAAACAACAACATTTCGGCCTTTTCAGTTCCCAGTAGACTACGCTATCAGCTTTCCACTTCTTAACCTAAGCGTTTGTTTTATCTCCCAAATACAACGTATAAAATCCCATCTACATTGTATCTTTTCAAACGACTCATCCAATCTAAGTTGTATGCCTAAGGGGGCGTGCAAAAATTACGTAATGGCATGAGGGGGGAGGGGGGGTTCGCCAAAAGATTACTAATCATTACGGTGGGGGGAGGGGGGTTGACGACTTCATTACGTAATTTTTTAGTGCAGAAATCACTAAGTGGTCATAATTTTAATTGTTTTTTACGTACACTACATGTACATGTAGTCTCGATTTGAAGCCATTGGGCTTACATTTTCTCAATTTCACTTAGATGGACGCTTAGATTAGAGAATACATAGCTAAGTTTAAAGTCAAGGCTTTCCAATTTTTCAAATGCTAAATGGCAACAGTGACTTTTGACATCTGTGTGATAAGAGTTTAT
Organism: Sabatieria punctata; assembly: GCA_030248155.1. Classification (NCBI taxonomy): domain Eukaryota; kingdom Metazoa; phylum Nematoda; class Chromadorea; order Araeolaimida; family Comesomatidae; genus Sabatieria; species Sabatieria punctata. The sequence goes on along the minus strand of JASANB010005217.1, from coordinate 293,300 downwards.
AAGGGTATACCACTTATCGACTCGATCTTTTACAGGGTTTATGCGGCTTTTTCAGAGCAAAATTTCCTGACCAAAGTCAAATTTCCCTGTCCAATCAGAGTGAAAACATTCTAACAAGGGTGAGTCTTTTTAAAAATTGGCTCTGAAAAACGCATTTAAACGGTATTCTGAGGGTAAAATTTACAGTTGTAGTCGCTGTGGAAAGTCAAAAGTCCCATTCTCAAAAGGGTGGCGAGAGATGATTCTATTGCCATCAATTTTTTTCCCTGACCGGACACCAAATTCCCTGAATTTCCCTGAAATTTTTAAAATTCCCTGACTTTGCATGACTCCCTGACTTTTCGGGTCCCGCACGAACTCTGTTTTATGACCATCGATCATCAGTCAAGTGATATGGCAGCGCAGCCCTAATCAACGATAAAACACTTTGGTTTCAACTTTAACAAAAAGCCACCCAATGATCGCTTCCTTGTAAAACTAAGACTATGCGTACATGTATGTAGTTGTAGCTCATCAATAAAGAAAACGAAGAAAATTATCAACTGTTACTGTATACAGATGTTATTTTATTAAACGTCATTTTACATGGAATTGAACTCAAAAATTTGGGCTCCATCGCTTCAAAAAATCGAAATTTCGGGGGGGGGGTAGCCAAATTATTACGTAATTAGGGGAGGGGGGGTCAGAAAATTATTACGGTGGATTATCCGGGGGGGAGGGGGGGGTCCGAAAATGGGCAAAAATACCATTACGTAATTTTTGCACGCCCCCTAAGCTGCCAGCTCCGGTGCTTACAGTAGTACCGGATGCTCCCTTCCTCCAACTTTCTGTATGCGTCTTTGCGAAACATCCTCCTGTTATCCGCCACCATTTGGCGGATGATTGAAAAGGTCCACTCGCCCAGCCCACTCTCAAAAACCCAACTTTTAGCTTCGGTTTTAGGCTTAGGCTTAGGGTTAGGTTCAGACTTAGGCTTAGAGGCAAGTTTTTTAATGAAATCTCCGCCATGTGATGGATAATAGGAGGATATGTAAGGGAAAGTGTCTTTGTGCCGTGACTTTACATAATTAATCAGAGCACATGTGGCCTGATTCGCGCCTCTTGAAATTGTTTGCTTGTAAATCTTGCACTCGTCCTTGTTGTTAGCAGGGCTGACGGTAAAGAACGACCAAATAGGGCTAGTTTTAGTAATAAGGCATGGATAAATCTATAGCATTCAAACAATATGTCACTCTACAGCATTTTTTAGCATCAAAAAGTTTAGCCAAAAAACAAGAAATATTAGTTAGACAGTAATATTTTTGCAATGCGCCGGCGAATCATCACTATTCGGTATTATTCGGTATAATTCGGTATTATTCGGTTCCGAAAATCCGCTTCGGTATTCGGTATTCGGTATTCGGTATTTTTGTATTCGGTTGCATCCCTAGGTGAAAATTTCATCTGGGGGTTGAGGTACAAATCTGGGTGGGGGTAATTGTAAATTTTTTGGGGGTTGGGGGTTTTTTGGGGGAATTTGCTAAAATTTAGGGGATTTTTTGGGGGTTTGGGGATTTCTGAGAATTTTCTGCTTCAGACTAACATACATGTACTAGGGGGGTTTGGGGGGGTTTACCCCCCTGCTGAAAAGGCCAAACCCCCCCTCACCCCCCCCCCCCCCCGAGACAGGTTAAGGGACCCCTCCCCCAGACCAAAAAATACAAGTGGTGGTAGTGGCTCCAGTATAGAGTGCGAACTGGTATTGGGTATTGGGTGTATTGGGGTCTTTTCCAGGTATTGGGTATTGGGTATTGGGGTTTTTACCCCCCAATACCCAATACTAATTGGGACCGGTAAAAATAGAGAAAAATCGATGTTGACCTGAAAAATTGATCTGAAAAATCGAAAAAGTTGATCGATGATTCGGTTTAGGAAGCTGTTTTCTCGTTAAGGAGCCATCCATCCAAAAATTCCGATTTTTCGGGACCCCTTGCCCCCAAAAAATCGCCTTGCGTCGTTTCTTGGGGACCCCCTCCCCCTAAAGGCGACATTGTTTTCGTTTACCCCCGCCCCGATAAAAGTGCAGTACATACAGTACTGTCATGTTTTCTTGTTACCTTAACTGTACAATCAATTGAATAGATCGCTACAACCACTCTGGGAAGTTTTTCTGTATGTAGAAAAATTTGACAGAATATAATTAAATTGAAAATAATACAATCAAAGTTCCCTAAAATTTCGAAAAAAGTGACGTCGTTTTTTTGCTCCGTCTCCTGGTGTGTCGTCTATCGTCGCATTTCAGCCGACCCCCTCCCCCTCTGGAACGACGTCGTTTATGGACGGCCTATAATCAACTAAACGTTAGTAGAATTTTCTAAAGTGTATGCTTTCTAAGCGCTACACCAGTAATTAATTTCTCTGTTCTTATCTAAAGTAATATCATAATGTACCAGTACCGTACGCATGGCTATTGTGGTGGTGCACACAATTTCCGGCAGAGGTACGGTACATGTACATTGTAGGAAAAAATTCGCCGGAAGTAAGAAACACGACTGAATCAGGCCCTCCCATGACAGGACCGAATGTTATGAGTTTTCGTGCTGGGACCCTAACCGGGAAGACTTGTTATCGGTAAGAAGTGCGCCAAATTCAAATCACTCAAGTACTGGCACGTTCTACTAAACCTAAATCGTCTTCAGCCTCCAGGCCACCTCTGCCATTTGCTCCCTTCCAGATCGTACCAGAACCACTTCGATCATCCAGCCCGCCACTCACGATTCGCATCTCATCTATCTTCGCCGAAGTACTATCCCGAGAATCGGCCGATTCAGAGTGGAAGAAGGTGAAGCTGCCGATTTTCCTTCATCTTACCATTGTTTTAAGTCTTCTAGCTTCCACACTGCTTTGATATGCTCTCTCCTTCCAGACACACCACTTCCATTCACTTCAAATCGTCCCGCCGAAGTACTATCCCGAGAATCGGCCGATTTGGAGTGGAAGAAGGTGAAGCTGCCGATTTTCCTTCATCTTACCATTGTTTTAAGTCTTCTAGCTTCCATACTGCTTCGATATGCTCTGTCCTTCCAGACACACCACTTCCATCCACTTCAAATCGCCCCGGCGAAGTACTATCCCGAGAATCGGCCGATTTGGAGTGGAAGAAGGTGAAGCTGCCGATTTTCCTTCATCTTACCATTGTTTTAAGTCTTCTAGCTTCCATACTGCTTTGATATGCTCTCTCCTTCCAGACACACCACTTCCATCCACTTCAAATCGCCCCGCCGAAGTACTATCCCGAGAATCGGCCGATTCGGAGTGGAAGAAGGTGAAACTGTTGATTTTCCTTCATCGTACCATTGTTTTAAGTCTTGTAGCTTCTGTACTCTCATATCCGGACTTTTCTTTAAGATACCTCTAATTTAACTATAAAAACGCCTATGTTAGGAAGCAGTGTTACAAAGTTATAAAATTTGCATCAAACATGCTTACCGCAGCATCCTATCCAATCGGGACCATCATATTCAGACTTAGCTAAACGAGAGCTTTTGATTGAGTACCTACATGCCTATGTTACGACGCAGCGTTAAAAAGTTAGAAAATTTGCATAAAAAATTTGCATATTAAAAATGACAATATGCAAATTTTTGCATATTTTAACGCTGCGTCGTAACATAGGCATGTAGGTACTCAATCAAAAGCTCTCGTTTAGCTAAGTCTGAATATGATGGTCCCGATTGGATCGGATGCTGCAGTAAGCATATTTGATGTAAATTTTGTAACTTTTTAACGCTCCTTCCTAACATTGGCGTTATTGTACTTAAACGAAAGCTCTCCTTTAGCCAATACTGAATATGATAGTCCCGATTCGATCGGATGCTGCAGTAAGCATATTTGATGTAAATTTTGTAACTTTTTAACGCTCCTTCCTAACATTGGCGTTATTGTACAATAACGCCAACGTTAGGAGGCAGCGTTAAAAAGTTAGAAAAGTTCCATAAAATTTGCATATTACAGCATCCGATCCAGTCGGGACCATCATAATCCATCTTGGCTAAAGGAGAGCTTTCGCTTAAGTACAATAACGCCAATGTTAGCAGGCAGCACTAAAAAGTTAGAAAATTTGCATCAAATATGCTTAATACAGCATCCGATCCAATCGGGACCATCATAATCAATCTTGGCTAAAGGAGAGCTTTCGCTTAAGTACAATAACGCCAATGTTAGGAGGCAGCACTAAAAAGTTATAAAATTTGCATCAAATATGCTTACTGCAGCACCCTATCCAATCGGGACCATCATATTCAGACTTAGCTAAACGAGGGCTTTTGATTGAGTACCTACATGCCTATGTTACGACGCAGCGTTAAAAAATGCAAAAATTTGCATATTGTAATTCTGAATATGCAAATTTTTTATGCAAATTTTCTAACTTTTTAACGCTGCGTCGTAACATAGGCATGTAGGTACTCAATCAAAAGCTCTCGTTTAGCTAAGTCTGAATATGATGGTCCCGGTTGGATACGATGCTGCGGTAAGCATATTTGATGCAAATTTTATAACTTTGTAACACTGCTTCCTAACATAGGCGTTTTTGTTGATGCGGTAACAGCAACCGACTAAGAGCGAACCAGTAAAGTGTTTACTTTAGCGAGTTAGAGAAACGAACAATGAGGAGAGGTATTAAAACACAACCACACACAATACAAACAGTAGTAGAACGGAACACTGAACAACAACAGTAACAATAATTAGTGTTCCGACGATATCAAAATTCGTCGATATTCGATATCGATATCGATATCGATATTTTCAACTCAATATCGATCGATATCGATATCGATATCGATATTTATAGTCATGCAAGAAAATCCGAAAATTTGATAGAGCAAACTGCTCTCGCTGCTTATCAGTCAAGTACTGATGCAATCAGCGATCTGATATCAATTAAGCAGAGAATGGCAGAAAAGGTAGTGGCCCTTCTGAAGCCCTTCAATAAAAGGTTGATCCCCTCAGGCCTATGCTCCGCCCTCATTAGACATAAAGAGCTCAGACAGAATAGCGTATTTTAACTTACTTTAGTGACAAATAAGCCAAAAAATCTTCACCTTAGTAAAAAAATCGGACTTTTTTGCTTACCATCCTTTCAACCAACCATCAATCTGCCGGTACCCCCTCAGGATTTGAAAATTTACCACCCCCCTCAGCCGAAACGCTAGCCCATGTCTGCTTCTGCCCTCCTGCTCCTGTTTTAAATGTTGTTGTTTGTTTTTTAGTTTCACTGACCTTTCGGACAGCTCAGGACACCCCTCGCTCTTTTCAGAGCCATTCAATGGGGTAGCCCTGTCTACAAACAACCCTGCCCTTTGTTGCTGCCATTAGGTGCTTAGGCAGCGCGGGTTCGGTTCCCATTTACCTACTGGCCATCACCGGCTTTTGGCGGTCCGGTTTGGGCTTTACGTCCACTACTTCCAGTCGCTTCGACCAGCTTCGAACCCACAAACAACGGCTCTCACGGATGCCGGGGTCGCCTTGACACACGGGATTGCATAACTACCCGTGGCCAAAACGTGACAAGTGTGCGGAGTGAGCAGCTCTTCAGTGCTGCTGCAGGCATTTAAGAACTAAGTGTTGCTGTCAGAAAGCTGAGAATGCCGAGAAATTGATGTTTCTGAGAGCTATCGTGCCACTGTTCGGTTTTGACTACCATCGGTCTCTGAGTTGTCCAGGAAAAACTGTTTTTTTTCAGTTCCAGAGAAATAAACTTGGTGTCAGTTTTGTTTTTGCCCTACTTTCCAACCCGAAAAATATCGAAAATATCGATGCGAAATATCGCGATATCGATATCGATATCGATATTGGAAAAAGGGTCGATATATCGACTTTTTGATATCGATATCGATATATCGTCGGAACCCTAACAATAATAATGCGGTATTGAAGTGCATCTCACAATTCTCCCGTCCACTTCAAGACTGCATAGACTCTATTGACATAAGCTGTAGTCCGAGTTGTTGTCGCAGTTTCCTGAATCGTTCTCGTGAAAGAGCTTTCGTAAAAATATCAGCTACCATTTTCTCTGTTTCACAGTAAACCACTTCAATCTGCTTCTTCTCTATTTCATCTCGAATGAAGTGATACTGGATATCGATATGCTTTTGCTTACAGTGAAACACGGGATTCTTTGCAATGGCAATGGCAGCTTGATTGTCTTCATAGATTCGCATTGTTCCAACATCGACTCCAATTTCTTTGTAGAGTTGTTTCAAAAATAATCCTTCTCGTACAGCTGTTCCTAAAGCCAAATACTCTGCATTTGCTGTTGAGCAGCTGACTGAGCCTTGCTTTCCAGAATACCAGCTGATCGCAGCTTCACCATTCAGAAATACATAACCAGAACGTGATTTTCTGTCATCATAGTTTCCAGCCAAATCAGAATCCGCAAATCCAACAACTGATGACTCCATTGGTTTATACAGTAGTCCGAGATTGACCGTGGACTTGAGGTACTGGAAAATCTTCTTAACAGCAGTCAGATGACTCATCTTAGGATCAGTGCTGAATCTCGTCACATTGCTAACTGCATACTGAATGTCTGGGCGTGTAGCTAAAGCCAAATATAGCAAACTGCCAACCATCGACTGGTACATCGTCTTGTCAACACCTTTTGATTCATCTGTCTTTGTGAGAACTGTCGTTGGACATGCTGGAATAGAACTTTCCTTGGCTTCCATTAGTCCATATTTCATCAACAATTTTTTGGCGTACTGATCTTGAATCAGCCACAGACCTTCACTTGTTCTTCTGAGTCGAATACCCAATAAGTGATGAATGGGGCCCATATCCTTCATTTTGAATTTCATAGACAACCACTTCTTCAGTTTGACCATGCCTTCTTCCGTTTCAGTCATCAGAACCAAGTCATCTACATACATGGTCAAAATCGTGAAGGGGTCAAATTTAACAAAGAGACAAGGGTCTGAGTGACATTGGTTGAATCCAAGATCCAACAGATACTGGGTGAGTTTCTTGTTCCAACATCTAGGTGACTGCTTCAAACCATAGAGTGAACGCTTCAATTCACAAACCAGACTCTCTTTACCCTTTTCTTCATAGCCAGGAGGTTGTCTCATATAAATTGTCTCATCCAGGTTGCCATTTAAGAAAGCTGTTGTCACATCCATCTGATGAATTTCTAAGTTTCTTTGAATGCCAAAAGCCAATAGAGTGCGTAGAGTTTCCAAACGCAGAACTGGAGCAAATGTCTCTAAGTAGTCTACTCCATATCGCTGTGAGAATCCTTTAGCCACAAGGCGAGCCTTGAACCTATCAACGCTCCCATCCTCTTTGCGCTTCACGCAGAACACCCACTTGCAGTCGATTGGCTTTCTACCTTCTGGCAAGTCAACCAGCTTCCAGGTTTCCATTTCTTTCAACGAACTGAACTCTGCATCAGAGGCTTTCTTCCATTCTTGAGCTTGAGGACTTATTCTTGCCTCTGCGATCGTTTTCGGTACTTCGAATTCAGAGATGGCACGAAAGAGTAAGTGGATTGGAGAATTTTCTGAAACGCCGCAGACTTCATTCCAATTCACATCCAAGCAATTTAAATCCCATTTGCCAGTCTCTGGTACATATTTCTTTGGAGGAACACCTTTGTTTATTCTGTCAGACTTTCGAACACCTCCTTCCACTTGGTTTTGACTCCCGTCTTCTCCAAGCGTTTCTGTTTCTTCCTCACTGTCATAAGTTTCAGAATAAGATTCACTTGGGAGTCTTCTATCTTTGTGCAAATCAAAATTCTGCTCATCAAACTGCACATTTCGACTGATCAAGACCTGCCGCTTATTGGCATCATAGAACCGATAACCTTTCTGTCGTTCAGCGTATCCAATGAAGCGAACTTTGTCAGCTTTTCCAGACAATTTATCCTTTGTGTCTTCTTTTCTTATGTAGGCAACACAGCCCCACGTCCGAAGATGACTGACATTTTTTACACGTCCATACCATGCTTCATATGGAGTGATTCTGGTTGCATTCGTAGGCAGTCTGTTTCGCACATAAATTGCAGCAGTTAGAGATTCTGCCCACAATGTCTTCGGTTGCTTTGCTTTCTCCAATTGGGCACGAGCAATCTCCATCAATGTTCGATTCATCCTTTCAGCAACACCATTTTGCTGGGGTGCATAGGGCACAGTCTTTTGATGACGAATACCATTCTTCTTCAGAAACTTTTCGAATTCGACACTGCAGAACTCACCACCGTTATCAGTCCTGAGTGCTCCGATTTCTCTTCTACAGAAGTTCTTGGCCATGCTTCGCCAGTCTTTAAATGCTTCAAAAGCTTCATCCTTGGTCCTCAGAAAACCAAGCCAGCACATTCTGGTGTAGTCGTCAGTGAAGGTAATAAAGTACCGCTTCCCACTAGGCGACGCTACAGACATTGGTCCACAAATGTCAGAGTGCACAAGTTCCAGTGGCTCCTTGGCCTTCGGTCCACTCAGTATAGGAAATGTTGCCATTCGAAGCTTGCCTTGAACACAGCTTTCACAGAAAGGCATTTCTCCTTTGACCGATTTCGACACTCCAACAATTTGACCTTTGCTGACAGCTTCTTGAAGTTTTCTTATTCCACAATGACCCAGGTGATCATGCCACAACTTGAGCGTGTCATTGTAAGTGTTTGCTGTGTGTGACTGTATAGGCATGTGTGGCTGCACAGAACATTTGAGTAGATACATACCGTTTGAGGCATAGCCACGTGCAATCAAATGATTACCACCATTTCTTGTGCCCACTACATCACAACCTTTCTCATAAAACACGACTTTGTGCCCATTCTTGGTTAGTGCTGATATCGAAATTATATTTGCAGACAGGTCAGGCGAATACAACACATTCGACATAGAGCAATCTTGTAATTTGCCATTGGCGAGCGTCAGAAATTTAACTTGACCAATCCCAATTGCTTTACAGGTGTGACCGTCACCCAGGATAATCGAATGATGCTTGGACAAATCACTATACTGTGAGAACAGATCAGCATCTTTTACCATATGACTGGTACATCCTGTGTCCATGAGAAAAATTCGGTCTGATTGATTCTTCACGGCATTGCAACGATCGGCCATTGTTCCAAGCGAGTGAAACGTAGTACAGTTCCAGCTGTCTCCGTCATCATTTACTGACCAGTCTGACAATGGCATTCCACTCTTGCCCGCACTGACTGAATTAGCGACTCGATTGTAATTGCCTCTGTAATTGTTGCCTCTGTAGTTGCCTTGACCTCTGCCTCTGCTTCTGCCGTACACTTGACCTCTGCCTCTGTAGTTTCCTCTGTTGCTTTGTGAATCATCACTGTATTTCGGTGTCGAACAACAGTTTCTCGCAATATGTCCTTTCTCGCCGCAATTGTAGCAATTTCCATTCGACGACTGACTGGCACCTCGGCTCTGGTTGCCCGGCTTTCTAGATGCTGTCAACAGGGACTCACCCTTCTGACTTGACTGATCTGAGTGACTTTCCTCGTGTTGCCGCAGCGCTTCAAGTAACACCGGTACAGTAACTGCTCCCTGGTTCTGGTAGAACAATCTAATGTTCTCAAATTTGGGCAGCAATCCATTCATCAGAATCACTGGGTCGGTACCATCAGGAAGAACATAATTCAAAGCTTTGAGCCGACCTGACAAGTCATCGAACTCCTTGAAGTAGTCACCGATTGACTGTCCTTCCTTCTGCCTCAGCTGGAACAATCGCGACATCAACTGCATTCGATTTGCAACAGTGTCTTTCTGAAACTGTTCACGCAAAATGTCCCACGCCCTTTTGGCAGTGTCGACTTCTGGCTTGACAATCAGGTACTGTATGTTCTCCTCGACCATCTGATTGATGAAAAACTTAGCCTTGGCAGCGCGCAGACGAAAGTCCTTTCTCTCCTTCTGTTTAGCATCGAACTCCTTTCTCTGTGCCACAGTCGGTTCTGCTGGTAAAGGATCAGGTTCAGGAGGTTCAATCTCAATTTCTTGAATAATGTCCCACTGGTCGTGTGCAGCAAAATAGTCTTTCATGTGTGATGACCACAGTGGGTAGTTCTCTTCACCTTTTAGCGGCTTGAACGTTGGTCGCTCTTCTTTATGGGTCATCCTTGGACTTTTGGACTTCTAATCAACTGTTGATGCGGTAACAGCAACCGACTAAGAGCGAACCAGTAAAGTGTTTACTTTAGCGAGTTAGAGAAACGAACAATGAGGAGAGGTATTAAAACACAACCACACACAATACAAACAGTAGTAGAACGGAACACTGAACAACAACAGTAACAATAATAATGCGGTATTGAAGTGCATCTCACAGTTTTTATAGTTAAATTAGAGGTATCTTAAAGAAAAGTCCGGATATGAGAGTACAGAAGCTACAAGACTTAAAACAATGGTGCGATGAAGGAAAATCAACAGTTTCACCTTCTTCCACTCCGAATCGGCCGATTCTCGGGATAGTACTTCGGCGGGGCGATTTGAAGTGGATGGAAGTGGTGTGTCTGGAAGGAGAGAGCATATCAAAGCAGTATGGAAGCTAGAAGACTTAAAACAATGGTAAGATGAAGGAAAATCGGCAGCTTCACCTTCTTCCACTCCAAATCGGCCGATTCTCGGGATAGTACTTCGCCGGGGCGATTTGAAGTGGATGGAAGTGGTGTGTCTGGAAGGACAGAGCATATCGAAGCAGTATGGAAGCTAGAAGACTTAAAACAATGGTAAGATGAAGGAAAATCGGCAGCTTCACCTTCTTCCACTCCAAATCGGCCGATTCTCGGGATAGTACTTCGCCGGGGCGATTTGAAGTGGATGGAAGTGGTGTGTCTGGAAGGACAGAGCATATCGAAGCAGTATGGAAGCTAGAAGACTTAAAACAATGGTAAGATGAAGGAAAATCGGCAGCTTCACCTTCTTCCACTCCAAATCGGCCGATTCTCGGGATAGTACTTCGGCGGGACGATTTGAAGTGAATGGAAGTGGTGTGTCTGGAAGGAGAGAGCATATCAAAGCAGTGTGGAAGCTAGAAGACTTAAAACAATGGTAAGATGAAGGAAAATCGGCAGCTTCACCTTCTTCCACTCTGAATCGGCCGATTCTCGGGATAGTACTTCGGCGAAGATAGATGAGATGCGAATCGTGAGTGGCGGGCTGGATGATCGAAGTGGTTCTGGTACGATCTGGAAGGGAGCAAATGGCAGAGGTGGCCTGGAGGCTGAAGACGATTTAGGTTTAGTAGAACGTGCCAGTACTTGAGTGATTTGAATTTGGCGCACTTCTTACCGATAACAAGTCTTCCCGGTTAGGGTCCCAGCACGAAAACTCATAACATTCGGTCCTGTCATGGGAGGGCCTGATTACGAAATATTAAGTACCAAAACTGATAATTTCTGCTAATTTTACGCCCAAAATGGCTTCTAAATGCTTTCTGAAAGGCCAATGTTTCAAAATTTTCTCGCCCTGCTTGGGCAGCGGCCCAACCAAGCCTCTTAAAAATTTTAATCGCAGTGCCAAAAATCTTTTGTACACAACTGGAATGTACTTGTCCAGTGAAATGCAATTTTTGGCCCAGCTACACAAGTATTGGGTATTGGGTATTGGGGTATTGGGGGTCTCAGGTATTGGTATTGGGTATTGGGTTTTCTAGGTATTGTTCGCACTCTACTCCAGTATAACTGAGTCAGAAATCACTAATTTTTAGCCTAAAATTCACTTGAAAAGCCTTTGGAAACCGAATTTGGCGTTTCCACTGCTGATATTTAAGAAAAATCGGTGTTTTTGGAAGCTCTTTTTGTCATTTTTTGCTTGTTTTTAGCTTTAAAACGCTATTTGGCAGCTTAAAATAGCGATTTTTAGCGTCCTTACTGAAAAAAACGTGCTAAAAACGCATTTCTAGGAGTTTTGGAGCTTTTTGAAATTTGGGACCCCCCACCTGGGCGAAACCCCCCCTCGAACTGTCTGAACAAATGAGGTTTGGTGCAGCTGGGGGGGGGGAAATCAGGGAAGGTCAGAAATGGACTGTACATTAATTAATTAACTTTCTTATGACTACATGTATACGACTCCGGAACGTGCCCCATACTGATGGTTCTCTAGGATAGAGGTATTTTTATATTTGGAAAACAGGCTCTCCGGAGCGTGCCCCATACTGATGGTTCTCTAGGCTAGGGGTATTTTTATATTTGGAAAACAGGCTCTCCGGAGCGTGCCCCATACTGATGGTTCTCTAGGCTAGGGGTATTTTTATATTTGGAAAACAGGCTCTCCGGAGCGTGCCCCATACTGATGGTTCTCTAGGCTAGGGGTATTTTTATATTTGGAAAACAGGCCCTCCGGAGCGTGCCCCATACCAGACATGGGCTAGCATTTCGGCTGAGGGGGGGGTAGAATTTTCAATTCCTGAGGGGGGGCTGAGGGGGGAGGAGCGGTTGAGGGGGGGGCTGAGGGGGTGGTAAGCCAAAAAGTCCGATTTTTCGCTAAAATCAAGGTTTTTTGGCTTATTTTTGGTTAAAATAAGCTAAAACAAGCTATTCTGAGCTCATTTACACCTAATCCAGGCATATTTTTATCATAATTTTCTATACAAAATTCTTCCAAAAAATTCCTGAGGGGGGGTAGCGGCCGGCTGAGGGGGGGTAGGCCAGAGCCTGAGGGGGGGCCCACCCCCCCCTCAGCCCCCCCCCTTTGCCCATGTCTGCCCCATACTGATGGTTCTCTAGGCTAGGGGTATTTTTATATTTGGAAAACAGGCTCTCCGGAGCGTGCCCCATACTGGGGAGCCGGACAATTCGCCACCACCGACTCGCCGCCGGACAACTCGCCACGGACAACTCACCACCGGACAACTCGCCACCAGGACAACTCGCCGCCGGGACAACTCGCCACCAGACAACTCGCCACCGGACAACTCGCCACCAGTAAAAACTTGGAATTTAAAAAAAAAACTAAAAAACGCCGCTATAGAATAAACGTGTGTTTATACCTTATAGAGCGCGCTTAGTCCGTACCACTGCTGTTCTAGCAGTTACCGCAAGTAAGAAAAACGTGCTAAATTTGTGTTATGCCTCAATGAGTTCTGCCATACTGAGTGTGGGCAGTGACCGCTTGCTTACAGGTATTCGGCAGGCCTAATTACACTATAATTAGTCCGTTTGTATCGAACCTTTTCTGTCGCGTCTTGGCCATGGGTAGTTTACGCTATCCCGTGTGTCACGGCGGCCCCGGCACCCGTGGAAGCGGTGTGTTTGTGGGTTCGAAACCTGTCGAGGCGATGGGAAGTAGTCGACACAAAGCCCAACCCAGGCCATCGAAAGTCAGCAATGGCAAGTAGATAAATGGGAACCAAACCTTAGCTGTCTTGCACACACCGACAGCAAAAGGGGACGGTTGTTGTTAAGGAGGCTGCCGGACCTTGCGTCTCTTCCTGCTCTATAGCAGTTGGCTACTCCTAGTCCGAAAGGACAAAAAGTTACAACAACAACAACCTTAATTATGCGTTTATGAACGCCCCAGTCACTTACAGCCTCGGGGTAATTAATTTGCACTGGTCTTTACCATGAAAGAAATGATAAAAACGCAACGTGATTTTCCATACATTTGTCTAACGGTCACGTTTTTATATTTGATAAGTTTAATTCGGACCTGACGATTGAGTTCTGGCGGTGCCTGAGAGGTCGGCCAAGTGCAAAGCCCAAATTCACGTTCATCGTAGTATTGCTATGGGAATTTGAATCTGAATTGGGTATGGGTAGACCTACAGTATTTTGTAGTGACTAAACTAACTACTAGGGTTCCGACGATATATCGATATCGATATCGAAAAGTCGATATATCGACCCTTTTTCCAATATCGATATCGATATCGCGATATTTCGCATCGATATTTTCGATATTTTTTGTCCAGAAAAAGTAAGAAAAAACAAAACTGACACAAAGTTAATTTCTCTGGAACAGTAAAAAACAATTTTTCCTGGACAACCCAGAAATCGATGGTATAGTCAAAACCTAACAGTGGCATGATAGCTCTCGGAAACATCGATTTCTCGGCATTCTCAGCTTTCAGACAGCATGCTTATGTTCTAAAATGTCTGCAGCAACACTGAAGAGCAGTTCACTCTGCACACTGGAAGCAGGATGGCAGAAGCAGACATGGGCTAGCTTTTCGGCTGAGGGGCGGTAAATTTTCAAATCCTGAGGGGTACCGCCGGCTGATGGCTAAAGGATGGCAAGCAAAAAATTCCGATTTTTTACTAAAGTCAAGGTTTTTGGCATATTCGTCATTAACCTAAGTTAAAATACAGCTTTCTGTCTGAGCTCATTTGTGACTAATGAGGGTGGGGCATCGACCTGAGGGTTCAACCTTTTCATTGAAGCCTCTCAGAAGGCCTCTACCTTTTCTGTGATTCCCTACTTATTGATATCCGAACGCATGACTTGACTGATAAGCAGCGACAGCAGTTTGCTCTTTAAAAATTTTCAGATTTCCTTGCATAACTATAAATATCGATATCGATATCGATATCGATCGATATTGAGCTGAAAATATCGATATCGATGTCGATATCGAATATCGACGAATTTTGATATCGTCGGAACACTACTAACTACTAACCAATAATTACTAATTTTTGGGGTTTTATGACGTAATCAAGACTACGACTACTGTACCTATTCAGATTTAGTGACTACAAATTGACCACAATACCCTTTTGAATTTGTGAATTTGTTTTCAGCAATTTCTGTATTTTTCTGTCGTACCATACATATTAGCCATTTAGAAACAGAATTTGTCTGTGCATTTTTGTTAGCTGTGCTTTTTCACTGATTTTCACAACTTTCTAAGTAAGTCAAAATTCTGTTGGAAACCGATCTGTCAGTTTGTAGCTGTTAGACGCGCAACACTTGTGTACAACTATTTTTATGGACACCGCTACTTTCCTGCTGAGTTTGTTCGTGTTTTAAGTGACCGTCGATCTGCCAGGCACCGCAGTCACGATCTCCAACTGCTGCCTGTTGTTTTGCGTAACTTCTTTAGTGACTGTATTGTTTTATGGAACTCGTTACCACGCAGTGCTGTACATTCGTCTAAGAATCAGTCTAAGGCTTTCTGTACGTAGTTCTCAGCACTTTTTCAATCTGTAATTGACAACGGTTTTATTCTTATGTCTTAAATAACTTGTATACGGTAGTTTGTTATGGCTAACCTCACGGCCCTCGTTTTACCAAGTTGTTGGTGTTGGTCGTGGAGTAAACTTCATTCATTCATTCATTCATTCACTTTTTCCCATTCAAAAGCAGTTTTCCTGATTCATTTTTGAATATTTATTGAATTTCTAACTATTTAGGGACCGTCCATAAACGACGTCGTTCCAGAGGGGGGGGTCGGCTGAAATGCGACGATAGACGACGCACCAGGAGG
Organism: Sabatieria punctata; assembly: GCA_030248155.1. Classification (NCBI taxonomy): domain Eukaryota; kingdom Metazoa; phylum Nematoda; class Chromadorea; order Araeolaimida; family Comesomatidae; genus Sabatieria; species Sabatieria punctata. Next base: position 277,874 of record JASANB010005217.1, on the reverse strand, counting down.
AGGAGGGGGTTAGCAAAAAACGACGTCGCTTTTTTCGGAATTTTAGGGTACTTCGATTGGGGGGCGTGCAAAAATTACGTAATGGTATTTTTGCCCATTTTCGGACCCCCCCCTCCCCCCCGGATAATCCACCGTAATAATTTTCTGACCCCCCTCCCCTAATTACGTAATAATTTGGCTACCCCCCCCGAAATTTCGATTTTTTGAAGCGATGGAGCCCAAATTTTTGAGTTCAATTCCATGTAAAATGACGTTTAATAAAATAACATCTGTATACAGTAACAGTTGATAATTTTCTTCGTTTTCTTTATTGATGAGCTACAACTACATACATGTACGCATAGTCTTAGTTTTACAAGGAAGCGATCATTGGGTGGCTTTTTGTTAAAGTTGAAACCAAAGTGTTTTATCGTTGATTAGGGCTGCGCTGCCATATCACTTGACTGATGATCGATGGTCATAAAACAGAGTTCGTGCGGGACCCGAAAAGTCAGGGAGTCATGCAAAGTCAGGGAATTTTAAAAATTTCAGGGAAATTCAGGGAATTTGGTGTCCGGTCAGGGAAAAAAATTGATGGCAATAGAATCATCTCTCGCCACCCTTTTGAGAATGGGACTTTTGACTTTCCACAGCGACTACAACTGTAAATTTTACCCTCAGAATACCGTTTAAATGCGTTTTTCAGAGCCAATTTTTAAAAAGACTCACCCTTGTTAGAATGTTTTCACTCTGATTGGACAGGGAAATTTGACTTTGGTCAGGAAATTTTGCTCTGAAAAAGCCGCATAAACCCTGTAAAAGATCGAGTCGATAAGTGGTATACCCTTATAAACTCTTATCACACAGATGTCAAAAGTCACTGTTGCCATTTAGCATTTGAAAAATTGGAAAGCCTTGACTTTAAACTTAGCTATGTATTCTCTAATCTAAGCGTCCATCTAAGTGAAATTGAGAAAATGTAAGCCCAATGGCTTCAAATCGAGACTACATGTACATGTAGTGTACGTAAAAAACAATTAAAATTATGACCACTTAGTGATTTCTGCACTAAAAAATTACGTAATGAAGTCGTCAACCCCCCCTCCCCCCACCGTAATGATTAGTAATCTTTTGGCGAACCCCCCCTCCCCCCTCATGCCATTACGTAATTTTTGCACGCCCCCTTGCAGTATTTTCGATTTATGCACATTCTGTCTAATATTTCTACATACAGAAAACTTTCCCAGAGTGGTTGAAGGGATCTATTCAATTCATTATACAGTATGGCAACAAGAAAAAATGACAGTACTGCATGTACTGAATTTTTATGGGGGGGGTAACCCGAAAACGACGTCGACTTAGGGGGAGTGGGTCCCCGGAAACGACACAAGGCGATTTTGGGGGGAGGGGTTCGAATACTTTGATAGATTGGCATTGACAAAAATGGAATCAGATTTCTGGAGCATAATTTCTAACTGTGCTTCCTGATCTGGTCACCCACCATAGTTGCATAAAAATTTCTGCTTGCTGCTTCCCTCAGCATAGAGACCAAACGCTCTCTCTATAAGGTATAAACACACGTTTCTCCTATGGCGGCGGTTTTAAAGTTAATTATAAATTCTAAATTTTTACCGGTGGCGAGTTGTCCGGTGGCGAGTTGTCCAGGTGGCGAGTTGTCCGGTGGCGAGTTGTCCAGTGGCGAGTTGTCCCTGTGGCGAGTTGTCCGTGGCGAGTTGTCTGGCGGCGAGTCGGTGGTGGCGAGTTGTCCTAGACCCCCCATACTGATGGTTCTCTAGGCTAGGGGTATTTTTATATTTGGAAAACAGGCTCTCCGGAGCGTGCCCCATACTGATGGTTCTCTAGGCTAGGGGTATTTTTATATTTGGAAAACAGGCTCTCCGGAGCGTGCCCCATACTGATGGTTCTCTAGGCTAGGGGTATTTTTATATTTGGAAAACAGGCTCTCCGGAGCGTGCCCCATACTGATGGTTCTCTAGGCTAGGGGTATTTTTATATTTGGAAAACAGGCCCTCCGGAGCGTGCCCCATACTGATGGTTCTCTAGGCTAGGGGTATTTTTATATTTGGAAAACAGGCTCTCCGGAGCGTGCCCCATACTGATGGTTCTCTAGGCTAGGGGTATTTTTATATTTGGAAAACAGGCTCTCCGGAGCGTGCCCCATACTGATGGTTCTCTAGGCTAGGGGTATTTTTATATTTGGAAAACAGGCTCTCCGGAGCGTGCCCCATACTGATGGTTCTCTAGGCTAGGGGTATTTTTATATTTGGAAAACAGGCTCTCCGGAGCGTGCCCCATACTGATGGTTCTCTAGGCTAGGGGTATTTTTATATTTGGAAAACAGGCTCTCCGGAGCGTGCCCCATACTGATGGTTCTCTAGGCTAGGGGTATTTTTATATTTGAAAACAGGCCCTCCGGAGCGTGCCCCATACTGATGGTTCTCTAGGTTAGGGGTATTTTTATATTTGGAAAACAGGCCCTCCGGAGCGTGCCTATTACTGATGCGTCCCCCTAGGGGTATTTTTATGTTTTTAAAACAGGCCCCCCGCAGCGTGCCCTATACTGATGCGTCTCCTAGGGGTATTTTTATGTTTTTAAAACAGGCCCTCCGGAGCGTGCCTATAGTTATACTGATGCGTCCCCTAGGGGTATTTTTATATTTGGAAAACCGGCCATCCGGAGCGTACCTATACTGATGCGCCCCCTAGGGTATTTTTATATTTGGAAAACCGGCCATCCGGAGCGTACCTATACTGATGCGCCCCCTAGGGTATTTTTATATTTGGAAAACAGGCCATCCGGAGCGTGCCTATACTGATGCGTCTCTAGGGGTACTTTTATATTTGGGAAAACAGGCCCCAGAAACGGGCGTGCCCTATGCTGATTTAGTGATCATTAGACTCGCCAGGCGAAGGGCTTTCAAATGATACGTATATGACATGACCATTTTGGACGATTTTGAAATTTTGGAATTTTGCCAAAAAAATTATCGATAATCGATATTTATCGTTAATTTATATTTATTTATGATCATTAAACACATTAGATTTTGTTTGGGATCGGTTCCTGATTTCCCCCCCCCAGCTACACCTGATCCAAAAATGTAATGTCATCCGTCTGTCGACCAAAGAAATCCTGATTTGACATGCTATATTCTCAAGAACTTTTATGAGGAGCCTTCAAAATCTCAACTTTAGAAATTCTTTTGCAACAGTGAAAAAATTAGAAATATTTAGTGGATACGCGGCATTATAAAAATGTATACAGTCATGTCTCGTTAATACGGACCTCGTTAATCCGGATTTTCGCCTTCCGGACAGGATTAGGCCAGGTCCCAATTTTCCCCCATGTTATATGACTCGTTAATCCGGATCCGGATTCGTCAATCCGGACAGAAGATTTGGGGACCCAACTTCGAAATTTGTAGGGTAAAGTGATTCGTTAATCCGGATTTGGTTAATTTGGACAAAATCCATGCTCAGTTTTTCAAATCAGGTGTGAATTTTCAATTGAATAATGCTTTTCGTTGAGTTAGAATGTGATTATTTTTGCCTTTTTAAGAGCTACAATCAGCTAAAATAAGTTTTTGTGTTTTAATTTGGAGGTACAGCTGTAGAATCTGATATTCAAAAAGCTGTCATTTAGGCCTTTGACCCGAAAAACAGTGTTTTAGCTTTGATTCGTTAATCCGGAAATTCGCTAATCCGGACAAGATTGGCCGGTCCCAACTTGTCCGGATTAACGAGACATGACTGTATTAGAATCAACGTGAAGTAAACTAAAACCGTGTCATAACTTGAAACAAAGTTTTAGAAAATTTAATCATCATTCAGTAGTTTTCTTGCTGTCTGATGCTTGGTCTGATCGTAATTTGAGTGATTTTTTGCAGAATTACAATTTAGTTGTATATGTAATAAATTTCAGTCTTTCTGTTTCGATCCTATGCTGCAATGTGAAATTCAGCTTCCATCAGCTCTAAAAGTACATTTTAAATCTGGGGGGATTTCTGGGGGTATTTTGAAAATTCTGGGGGTTTTGGGGGGAATTTTTTCTCTGATTCAGGGGTTTTTTGGTCTGCAGACCTGGCAACACTGTCGTGTCGGTCAACCTGCCAAAAAATCGTAGCGAAGGGTAGTAGGGTGTGCCCCATACCGTATCACGCGTTACGCTATTCTTTAACTAAAATCGACATATTTCGCTTGTTTCTTAACTGATTTTTACTGGATTTTCGTTTTAAACATAAACCGAAGCCTGAACCTAAGGCTAAGAAACGAGCGAAGCAGCCTGATTAGAGACGCTTTTTGAGTGAAACGCGCATTTTTGTACTACGTCAACGTACGTACTGTATTGTAATGCTATTATTATTACTAATAAGAGAGTGGGTGGAATGAAGGCAAAAACAGTTTTTCGACGCAACTTAGGACTACCTACTCTGATTTAGCTTGATGCAAAATTGAGCGAATGGTAATCACTTCTTTTTTGAAAGACACGAAAAATGCTGTAATTTTTGGCGCGGACGCTGTACTACTTTCGATTTCTTGATGATGATAGATTCTGTCTTTCTCTGTTTCTCATTGTGGCGTTGTCTAGTCATTTTTTTCCAGAGATATGTCATCGTACTTCGCGAGCAAAACAAGCGACTTCGTATGGCCGTTGGCAAAATACAGTCTACTTCAGCAGCAGGAAAACGCAGATGCCAAGGTGCAAAACGTATTGCAGACAGATTTGTGTATTGCCACGGCTACGTCCGAGCAAAAAGGTTTGGTTGACACAGACAACCATGTCCGATCAAAAAGACGGCACCAGAATCTGGACAAGCTTTCTGGAGTTCCAATCTGCACTGTTTGAGTGCAGTTCATTGAAACTGTTTTTATAGTTTTCAAGTGCAAGTGTTTAGGTGTGCCTGGACAGTCTGTCCTTACGCTTTTCCCCAGCTCGGCGATCTGTGCTGGTGCTAAGAGCCACTGAACCTTTGGTAATTCTCGTTAAACTGACTCTTCTTTATGCTCGTCCGGTACCTGCAAGTTTAGGAAGAAGTGACACTCTACGGGCTCGGCTGTCCCTCACTAAAAGTTCGTAAAGCGGACATTGTGTTCGTGATGATGCTTCCAGTATGTTTTATGCTTTATAATACTAGCCCATCCGTCGATTACCGTTACTCTTGGAAAAAGATCGTTATGTTTATTTTCAAACGATTGGCTTCTTTTTAAAGAATGCCTGTACGTAGCTGTAGAAGTGTTTTGTTTCTTGAAGTGCTCTCTGGACGCTAAAATGAACGAAATTATCCGTATTTTGTATGTCCTCATTTCAGGGTGTCGTCTGATTACGTAATGCTATCTTTTCAACCCATACATAGGTCGGGGTTGGTGGTTTGTGCTCCTTGCCAACCAAACAACCCCTCGCCGGTAGGCACTACCGTTAAAGCCACCCCGACCCCCTCAGAATTTCTGCAGGCATTTTTTGTGAGTGACAAAAATTTAGGCGACCTTTTTTGGGAAAGCGAATCTATGCTCTCTAACCCCTTCCGCCGAAAAGCTATACCCCCTCCCTTTTCCGGCCCATGTATCTCTCTCTGTAATACAGGAGGCACTTTCAATTCGCACACTCCATCTTACACCATGCCAGACATGGGCAAAGGGGGGCTGAGGGGGTTGGCCCCCTCAGGCTATTTTTGTACAGAAAATTATGATAAAAATATGCCTGGGTTAGGTGTAAATGAGCTCAGTTAGCTTATTTTAATGAAAAAGAAGTCAAAAACCTTGATTTTAGCCGAAAATCGGACTTTTTGGCTAACTACCCCTCACCCCCCACAGGCGCTCCTATCCCCCTCAGGTAGTGTTGTTAGGCTCTTTTTTTTTTTAAAAAAAAAAGGTTTTTTTAAAAAAAAAGCTTTTTTTGAAGGCCCTTTTCGAAATTTTTTTATTTTATTCACAGTATGGAAATTTTGGGGGAAAATCGCTGAATTTAGCCTCAGATATACATTAGCAGTGCAGTTCTATCAATTTCTTACCTATTCTAAGCCTAAAAATAGGTTTTGAAGGGCAGCAGCCACTCTGTGAGCAATGCTGCAGGTAGAATATCGACTCTCAGGCTGTAACACTATGTTTGAACCGAAGTATCAGCTTTTGTATTTAAAGTTGCTTCTGATGCATCCTTGCATCTCCTACAAGCTATATTTCATGTTAGGAAAAAATTTTGAAAAAAAAATTTCGAAATGAAAAATTTTCATAAAAAAAGCTTTTTTTTGGCTTTCAAAAAAATTTTTTTTACAACTCTGCCCTCAGGAATTTGAAAATTCCACCCTCTCAGCCGAAATGCTAGCCCATGTCTGCAGCATGCCACAAAGTAACTTTGCGCACCCCCTAAGGGATTTACTATGCCTGCTTCTTGGGAGTAGCAGCAAAAATCTGTGATCCTTTCTTACATGTGTGCTATATTATTTATTGTACATAGATTCTATCAGTATTTTAGGGAATGATCCGTCGTCGATTTAGAGTGAAGTTCGCTGCTTCCGAAGGCCGATCAGCAGAACTTCAGTGTAACGACTGTCTCAACTATCTGCGATGCTACGCAAAAGCAGTGGAAGAGCTGGATTCGGCTGAGTGCAGCAGCCTTCTTTCGGTCAGATTGACAGCACGTTTGACCGGCTGTCTCCACGGTGTCTTATAGAACGAGAAGCGTTCGTTGGCCCGCTCGAACAGCCAGAATTCGTGCGGCTCTTCGCAACCACGATCGTCCCAAGAGTTTCGCAGTTCGTCGCGAGGCGGCAGTCAAACTCTTCTGAACGAGAACAGCTTCGACCGCACCTTCAGTCAGGAAACTCTGCCGCTCTCTCAGGAACTTCTTAGGTCGCCTTGTCTCAGCTCTCAGCTGTCTCAGGTGCTAAATTGGCAGCTTTACTTACATTGGTAAGTCAATGTGCGCTGTATTTTTAGCTCTGCAACAGTCCGTTTAAACCAAAGAGGACGTCCTCTCAGAATAGTAGCGCTCGAATGGCGGAGCTGTTCTCTTTTGGGGTGAGTGCACATAGAAATCACTAATTTTTAGCCTAAAATTCGCTTGAAAAAGGTTTGGAAACTGAATTTGGCGTTTCCACTGCCTGATATTTAAGAGAAGTCGGTGTTTTTTGGAAGCCCTTTTTGTTATTTTTTGCTTGTTTTTAGCTCTAAAAGCTTTTTGGCAGCTTAAAATAGCGATTTTTTGCGTCCTTACTGAAAAAAACGTGCTAAGAACGCAATTCCAGGCGTTTTGAAGCGTTTTGGGAACCCCAAAGTGTGTTAGGACATTTTCCAACTTGAAACCTCTGTTAAGTTTTGTAAAGACACGTGAACGATACATGGGCCGGAAAAATCCGGAGGGGGGTAGGGGGGGTTGGAGACCTCGGGGGGGGGGGGGGTCCCCCGAAAAAAGGCCAAAAAACGTCTATTTTGCCTTAAAAAAGCGAAAATTTCCTCCCTCCGGGAGGGGGGTATGGCCGACCGAGGGGGAGGGGTATACCCCCCTTACCCGCCGGCCCATGTATGACGTGAACCTATAAAAGGTAATTTAAGTCTTCATCCGGGAGGTCTGAAAATTTTAGGCGTACTACTTGGAGGGGTTGTGGTTAATGTTATGGAGTCTGGCTGCCAGATAGAAAAAACGCTGTTTCAGATGGGCTGGTGGGGTCTGGGGTGACATGGGAGCCATTATAAGTTTTCAAATGTTACTGCACCGATTGATTGCAGCCATCTCAGAGCAACAAGTCAGTTCAGTGGCAGTCCTCGAAAACCTTTGTCGATAAGGTTGTTTCTGAAGTGCTTGGAGTTAGTTGTGATAGAATGGGGGCAGTTGCAGGACACTCAGACAGAGCCGTTCCAACTGACCGACGACTTTGTGCGCCACACCTTGAAAGAAGCAGTCACCGACCCGTCCTTCTTCGATCTCATTTCGGTGGTGCAGCGCATCGTTTCCGAACAGACCGGTGGTTCTGCTAGTGCGTCCATGTTCAACTAGCGCCATGCCGCTACGTCGCTGTCGTTCTTGTTGTGTTTTTGTTTGTTCAGTTTCAAACTTGTCTATCGGTAAATGTTTTAAACTGGTCTGGTTTGGCGGTTTCTGCCGATGTGTCTGACGCTCTTTCGATACCGTAACCATAACTGTTGTGCAGCTGATGGGAGAGGATTGGTTGCTGGAGGAAGCGCAGCCGATTATTAGCTACCTGGTGGGATGGCTTCTTCGGACAGTCCGCTTATGGCCGAAGAGACTTCGATCTCGAGTGAGGAATCCGACAGACCTCTCGTTACAAAATCGGTATGCGTCTTGTTCTTGGTTATACTAGTTTTTTATTTTATTTTCACTTTTGTTAGCTAGGTATCGGCGTAAAATCGGCTGGTCTTAAACTATACGTTTGTGTCATACATGGGCCGGGGGGGTAAGGGGGGGTATACCCCTCCCCCTCGGCCGGCCATACCCCCCTCGGCCTGGCCAAACATACTCCATACCCCCCTCGCCGGCTAACCCCCCCTCCCGGAGGGAGAAATTTTCGCTTATTTAAGGCAAAATAGGCGTTTTTTGGCCTTTTTTCGGGACCCCCCCCCCCCCGAGGTCTTCTCCCCCCCCTCCTACCCCCCCTCCGGATTTTTCCGGCCCATGTATGGTTTGTGTAACTCCCGCTGCGCCAACCAGTGCGGTAAACATTCAGTGTCTCAGTAGCGTATCCAGGGGGTGTGGAGTGGATACACCCCCCTTTGTCTGCGTCTGTGGCGTAGTGGTGAGCAATGTCGGCTCCCATGCGGTCAGCGTGTGACACAGTGGGTTCGTCCCCGAGTGGTGATTGCCTTGCATGTGGCCCTTCGGGGTAGTACTACTAACTGTGGTGTCACATTGCATTGTAATAAAGAATTTTTGTGGCAGAGGTAGGAAGGAAAATTAGGCAAAATAAGAGACAGAAATTAATTATGTACTAAAACTGTCTATTTTAATTTCACAATGCCTGTTAAATGCGTTTTATAAGGCTAAATTTACAAGATTTTCTCTTCCAATCAGTATTAGGCAACCTCAAAATTTTACACCCTTTTGCAAAATGCTGGGTACCGCCACTGGAGTGTCTACCAGAGCAGTCACAGTTGTGCATTCTCGACATTTGTGTCGGTATATTCTCTAGAGATGCTGATTAATGCCCCTTTCGAGGCGATGCCGTTCATGCTACCGCTACCATTAGATTTGCTCGTGCTTAAATATTCGGTAGGAATCAGCGACGTGGCGGATAATTGGAGGAGGCCCATTTGCTCTTTTGATCCGACGTTTTAGCCTCAGGCTCAGGATTAGGATTAGAGTCAAGTTTTTTAAATTATTACTGGATATATACGCTCAAGCTACCATTAGCGTATCACCAAGTTGAACCGATCGGTTCTGTCGAAAATCGGTGACTAGAAGAGAGGAGTATTACTGTCTGCCACGGTGAGAAGCGCATGAAGATGGTATTTGGAGGAGAGCAAGTTGCAGGAACTGTACAAACATGTGATGCGCTTCACGTCGGTGGCGTCGGTGGGCAGTCTCAGCGCCATCGGACGCAGTCGACCTGTCTGGGCTTCCTACCGCGCCGAGGAACTCACCGAGTCCCCCTCCATTGTCCTGCACAATGTGCCGTCTGCCAGGTTCGGCTGTATGCCAAAAAATCGGTTCACCGACAATTTTGGTTCTAGAGCGGCGGTGTTGCATTATGTCGGTCTGCTGGTGCATGAAGGTGTCCATCTGTTTCTGTGTCAAGTCGACGCTCGTGAGTCCAGAGCCGGCCGGGACACTTCAGGTTAGCTTTACTTACACTACCGGTAGCTTTGTTACCAGCTCCAGTGAAAGGTCAAGTCCTTTGTCCAATATGCTCTGCTCCGGTAAAGAATCCCTGCTATACATCAGTGGGTGTTTAGGCGTGGATGCGAGTACAATTGATGCAGCTGTGGACCACTTTACCACTCTTTTCCAATCTAAAGTCGAGTCAGGTGACGTTACGTGGCAGAGAAACATGCTGCGGGTGGGTGCCAGTAATGTCTGTCCTAATACAGTCAGGCACTTAACGTCGTTTATGGTACCGCTACCTAGGGTACTGGTACCATATGGTACCCCCACGTTCAGCGACTGTGGTGGCACCATAGTGTCGGTACCATAAACGGCGTGAAAGGCATAAAGTGCCTGACTGTAGTAGCTAGGCATTTTTATTCTAAAGTTGTCTGAGACTTCGTTTCGGGGCATTTCTTTAGCATGATGTTTCAGTGGTCAGCCGATCTGTTGGCACAAGTGAGCATGCGGAACACGGGTCGTCCGTCCACCACCGACAAGAATCTCAGCGAGTTGCTGCGTCTCTACACTTCCTGTCGCTGCAGTCACAATGTCGCCCAGCTGCTCAACATGTGTCTCAGTGCTCTGTATGTTTTACTCTCACTCACTACCTACGTGCATTACTGCAGTTAACGGCATGCAGTTATTGCATCGGATCGGACCGGCAAGCATACGCATTTCAGACTCTTAAATTGCTAAAATCGCCTGTAACTTTTTAGCTGTATTCGGCCCAAAATTAGCGATTTTTGACGATTTTTAACCCGAAATTAGTACCCAACCCACATTCCCTGGAATTTTGGACTCGGGGCCCCCGGCCGGCGCCAGACATCCAACCACGCTTCCTCCATCGGCACATCCGCAACCACCAGTTACCTGTTCACTGTTTTGGTACGGTACCTGGAACCTTTATGGTTCTACTCTAAGTACTGATACTGTACATAGAACCGGTGCTATACATGGTATTCGCACCATAGTAAGAGTCAGTCTCTGAACTGATCGAGTTTTGGCCCTTTGCCTTATTCAGACCCAAAATTGAAACTTTGGCCTAGAGAGCTGTAAGTTGGTACACTAATACATATCGATGGGTTATGTAACCACCGCAAAGGACTTCCCGATTCGACGCTCCACGCTCGAGATACAGCCGTCTGAAAATCGGCTCGCTTAACTATGGGGCAAAAATTTCGAACTTGAATTTCTTTCCTGCTAAAAACAGTTGGGACCTAGAATTTGGGGATTTTACGTAACTTTTAGAGTACTTTAAGAATTTTTGGTCGGTTTTCGATTTTGACGAAAAAAATTTTTTTCGACCCCCTTCCCGCCCCCCTAGCTCGTCTGGAACCCCCCTATATGGGTTTTTTTATTTCAGATTATTGTAGCGCCATTTGTTGGCTACAGATCGGTGCCAAGCACGATAGCCCGCGACCCGGGGTTTTGGAGTAAATTGACTTCAAATGGCTGAAATCGCATTTTTTTTCCAGTTTTACTATGGGACAAAATTTCGAACTTGAATTTCTTTCCTGCTAAAAACAGTTGGGACCTAGAATTTGGGGATTTTACGTAATTTTAAGAGTACTTTAAGAATTTTTGGTCGGTTTTCGATTTTGACGAAAAAAATTTTTTTCGACCCCCTTCCCGCCCCCCTAGCTCGTCTGGAACCCCCCGTATGTGGTTTTTTTTATTCCAGATTACTGTAGCGCCATTTGTTAGCTACAGATTGGTGCCAAGCATGATAGCCCACGGCCCGGGGTTTTGGAGTAAATTGACTCCAAATGGCTGAAAATCGCCTTTTTTCCAGTTTTACTATTGGTCAAAATTTCGAACTTGAATTTCTTTCCTGCTAAAAACAGTTGGGACCTAGAATTTGGGGATTTTACGTAACTTTTAGAGTACTTTAAGAATTTTTGGTCGGTTTTCGATTATGACGAAAAAATATTTTTTCGACCCCCTTCCCGCCCCCCTAGCTCGTCTGGAGCCCCCTATGTGGGTAATTTTATTTCAGATTATTGTAGCGCCATTTGTTAGCTACAGATTGGTGCCAAGCACGATAGCCCACGGCCCGGGGTTTTGGAGTAAATTGACTTCAAATGGCTGAAAATCGCAAATTTTGTCCCATAGTAAAACTGGAAAAAATCTGATTTTCAGCCATTTGAAGTCAATTTACTCCAAAACCCCGGGTCGCGGGCTATCGTGCTTGGCACCAATCTGTAGCTAACAAATGGCGCTACAATAATCTGAAATAAAAAACCCACATATGGGGGGTTCCAGACGAGCTAGGGGCGGGAAGGGGGTCGAAAAAAAATTTTTCCTCAAAATCGAAAACCGACCCAAAATTCTCAAAGTACTCTAAAAGTTACGTAAAACCCCCAAATTCTAGGTCCCAACTGTTATTAGAAGGAAAGAAATTCAAGTTCGAAATTTTGTTCCACAGTAAAACTGGAAAAAAATGCGATTTTCAGCCATTTGAAGTCAATTTACTCCAAAACCCCGGGCCGTGGGCTATCGTGCTTGGCACCGATCTGTAGCCAACAAATGGCGCTACAATAATCTGAAATAAAAAAACCCATATAGGGGGGGTTCCAGACGAGCTAGGGGGGCGGGAAGGGGGTCGAAAAAAATTTTTTTCGTCAAAATCGAAAACCGACCAAAAATTTTTAAAGTACTCTAAAAGTTACGTAAAATCTCCAAATTCTAGGTCCCAACTGGTTTTAGCAGGAAAGAAATTCAAGTTCGAAATTTTTGTCCCATAGTTAAGCGAGCCGATTTTCAGACGGCTGCATCTCGAGCGTGGAGCGTCGAATCGGGAAATCCTTTGCGGTGGTTACATAACCTATCGATATGTATTAGTGTACCAACTTACAGCTCTCTAGGCCAAAGTTTCAATTTTGGGTCTGAATACTAAAACTCGATTGGTCCAGAGACTGACTCGTAATATGCCGTTAAGTGCTTGACTGTACGACCCAACCAAGTCTTAACTAGAGGTCTATAATTTGAGGCTGAAAAGAGACCCAGAGGGTTGTGTCAGTTTATTCGTGGAGTCGGCGCGCTTCGGTAATCATTTTGACTGGGTGCTAAGTGTTGCTGGGTAAGTCGCCTTACCTCCGTCTCTTTCTAAAACGTAACCGGTTGTGTTCGGTGCAGAACAGCCTTCCCGCAGACGATCGTAGAGCATTTGCTGTCGGTGGGTCTGGGCGAATTCCACGCGCACGTCTCGCAAATGATCGCCGGTCGGTTCTCGATGCCGCTCAATCAGGCAACGCAGGCAGCTGAGGCTTACGCGGTCAAGTTCAAGTCGCTTACAGCCATTCTCAGTCACCTGTGCGGACAGAGGAACAAAGAACTGAAGCAACAACTGAGACGCATGGTCACTGTAAGAAACAAAATCACTTCCGTTTGAATCGGACTAAAAAGGGCAGAGAACTTCTTTCAGGTTGCCTTGAAACCTTCGGCTGCTGGCGCCGAAACGCGAACTTTTGCGTTTTTGTTCAAACTGATGACTCTGTCGCCGGAGGTACTGCAAGTGGTGGCCGAAGAACTCTGCGATTTAGGTGCTTAGTACGTTTCTTTGCTGCCAGACTTGTCGCTCTTTCTGTCTTTGCTATTTTGCGTCCTTTTGAAGTCTGTCCAAAAAATAACTTTTTGTGAGCCTCCGAACCAAAGTAGTAGAGGAACTCAAGCTCCGAAGGGGGAAACCAGAATCTGCGCTATGCCTTTCTGAACACTATTTTTCGCGATGAAAAAAATCAACTTTGTTCCTAATTGGGATTGGATTGAAGAGTTTTTAGTAACGCCAAACAATCTGATATTGGTGACAAAGCAGTTGGAGTCGATTCCTCAGCGATACATCATTGGAGACGACCAGACCTACACTTTCTATCTGGTGCAGTTTGTGGTCAACTTGAACCAACAAACCGTCATCAAACTCTTCGACCAGTTGTTGCCCATTGCCTTTCAGGATTTTTCTTTCGATGGTAAGTTTAATGGGCTGAGGCAGGTTTGGTTTAGTGGCCATTTTCACTGAGAGTATAGCTGTTGGTTGGCTTTTTAGATGCTCAAAAAGATATTGCGTGGCGAGTGAAGGCACAGGCGCGATGCGTTGTGGTAAGTGGAAAGTTTCTGTTAGCCATACCAGCACGCTACCAGCACTGCAGGAACTGTTGCTGGGAAACTTATCTCGCGAGGTGCACCGTCAAGTGGTCTGCGATCCAGCCGAGTTTCCGATCGTGCAACATGTGGTGGACAGAATGGAGACATACGTAGATAATCTGTTCTCGCAAAGCAGCTTTGGGTTGGATTTCGGTTGTTCTATCCTTTTCACATTACTTAAAAGTGGTCTGATTTAGACAGAAATACCATTTCCGCCTGCTTACCATTGTAGCCACTGCACAAGGCGAACAAGTGGCCGCTCAGTTGCTGGCTCGTATTTTGTTCGCTGCTAAGACCGATGCTCAAGTATGTGTATTATGATAATTAATTTTTGTTACTGCAGTTAGTCTTTCAGCTAGCCGCGTTACCAGGATTTTGCTCTGTGCTTATGCCCTTCTTTCCCACGCTCGTTCGCACACTGATTTTGTGCTTACCCAAATATCGACAATTGCTGGGTGCTGGTAACTGGATCGAAAACTTGCTCTGCTTGGTTAATTGGGACAAAAACCCGCAGCTATCCAGTGATTACAAGATGATGAAGTAATTTCATTTTCAGAATCATGCAGTATTATGTACATGTGCGTGGTCGGCGGCTCTGAGGGCACGGGTACGTGTCCCATTTCCGGGGTTTAGAATAATAAAAAATCTATTAAAACCCGTAATATCAGGCTAAAGAACGCTAATCTGCTAATGCAACTTTTTAGTTTGTGCGAGGCCATAACCAGTGTGTACGGTCGGTTCGCAACAGATTTGACATCTCTGGCTGCCGACGAAGAATCGTTGGAGAGTTGTTATCAGCTGGTCAAGATTCTGGACACGGTCGGCTCGCCTCCGCTCCTGCTGCCCAGATATTCTTTCAAAATCGCTCTTGGCCTCGTTCGACTCCTGTTGGTCGGCTTGAAAAGACTCGGTCCACTTCACTTTCTCCTCTTGTTTGTCTATCTGACAGGACCAATTGTTCAGTTTTAGATACAGAAAATGGTCGACAGCTACACAAAGCTGTCTGTGCGCTTGTGCTGCGCTTTTTGCGTTCCCAAACCTCCGTCGCTAGAGAAGCTTTCATCGCTTCTCTGTTGGATCGCGCTTTTGAGGTATACTGCTGGCCTAAAAAGGGTTATTAGTTATTGCATCGGTCCTTTTTTACTCATTCACTCTATTGTCTTTAGGAGCACGACGAGCTTTTCGGGTCTTCGACAAGTGCTGCGTTGTCGACAGAAAAACCGACCAGTAGTTCGGAGGCCGTATCACTGTTGCGTGAGAATGGCGCCTTGTCGCACAGCAAAAAGGCAGCTTCAATGATTCATTCGGGAGTGGTGGGCAGAGGTGCCCGAAAAGATCTCGAGCCAAAAATTAAAGTCGATCACGTTTAGAAGAATGTAATGTAATAATTTTATTATTTTCTAGGAGTTGCCGTTGCTCCGTCGACTGATCTTTGTCGACTGGTTCAGCGACTATTGTCAGCACCATTCGTCTGTTACGCCGGCTGAGCTGTGTCGCAAGCTGGCCGCTGCACTCAACGAACGTCTATGTAGAGACGCCATTGCCGGTCGCTACATCTGGGAGGAGTGGCAGGAGGAGAAGAACAGCGTCGCCAAGTCTGTCTTCTTGCTCCGATTGGCGATTGCCTAATACAACCGAGTTTTGCAGTTTCTTGGCCGTCTCGAGACGTGTCGACGACCTTTCATTCGGCTGGGATTTGCTGCTTCTCGTCGCTGAATGTTAGCTTTGCTTTATTATGCGCACGGTGTCCGAAAAATATAACAACATTTCTTTTTGCTGCTATTTCCCCAGATTTTGACCAAATTGGCTGAAATTTGAAACGTAGTTGCCAAATTAGGAGAGTTTTTGTGTGTTAACACTTGGTGCACCAGACTTGATCCACTCCTAAGAAATTCACGAATATCTGAAACTTGTTAATTTCAATACCTATGTATACCAGAAACAGCGTTAAACTTAAAACTTTTCTTTTTGCTGTTAAATGTTCGCCAAATGACCAAGAATTTGGTGAAACTCATCAGAAAAGCAGGACATTTTGTGTTAAAATTTTATGCATTGAGATTGACACAGTCTTTGCAAAATGAAGAATTGCTGAACATTTGCGGATAATCTTTATTTTCTCAAGAGCATTGCATGAAATTTTAACAAAATACCCCACTGTTCTGATGAGTTTCTCCAAATTGTAGGTCATTTGGCGAACGTTTGCAGAAATGTCAGCAAAAAGAAAATTTTCCATTGTAGAACGGGCTACATCTATGAGCATCGAAATTTACAAATTTCACGTATTTCTGAATTTCTCTTGGTTCCGTCAAGCTTGGTGCACAAAATACAAACACACAAAATCTCCCCTGCTTTGGCACCTAAATTTCCGCCAATTTGGCCAAAATCTGCGGAAATGACAACGAAAAGAAATGTTGTTATATTTTTGTGACATTAGCCCCAAATTAACCGTTGGCGATTGTTGAGTTTTGGCGACTTTTTTTGGAAAATCGGCCTACGCGCTCCCTAACTCATCCATCCTTTCTTCACTTATTTTTCCGGCCTATGTTTGTGTACGGCGTTGGTTTGCAGACGAAGACTGTCTGTGGCATTGTTACCCGGTAGTGAAGAGCTTGTTGGGCGCCGTTTTGGCTCAGTGTGAAAGCGCCGTTATCAAAGAGAATCGACTGCAAGAGAAGCATCTGATAATGCTCGATAAATGGTTTCTCTTGGTCACTAAGGTGCCTACTATACCTAAATATCTAACTGTAATGCAGTGTGAGTTTTAGAGCAAAATGATCACAGAACGGTTGAGTGTGTTGGCAGACGTTGTGCCCTTACTTTCGCAGCACGAAGTTGGTGTGGTTCTGCTAGATGTTTGGAATTATTTGATGGTAAGAAACGCCGTTTTATCCGTACTGAAGTCCAAAACCTATTGTACGTAGTTCGGCAAGAGGGTATTTTTGCTGTGAAGTGGTAAATTTGTGGCCACAAAGGCTGGATCGAAAACGTTGTATTTTTCACTTCAGGGAGCGAATGTTTGGCGTCAGAGCCACAAACCAGGAGAAGGTATGGATCTGGATCCTGAACAGTACATGGAAAACTGTCGGCTTTTCATGCAAGGAAATATAGCTGAACTGGGATTCATGTTCCCTGTGGTCTTTCCTAATATCGCAGAAACAGAATGATCGTACTCTTTGTCGAATTAAACACTCCGTTTATTTATGCAGTCACTCTGTTAAATACATACTCGTACGTGCGCTTTAGAACGGTGCCTAGTAGCAAAACTTCAGGCACTCTTCGCGCGTTTTGGGTATTTGAATTGCCTTGTGAAAGTTGCATCTCGGATAACTGAACGATACACAATCATCTAGGTTTATTCTGCGTAAGACCTGAAACGCTTTAGCTGTACTGCCCACATTGTTTATCAGAACGAAGTACCCGACTTCGGCCAGCCCCTCCCCCCGGATGGGGACCACCTCTCCGATTTTTCTGGCAAGTAATTTTTTGAGCAAATTTTTGCGATTTTTTACAATTTCAGACACAAAATCGCCTGCAAAACAGCACTTTTTAGCTGTATTTCAGCCCGAATTAGCGATTTTTAGCAAAAAATTGCGATTTTTTCGATTTTGAGCGTTTTTTAGTGCCAAACCCCTCCCAAAATTTTGGCTCAGACACCCCGGCCGGCGCCAGACCCCCAACCCCCCTCCCGCCTTCGGCAGATGACCTGTTACATGTATGGGGACTTACACTTCTTCTGTAGCCTTGAATGAAATTGCAGCCTGCAATCTTGCGTTTGGCCAGTTCCCACAGTAAATGCAAGTCTCTCTCGCTTGTGTAACCAGTGCAGCCGGCCGACAAACTCCCTACAGGGTACAGTAATTGCGTATCACATACAGTACGCGTCTTGGCCATGGGTAGTTTACGCTATTCCGTGTGTCACGGCGGCTGTGGAAACCCGTGGAAGCGGTGTGTTTGTGGGTTCGAAACCTGTCGAGGCGATGGGAAGTAGTCGACACAAAGCCCAACCCAGGCCGTCGAAAGTCAGCAATGGCAAGTAGATAAATGGGGAGCAAACCGGCGCTGTCTTGCACACCGACAGCAAAACGGAAGGGTTGTTGTTTGAGAGGCTGCCGGACCTTGTGTCTCTTCCTGCTCCTGCTAGTCCGAAAGGACAAAAAGGTACAACAAAACACTACAAAGAGCACGAATCACCTGCTGGACACACGCATTCCAGACAACTATTTGTTCCGTTTTCGGTTTTGCCTGCAGGTCTTCTGTCGTTGTCCTATCGTCCGGCTGTCACGCGGTGTAGCAGGTGATGCTCAACAACAGAGTCCTTTTATGCCAAGGCAGTAACGGACCATCAACTATGCCAGTATACAGCTAAAGACTGGCCACAACACACGCACTCCGAGAGCACAGACTAGAGTCAGCCGCAAGGCAGGTGCGTAGGGAGAGAAAGTGATTGTGTTCAACACTGCCTTGCGTCTGGCTCTATCACTACACAAAGCTACAGACTAGGGCGCGGCCAAGTGGCATGGCAGGCCGAGCCCGATCGATAATTTAGCCTAGACAACCAACACACAAGACGGCATGTACGTACCACAGCAGCATGTACGTACAAGCGATCACATATCAACACCCTTTTCTTCTTAAAGGCCGTCTTCTGTTAGTTGTAGTCCCAGTCCCCATAGCGGTCCACCGGTCTTCGCTCTCTGAGAGGGTAGCGGCGCTCTGCTGGCTGCTGTCCGGTCTCTAACTCGATCACTTCTGAGCCCGCTGGGGAATCTGGCACGCGCTGCATGTTCCTGGCGTTCCACAGTTGACCGTCTGACAGTTTGTAGTTGAATCTGCCCAGAACTGCCGTCACTGTGTAGCATTTGCGGGACCAAGGCGACTGTCCTTTGGGAGTGTGGCTCCTCTTGACACGAACGCGTTGTCCTTTGCGGTACATCTGCTGCCAGGGTGGTGTCTCTTTGTCTCCTTTTCCGCCGCTCCTATTCGATTTTGCGTTGTTAGCAACATTTTTGTTGGCGTTTTCCGGAGACTCCTTCCCTTTCTCTTTTGTGGGGCGTGACTGGCGGCAAACTTCAAAAGCAAGCCGCGGCTGTCGTTTGAACATCTTCTCAGCAGGGCTCTGCTGCTCACCTTCCTGAGCTGTAGCTCGGTAGTGACACAGAGTCTGAGTCAGTCCTTCCTCCCACTCCTGAGTCTTGGCGAAGGTCTGAATATGGTGTTTTAGGTACCGGTTGAACACCTCCACAAATGCGTTCTGCTGTGGTGTGTAGACTGGAGCTTTCTGGTGGAAGATGTCCCTCTCCTGCAGAAATTCTTCAAACTCCAGGCTGATAAACTGTGGTCCATTATCCGTGAGAATCCTGGCAGGGTTGCCATATCGAGCAAAAACCTGCTTCAACCACTGAATGATTCTTTTGGATGACGTGTCAGTGGTGCAGAGAATTTCCGGATACTTGGAGTAGTTGTCCAGCAACACCACTATGCACTTCTTGTGGGCTGGGGCTGTCTCAAACGGACCGGTGATGTCCATTGACAGTTCCACCCATGGCTCCTCTGGTGTGTACAGGTGTTCTCCGTGTGTGGGCACCTTGGGCTGCGACTTGGCGGAATCTAGGCAGGCACTGCAGTGACGCACAAACTCCTCGCTTTCTGTGGCCATTCCCGGCCACCAGTAGCCTTCTCTGAGCTTGCGTTTGTAGCGAACGATCCCAGGGTGTCCTTCGTGGGCTTTGCTGAGTAGTTCTCTTCGGAGTGGACCTGGAACAACGATCTGGCTGTTGTTTCGCAACACCAGTCCTGTTTTGTCCTCCACCGAAAACTCGTCCTTCATCCTGTGATAAGGCAAGTTGCAAAATTGGCTGGGCAATTTGGCTTTGTCTGGCCAACCCTCCAGGCAGTATTGCTTGACTTTGCTCAGCACTGGATCGTTCCTCAGAGCTTTGGCGATTCTTCCAGCTGAGAATCCCAACTCCTTGACGCAACGAATCACTCCACTTGGTGCAGAATCGGGCTGCAGGCGCGACAAGACATCTGCCATGTGGTTGTTGTCACCAGGCATGTACTGCACATCATAGTCGAACACGTTGAGTCTGTGCACCCAACGTTCGAATTTCTGCGATTTTCTCTGGTTCGCCTGTCGATGTAGTAGTGCTTGCAGCGCTTGGTGGTCAGTTCGAAGCGTGAAGTGTCTGCCGAGCAAGTATTTCTCCCAATACTCGCAGAAAAACATCGCCGCATAAGCCTCCTTCTCGGTGGTGTCCCACTTTCGCTTGGTTGCGTCCAGAGTGTGGTGTCCAAATGCGACTGGGAATTCCTGGCCGTAGTGCACCTGTGACAGCATCCCACCAATGCCATAACCAGATGCATCGGTAGTGACAAAGGTCTGCTTTAAGGGATCGAACATCTTGAGGCGCAGTCCCTTCGGTCCGCCGAGCAGCTTTTTCACTTGTTCGAACGCCTCCTGAGTCTCCCGACCCCACACGAACTTCGTGTTAGCCCGTGTGAGTGCTCGAATTGGTTCCAGCTTGTCGCACAGTGAGGGCACGAACTTGCTCAAGTAGTTGACGGCTCCCAAGAAACTTTGCACGTCCTTGATGTTTTTAGGTGGTGTCATCTGCCGCAGGCTCTCCAGTTTGTCTGGATCTGGCTTGACACATCCTTTGCAGATCACATGGCCCAGGAACTTCACTGATGATTGAGCAATGATGCATTTCCGCAGGTTGAGGCGTAGATTCTTCTCATTCAAGCGTTGTAGCACCTGCTTCAAGCTGTCATCGTGTTCCCTTCGATTTGCTCCATACACCAAAATGTCATCGATGTAGGGCTGACACCCTGGCACACCTTCCAGCGTTTCGTGTACCAGTTTCTGGAATACTGCTGCACTGTCCTTCAAACCCATGGGCAGCTTCTTGTAAGCGTAGTAGCCCCATGGTGTAACAGTTGTTGTCAGCAGCTGGCTGTCCTCATCCAATTCTGCATTGAAGTATCCTTTCAGCAGGTCGATTTTGCTGAAGACTTCCGCCTGACTGAGTCTGTTGTACAGCAAATCGTGGATGTTTGGCAGCGGGTACAGCACTGGATCGATGTCCTTGTTGAGCGGACTCAGATCGCTGGTTATCCTGACTGATCCGGGGTCATCTGGTTTCTCCACGACCACCATGCCGTGTACTCGATCGGCATGCTCAACTCGCTCCCAGATACCTTGGCGTTCCATCAGCTCGACGGCTTCTTTGGCTCTCTCCTCAAAGCGTACTGGGATCGATCTTACAGGCTGTCTGGGTGGCGTTTTTGCGCCTGGTTTGAGCCGAATTCGATGTTTGAAGTCTGGGTAGGTGCCGACCTCCTTTTTCGTCAGGTTGGACAACTCTGCCAGCAGTGGTTGCAGTCCTGCCTTCCTCCAAGTCTCCAGCGCATCTGGCTGCGAAATTTGAGGTGTTTTTGGCTGCTGCTCCTTCGGCACTCGACTGGCTCCTCCCGATTCAGGTTGTTGCACAGTTGCGCATCTGGGGTCCTCCTGGATAGTGGTGCTGTTCGAATCCACATCGATATGCACTCCTCCCAGTGCACGCAGCGCATCCATGCCCAGTGTATTGTTGCATGTGTTGCCAAACACATACACTGGCACTGTCACTGACCGTCCTGCTAACGATAACTGCGCCCTGAATTGTCCTCGGGTAGCGATTGTAGAGTTGTCGAAATTCGCGAGTCGTTTGGCAGGCTTGACAGCAGTCTGTCCAAAGCACTTGCGCCACTCGGATTCCGTGATTCCAGTAACGTCTGAGCCAGTGTCTACCAACATCCTCAGCACGCGACTCTGCTGGTCCTTCTTGTCTGGTGTGATCAGCACCTGACAGTGTACTGATTGTTGTAGACTTCGAATTGAGGCTCCTCCTCCTTTGGCGATGTCCCTCACTCGAATGGCCCGATTCTTGTTGCTGGATCGTCCTGATCGGCACACATTAGCGAAGTGGCCCACTTTTTTGCATTTGTGGCACTCCTGTCCCTTCGCTTGGCACGAATCGGCGTTAGCTCTGTGGCCATGTCTGCCACAAGCTGTGCAGGCATCTGCTGCAGTTGACTTTCTCCCTGTAGGTGGGTTGGAATCCTTTTTGGCTGCGGCGGCAGGCTGGTGGAGGCGTCCTTGGCCTCCTCTCTGTCCCTTTCGTCCTCCGCGCTGATTCCGTCCCTGACTGGCCGCACTGATCTGCGCAGGTCGACTTCCTGTCAGTTTGGCAGCATCCTGGCGCGCCGTCTCATCTGCTTGGGCGATTTCCGCGAATCGGTCTAGGTTGACCTCCTTTTGGGTTAGCAACTTCTCCTGCGTATCGCGGCAACTCAGTCCTTTGACCATCTGAATGGCCAACAGGTATTCGATGAGGTCTCCTTCCGTGATGACACCCTCAGTGACTGGAAAGCTGCACTGTTGTATCAGCAGGCGTAGCTCCCTCAAGTAGTCAGCGATTGGTTCACCAGAGTGTTGAGTCCTCTGTAGAAAATCGAAGTGTGCTCTGACTGCATTGGTAGGGCGATGAAAAATCCTCCTGGCAGCAGCTAGGAAATCCAGGTAGGTAGTCTGATTGTCAGTGAATTCCCTCTGGCTGGAGAACTGCGCCAATGCTGCTGCTCCAATGTAGGATGTCAGAAACTTCTTTTTCTCCTGGTCGTTGAGTTTGCCGCCGGCCGGTCGGGTTTCATCGATTCCGGTGAGGAAATCAGTGAATAGTCTTTCCCATAACGGCCACATCAACACTGGTGACTCTCCTGGAAGAGCCCAGTATCGATCCGGTGGTGGCAGGTAGAGTTTGCTGGGTCCCGGCTGTGCCATCAGTAGAGCGACTGGGCACTAGGCGGGATGTCCTGTAGACTGTAGAGCAGCGGCGTTGTTTTGTCGATGCGGTGCTGGATCGACGGTAGAGCAACGGCGTTGTTTTGTCGATGCGGTGCGGGATCGACGGTAGAGCAGCTGCGTTGGTTCGCCGATGCGTTGTTGTTTGTCGCCGGTGCGGTGCTTGAATCGCCGATGCGGTGTTGTCTGTCGCCGGTGCGGTGTTTGAATCGCCGATGCGGTGTTGTCTGTCGCCGGTGCGGTGTTTGAGTCGACTATGCGGTGTTGTTTGTCACCGCTGCGATGCACGAGTCGTTCCGTTTGAGTCGACAATGCGGTGTTATTATTCACCGCTGGGGTCGTTCCCGTCGTTCCGTTTGAGTCGACTATGCGGTGTTGTTTATCACCGCTGCGATGTACGAGTCGTGTCGTTCCGTTTGAGTCGACAATGCGGTGTTGTTTAACACCGCCGCGATGCACGAGTCGTTCCGCGAGACGTACGGTTCCTTCCGCGAGACGCACGAGTCCTTCCGCGAGACGCACGAGTATGTCCCTTCCGGCTATCAATGAGGCGCACAACACTGCACGCCCTCCGACCAGAGCAATTGACACACACGGCACTCTCTGTCCAGAGCAATTGACACGCACGCACACGCGTCCGTCCGTTCTTACTGGAAACAGGTTGTAGAAAACCAACTCACTCGTCGGCAGTCGCGTCGTCTTTCTTGTTGGCGGTGGCAGTCCGCTGCGGTTCGAATTGCACGCCGGTCGCCACTGTTCCGTTTTCGGTTTTGCCTGCAGGTCTTCTGTCGTTGTCCTATCGTCCGGCTGTCACGCGGTGTAGCAGGTGATGCTCAACAACAGAGTCCTTTTATGCCAAGGCAGTAACGGACCATCAACTATGCCAGTATACAGCTAAAGACTGGCCACAACACACGCACTCCGAGAGCACAGACTAGAGTCAGCCGCAAGGCAGGTGCGTAGGGAGAGAAAGTGATTGTGTTCAACACTGCCTTGCGTCTGGCTCTATCACTACACAAAGCTACAGACTAGGGCGCGGCCAAGTGGCATGGCAGGCCGAGCCCGATCGATAATTTAGCCTAGACAACCAACACACAAGACGGCATGTACGTACCACAGCAGCATGTACGTACAAGCGATCACATATCACTATTCTGCACGATTATTTTACATTCTCCGTAGCATTTTCCTCGCGGACCGCATGCTAAAAATGCTTGCCATGCTTGAACCACCTGTATAGTGCGTTCTGTACGTAAGTACGTACCTGTTGGGCAAGCCATCACTTTTACATAGCCTATTTCACTGCTTTTCATGTCGGTGGTAAAACCTTGCAGCGAGATTTTCCGGACAGAACTTGCGAGAGGAATTTCCGTTTCTATAGGCACCAGTCGTCCAGCGCGCATGTTCTGAAGCAAACCTTGCCTACTCAAGCCAGGTGTGCTTTGTAAACTTACATGAAAATGAGGAATGATCTTGTCTGCAGAGTTGTACATCAACATCCGTACGTGGTGGTTGTTTCGCAACTGCAGTGCAATTTTGTGGACGGCCATCGGCTCGGCAAAATGTAGCATCAACTTCTTGTTTTGCAACTGCCAGATCGATCCTTCGGTCATGTTTACAGAGCCGTTCCTTTTCAACTTGCTACCCATCAGTTCGTATCTACAGTCGTCTAGAAGCTTAGTCCAATAATAACAACGAAGTTTACCCAAAACGTATGTTCACAACTACAAAAAAGTAAGCGTGAACTAGACACAAAATTACATGCACGCACTTACCTTGACCCATAACTGCAGAAAAGCTAATTATCAAGAGAAACCAAGCCATAGCTGAGGCAGATGCGTATGTAAGACAGAGATGACCAACGTTTGATGACCAGTAGTCGACCTAATTCTCGAGACCGACCTCATTTTTGCCCCACTTTTACTCTCTAACGTCACGTGTTCACAGAACCAACAATGCGATAACAATAAATTAAGAATTTGAACATTTGAACAAGCAAGCGAATCCGAAGTAGAACGCAACGGCCAAAGTAAGACAAGAGTTTGAGGAGATGTCATGGGAGTGTAAAGTATCACAGACAACCAGCACATCAATCAAGCCACTAGGATTTGTAGATAGGCAACGGGTGCGCCTCTGTGTTGAAGACGAACTCGCTCAACGGCAGAATGGTTTGGTCGTCGGCAAACAACAAGTACAGGTACTTGAGTGTTTCTGCCAGGAAAAACGACTCCATCATGTCGCGGTAGGTGACCGGAATCTTCTTGGCGTTCGCCACCGAAGAGTAGCCGGCCGGCACTTTGGCATACGACTGCATAGCCTCGAACGCTTGCCACCCCCAGTCCTGGTACATCTTGTCTCCCGTCACGCGGTACAAGTAGAACCACGCTTCTATTGCCTCCGGACGCAGCAGACAGTGCGCGTCTAGCGGCTAAAATAGACTCTACCGTTGATCTCTTGTTCCTACCTCCACTCCCATTGGGGTGTTCGCTACTGTCGGTACTACAGGGTGTGCCAAAAAAACAACCCAGCAGATTTTTTGCTGTAGCAACCGCAAATCTCAACCGATTTGAATGAATCCTTTTTAAATGAAAGATAAATAAATTCTTGAAAGATTGCTGTAACGTTTATTAAAATAGCTTGCTTAGTTCCTGAGATATTTGTCCTTAAAATTCAAGACACAGAGATTTTGGCAATGAACAAGAGTGATAAAGAACAACCGAGCAGCTTTTTTAATTTTGCAACCATGAATCTCAACCGATTTGAATGAATCCTTTTTTGAATGAAAGATTGATAAATTCTTCAAAGATTGGTGCAATTTTTATTGAGATTCACAGTTTAGTTCCTGAGATATTTGCCTTCTAATCGAAACAGATTTTGGCAAAGAACAAGAGCGATTCTGTTGCATTTCATAATAAAGCAGATTCCTACTGCTGGGGCTAATGATACTTTAGTGTTGAAGTAAACCGAGTTCCTGTGTCACCAGTAAAGCCGCCAATAGTCCTAAGCAGTAGCAGGAATCCGTTTTATTACGAAGTGTAGAATACGTAATAAAAAATCCCTCTTGGTCACTGCCAAAATCACTGTTTTGATTTTGAGAGCCAATCTCTCAGGAACTAAGCAGAGTACATTAATGAAAATTTCAGCAGTCTTTTAAGGATTTATTCATCTTTCAGTTAAAAAAGGATTCATTCAAATCGGTTGAGATCTACGGTTGCTACAGCGAAAAATTTGCTAAATTGTTTTTTTGACGGACCCGGTATATTACGAACGCCAAAGTACGAAAGTTGAATGCCGATCCTAGAGGTACTACGTCACCGGTCAACCATCAGGCAGACATGGAATAGCATTTCGGTTGAGGGGGTAGTAATACAAAATTCTTCCCAAAAATTCCCGCTTGAGAGGGGTCAACCCCCTCAGCCCCCTTTTGCCCATGTCTGCTGCAGGAGTCCGACTGCATAAGAGAACTGGAGAGTAGCGAAAAGAGCAAAGAACAAACTTTAATGCTAATATCGGCCTTAGCTCCAGGAAGCATATTGAAGTGAGCAATCTCGGGTCCGAGTCCCGTGGCGGTGGCCTGGTACATATTGAAACAGGTCTGGCCCAGGTCTTTGGCTATCTTCAGATGATCCGGCGACAGACCGTTCACAGCTCCCAAGGCCAACGTACCCGACAGGAAACATGCCAGGTGATCCTTCAAATTAGCTAATATACGTCAAACGGTGATGCAACCATGAACTCCCGGTATTTTTACCCGATTCACACATTCTCTAATCAATTTTATCATACATGTAACAGGGGGTCTGGGGGTCTGCCCCCACCCGACTTAGGCCAGACCCCCCGGTTGCCCCCCCCCCCCGAGACGATTTCACCGACCCCCCCCCC
Source organism: Sabatieria punctata (assembly GCA_030248155.1). NCBI lineage: Eukaryota > Metazoa > Nematoda > Chromadorea > Araeolaimida > Comesomatidae > Sabatieria > Sabatieria punctata. The sequence continues at coordinate 251,196 of JASANB010005217.1, read as the reverse complement.
TCCGATTTTTCTGGCAAGTAAATTTTCGAGCAAAATTTTGCAATTTTTTACAATTTCACACACAAAAATTGCCAAAATCGCGTGCAAAACAGCACTTTTTAGCAGTATTTCAGCCCAAATTAGCGATTTTTGGCAATTTTTAGGCGATTTTTTCGATTTTTGAGCGTTTTTTAGTGCCCACCCCCTCCCCCAAAATTTTGGCTCAGACCCCCCAGCCGGCGCCAGACCCCCTCCCCCCATCGGCGGATGACCTGTTACATGTATGAATTTTATTATACGTAGCAGTATTACAGTCAGGCACTTAACGCCGTTTATGGTACCGGTAGTTAGCGTAGTGCCACAATATGGTACCGGTACTTAGGGTAGTGGAGTGGCACCATTATTATATGGTACGAAATTTGAATGAAGTGATACCATTTATGGTACCAGTACAGTTACCAATTCGAAGGTAGGGGTACCATATGGTGCCGGTACCATGTATGTGTCACTACTACCATAAGTACCGGTACCATAGATGGCATCGGCACCTTATATGGTGCCAGTGGCTACACGACAATTGCCCCCGACAATTCCCCCCAAGTACCATAAATGGCGTTAAGTGCCTGACTGTAGTAAGAGTCAGTCGCTGAACCGATCGAGTCTGGGTAATGACCTCAAAAATGTAACTTTGGCCTGAAGGGCTCTTGAACATACATGGGCCGGGGGGTAAGGGGGTATACCCCTCCCCCTCGGTCGGCCATACCCCCCCCCTCGGCCGGCCATACCCCCTCCCCCCTCCCGGAGGGAGGAAATTTTCGCTTATTTAAGGCAAAATAGGCGTTTTTTGGCCTTTTTTCGGGACCCCCCCCCCCCCCCCCCGAGGTCTCAACCCCTACCCCCCTCCGGATTTTTCCGGCCCATGTATGCTCTTGAAGGCATACATGTAACAGGGGGTCTGGGATTTTTGACGATTTTTAGACCAAAATTGACTTTTTTGAGCGTTTTTAGAACCTAACCCCCTCTTCTAGAATTTGGGCTGGCTCAGGCCCCGGCCGGCGCCAGACACTCCAACCCCATAGCCCATCGGCGGATTAGCTGTTACATAAACGCTGCTAATATTCCCCATAATGTGATCAAGAAAATAGAGTAGTCACCATCTTTGGCGAAAAGGTTTTGTCGGCAATCAACTCGCCAACAAAGGTCATTTTGCTGGGCTCAGAAAATCTCAAAAGCCGCTTTGACATAGCATCCATTGCTTTCAGATAATCATCGGCTAGCCTAAATTGTCAGAAGTGGACCGTATACAGCTAACTAAGCTAAGCAAGTGCGTACCAGGAGATGCGTTTGCCAGTCTGCAGCCACTGTTTGAGCAGGTATTCGTAGTAGCTGTCTGCCCGGGCACCAAAGGTGATCGTACCGGTTCCTTGTTTGAACTTTCCTGTCTTTGGACTGATGAACATAGGACAGAGTCCGTCCATTTTCGCACAACCCACTTTGTGTATGTGCTCGGATGTGTTGAACGAAAGGCGCTGAAACCACCATCGCACTAACTTAGGTTAAGAAGACACCTCCCTCCCTGGCCAGTTCATACCACTTTTTTTACCTTTTTTCCGGCCCACGTATAGTAACAGACACAGTTGTTAGGGTAAAAATTTAAAAAAAGCTTTTTTTGAAAAATCACTATGCAAATTATGGGAAAAAGTGGGAAAATTCACGTACATTCATGCAATTTTTTGTAAATTCTTTGGAAGCAGCCAACATTTTATCCAACAACCTGTATAATACTTCTTTTGTATTGAGCCTAACAGCGACTGCTTAAGAAATCCTTCCTTAGGATTCACCTAGAATTGCCTCTAAAGACAATTTTCGGTGAAATCATGCAGTTATAGGCAGTGTTTAGACCTGTATTGGTGTTTTCGAACAGGTTTCTTAACTGATTTGAGGTGCAAAAGTGGAAAATTTGTTGTAAGTACCTGTACTAGCATTAGCATGCTCGACCCATTTAAGACGATTTTTTAAAAAAATTTTAAATTTTTAAGAAAAAGAGCAAAAATATTGGCTTCCAAAAAATATTTTTAACAACTGTGAACAGATACCGTTTGGTAGGTACCACTAGTGCTACCATGACAGAAGACATGGACAAAGGGAGGTTGACCCCTCAGGCAGCCGCAGCTAGCTCTAGCTTACCTGACAGCAGACATGGACAAAGGGAGGTTGACCCCTCAGGTAGCCGCTACCCTCCCTCAGGAATTATTGGAAGAATTTTGTATAGAAAGTTATGATAAAAGTATGCCTAAAATATGTGTATGATCTCAGAATAACCTAACATATTTTAACGAAAAATAACCCAAAAAAACCTTGATTTTTACCAAAATCGGACGTTTTTGCTTACCATCCCCTCAGGCGCTGCTAACAGCAGAATGCTTGGCTTAAAGTTAAGCTTGTGTGATTGTGCTAGTTATGGTGAGAGAAAAAGAAAGGAGCAGACCTCAAAGACCGGGTTTCCAGTGACACGACTGAGATCTCTGAATTCCAGTTGCAGCGTGGCAACTTCAGACAGCGAGCTGTCGGAGCCCCAGACCGGCATTTTTCCTTTGCGCGTGCGCAGGTTGACGTCGGTGTAGGGCACCTTGGAAGGGGAATCGAACGCTCCGATCAGTCTTTGGCCCAGGTCTTTGGCTTTGTCCACGAACAGTTTATCGCCGGTCAGGTGAAAGGCACTGAGCAGACCGCCCAGCACACGAATGGTGGTCTCGAAGACGTTGACGAACGCGTTCTTGTCGAACCACAGTGACCCGTTCACCCATTCTTTGGCTTCTTGCGCCTCTGAAACGCTGCTACCTAGTACGTCGCTCTCTCTGAACACAGTGGCACCTCTATAAATGGGACACCGAGAGGCTTTAACCTCAATAAATAGAACGAATCTCCAAAAATACGTGCCAACCGGGGACAACCCCTTCCCGATACGATTTTTCTCGACCCCCTCCGATTTTCCTGGTGGTAACTTTTTCAACAAAGTTCTACAATTTTTTCATAATTTCAGACATTAAAATCTCCTGTAAAACAATACTTTTAGCTGTATATGAGCCTGTAACATCCATAAATATGGGAAGGTCATACCTGTATAACAGATTCCGGGTCGGCGTAGGGGAGTGGGTTTCCGTTAGTTGGGGTGGGGGGTCGAGGCCGAGGAGGGGGTCCAAAATTTCAAAAAGCTCCAAAACCCCTGGAAATGCGTTTTTAGCACGTTAGTAAGTATTTCTCAGTCAATTTTTAAGCAACACTTATTCTCAATTTACATATTGATGATCAAGAGTGGGTGGCAATGCTACTGTGCGTTTTGGTTGCAGTGCATTAGCGTGGCTTGCCTTCGTTTAGTCCCATGATGAGCAAGGTGTCCAGTGAATCGACGATGGTCAGTCCGAGTCCGAACCAGTCGTGGGCGGTTTTGGAGATGGGCTTGAGATGGTCGTGTCCCCAAGCGAACTGTCTGTAACCGGCCCAGGCGTGCTTGAACGCATCAACGACAGCCCGTTGCCGCTCGTTTTGAGGACCTAAAAGTAAAAGGCCGGCCATAAATCGATGCGCCAGATTGAAGGCTCCAAATCTTTTGCCAAACGTTAGCCGCCACTGCCACAATCAATACGCACAACCAACTCGTCTCCTCCGCAGCTCTTAATTATGCACTCAGCACGCAGACAACGACGCAAACTACTCGCTGCACCACTCAGAAACGCTTGCCCAACCAAATAAACAGTTCTAGCGATTGGCCAGCTCACCGCAAACCAGTTTATTCCAACCGAATAGTCAGGTGCTTCCCGAAATTACGGTACGGCCTATCAGTCTTCCTGAGATCAAAATGGTGTTACTACCATAATAGCCTGAGAGTGAGAGAGAGCCATTTAGACATGGGCAAAGGGGGCTGATGAGGGTTCACCCCATCAGGAATTTTTTGGGTTTTAATGTAGTGTTAACTCTGTCAAAGGCCCAGAGAAACCTCACTTGCCAGAGAAACCCAGCCCAGACTTGGGATGGGATCCAGTCGAACCACCCAAACCCACACCTACGATACCTGAAATAAACTTCTCTTCCGGAAAACATACACAAACCTATAAGGCATACACGAGCAGGAAAATGGGTTTGAGTAGTCAAAAATCGGGCAATTTGGATGTGGGCCAACCAATTAGGCAGGTGTGAGGCCTGGGGTAGGTCGAGCCAAGTTGGGGTGGGCAAACCACGGCCCATGCAAGCCAAGAGGTTGAAAAAATTATAGCAACAAAATGGCTACAGTACGCCCAAATTTCATGATTAAGATGCATTTTGCGAGAAAGTCAGGTTAGGTTCCGAAGAGACGGGGCAAGTACATAGGCTCATCTCACGGATCTGGCTGATATTAAATTAAAATGTGTTAAAATAGAGCTCAATCGAAGACCAACGGTGCATGCCCGCCCCTGGAACTGGAGTTAAGTTGGGTCGGCACGGATTTTCAGGCTCATTTTCACGTGTCTGAGAGTCTCCATTAGTGTTGTTAGGCTCTTTTTTTTTAAAAAAAGGCTTTTTTTTTAAAAAAAAAGCTTTTTTTTGAAGGCCCATTTCGAAAATTTTTTATTTTATTCACAGTATGGAAATTTTGGGGGAAAATCGCTGAATTTAGCCTCAGATATACATTAGAAGTGCAGTTCTATCAATTCAATTTCTTGCCTATTTTAAGCATAAAAATAGGTTTTGAAGGGCAGCAGCCACTCTGTGAGCAATGCTGCAGGTAGAATATCGACTCTCAGGCTGTAACACTATGTTTGAACCAAAGTATCAGCTTTTGCATTTAAAGTTGCTTCTGATGCATCCTTGCATCCCCTACAAGCTATATTTCATGTTAGGAAAAAATTTTGAAAAAAAAAATTTCGAAATGAAAAATTTTCATAAAAAAAGCTTTTTTTTGGCTTTCAAAAAAAATTTTTTTTACAACTCTAGTCTCCATTCAAACGATCACCTTTCATTCGTTTCTTAAGCTAGGATCCCGACTCGAATATGGTTTTGTAGTTGTTCCAATGGCCTTTCATTTTCTGGTAGTCCCGTTTCCAGATCGCAGCCGGTCTGCGATATATTCACCGAAAACTACGAAATTGCCGAAAAATTCTCTAAATCTGATGTTCAATTTTCAGATGTTACCATACATGTAATAGGGGGTCTGCCCCCCACCCGACTTAGGCCAGACCCCCCAGATGGGACCCCCCCCCCCCCCCGAGACGATTTCGCCGACCCCCCCTCCGATTTTTCTGGCAAGTAAATTTTTGAGCAAAATTTTGCAATTTTTTAGAATTTCAGACACAAAAATTGCCAAAATCGCCTGCAAAACAGCACTTTTTAGCTGTATTTCAGCCCAAATTAGCGATTTTTGGCGATTTTTAGCCCAAAAATTGCGAATTTTTCGATTTTTGAGCGTTTTTAGTGCCCTACCCCCCTCCCAAAATTTCGGCTCAGACCCCCCCAACCCCCCTCCCCATCGGCGGATGACCTGTTACATGTATGAGTTATAACGATTTTTCAAAAATATGGAGTGGTATTTTTCGGCAATTTCGTAGTTTCCGGTGAATATCTCGCTCACCGTGAGTACCAGAATGTGAAAGCCCATTATTGAACCAGCAACAAAATCATGTGCAACACGTAATTATAGCCTAGGTAGAAACGAGTGAATGGTGATCGTTTGAATAGAGGCTGTCAGACACCAGAAAATGACATAAAAATTGCTCCCGAGGGGTGTAGTTCTGGTTGCAGGGTTGCTGGTGGCGGGCATGCACCGTTGGTCTTTGATTGAGCTCTATTTTTAACATATTTTGATATGAGCCAGAGAGATGACCTTACTTGCCGTCTCTACAGTAAGCTGACTTTCTCGCAGAATGCATCTTAAGTTCCAGCACCTAATTTTTCGGGTCATGCATGTACGACTGTGACACTGCAAATCCGATGATTTCTTGTCACCGTATTTATGTAGGTTCTGCTTACATCACTTGGCAGATAAAAAAGTTGGCAACTGCCACCAGCAAAGCTCACCTTTAAAACTTGGAATGCGCGGTTTGGCTACCTGAGCAACATTTTCTTCTCTTCCTTTTTGCTCCGTTTCTTTTACTATCGGTCTGGCCGTACCTTCTTCTACCTGTTTCTGCAAAAGATCGTTTCAGCTGTGCGCAAAAGACGTCACCAACCAACAATTACAATAAAAGCCCTCAAATTCTTTACTTTGATGCCGACATCTGTTGTACTTTCGGTGCTTTCCTTTCTGTGCAAAGGCTCCTTGAGAAATATGCGACTACTGGCCGGTAAACTGAGATATAGAAATACGCAGGAAATAAAACACAGTAGAACTACGACTGAGAGCAGATTCCGTTGCAGCGTAGACAGCGACCGCCACCACTGCAACAGTTTATGCTACGCAAGACCAGAAAACTTCAGACTTCCGTCTCGGCAACTGGTCTGTTTGGCCTGGGACAGACCACGCAACTACCGGAGATTTCCACTTAGTATCTCACCCCACTTCATAACCCACTGGGATATTACACGGACCCTTGTTCAACTTTATATCCCATGGGATATTATTTGGCGGCAATGTTTATGTAAAAATTGTAATAATTTTCTTTACACACGCATACTGTATGTATGATAAAACATTGTTCCGGCTAAAATCCCATGCCGCTACCAGTTAATATCCCATGGCTTTGTCCTGTTAATATCCCAGGGCGCAGACATGGGCAAAGGGGGGGGGCAGAGGGGGGGGGGGTTGGCCCCCATCAGGCTCTGATCTACCCCTATCAGCCGGTCGCTACCCCCATCAGGAATTTTTGGGAAGAATTTTGTATAGAAAATTATGATAAAAATATGCCTGGAATAGGTGTAAATGAGCTCAGAATAGCTAATTTTAACTTATTTTAATCATACATGGGCCGGAAAAATCCGGAGGGGGGTTGGAGACCTCGGGGGGTCTCCCCCCCCCGAAAAAAGGTAAAAAAACCGCCTATTTGCCTTAAATAAGCGAAAATTACCTCCCTCCGGGAGGGGGGTGGGTGAGGGAGGGAGGGGTATGGCCGGCCGAGGGGGGGGCGTATGGCCGGCCGAGGGGGTATACCCCCCATTACCCCCCCGGCCCATGTATGATTTTAATGAAAAATAAGCGAAAAAAAACCGTGATTTTCGCCAAAAAGCGGACTTTTTTGCTTACCACCCCCTCAACCCCCATCAGGCGCTCCTACCCCCCTCAGCCCCCCTCAGGAATTGAAAATTCTACCCCCCCATCAGCCGAAATGCTAGCCCATGTCTGCCAGGGCGGCAATGTTTTCCCTGAGAAACGTGATTTTCCGTGTTATATCCCCTGAGACACTATGTGGAAAACTCAGGTAGGCATCCGTCTATCTATACATACAGGTATGAAAAGTCTCACCCTGCATATTCTGAGTCGTTTTCTGCTGGACGAATGAGAGGGACGGACGACGAAAGGCAGACGAGCTGTCGAAAGGTCGGCTTGCATTTCCACAAACTCGTAGCTACTGCCACTGCTGCTGGATGACATGTGCAGACGATTGCGTGTTGATCAACAGCCGTCTCTCCTTCCTTCTAATAACACAACAGTCCAATCAATCAGTCAAGTGACTTTTTTCTATCTTTTGTCACGCACAAAGTAGCTCAGTAATTTAATCCATTATCAATCAATCAATCTTATGTAACACGGGGTCTGCCCCCACCCGAGTTAGGCCAGCCCCTAATGGTTCCCCCCCGAGTATACTACAGGGTGTGCCAAAAAACAACCCAGCAGATTTTTCGCTGTAGCAACCGCAAATCTCAACCGATTTGAATGAATCCTTTTTTAAATGAAAGATAAAAAAATCCTAAAAAGACTGCTGAAATTTTCGTTAATGTACTCTGCTTAGTTCCTGAGATATTGGCTCTCAAAATCAAAACAGTTATTTTGGCAGTGAACAAGAGGGATTTTTTATTATTCTGCACTTGGTAATAAAACGGATTCCTGCTACTGCCAAGGGCTCTTGGAGGCTTTACTGGTGACACAGAAACTCGGTTTACTTCAACACAAAAGTATCATTAGCCCCAGCACTAGGAATCTGCTTTATTATGAAATGCAACGGAATCGCTCTTGTTCTTTGCCAGAATCTGTTTCGACTAAGAAGGCAAATATCTCAAGAACTAAACTGTGAATCTCAATAAAAATTGCACTCATATTTGAAGAATTTATTGGTCTTTCATTCAAAAAACGATTCATTCAAATCAGTTCAGATTCATGGTTGCAAAAGTAAAAAATCTGCTGGGTTGTTCTTTATCAGTCTTGTTCATCGCCAAAATCTCTGTTTTGAATTTGAGGACAAATATCTCAGGAACTAAGCAGGCTATCTTAATAAACGGTACATCAATCTTTCAAGAATTTATTTATATTTCATTTAAAAAAGGACTCATTCAAATCGGTTGAGATTTGCGGTTGCTACAGCAAAAACTCTGCTGGGTTTTTTTTGGCACACCCTGTACATACTGATACTTGTACTTGTAATATCAGATTTTCCATTTCAAGGAAGCCAAAAAAAACTGCCATAAAGATAGGTTTTTGTGTGTTTCTAACCAATAACATGGCTTACAAAATCAAAAAAACATTTCAAGGAAGCCAAAAAACTAGTGTTGTTAGGCTCTTTTTTTTTAAAAAAAGGCTTTCTTTTAAAAAAAAAGCTTTTTTTGAAGGCCCATTTCGAAAATTTTTTTATTTTATTCACAGTATGGAAATTTTGGGGGAAAATCCGCTGAATTTAGCCTCAGATATACATTAGAAGTGCAGTTCTATCAATTTATTGCCTATTCTAAGCATAAAAATAGGTTTTGAAGGGCAGCAGCCACTCTGTGAGCAATGCTGCAGGTAGAATATCCACTCTCAGGCTGTAACACTATGTTTCAACCAAAGTATCAGCTTTTGCATTTAAAGTTGCTTCTGATGCATCCTTGCATCTCCTACAAGCTATATTTCATGCTAGGAAAAAATTTTGAAAAAAAATTTCGAAATGAAAAATTTTCATAAAAAAAAGTTTTTTTTGGCTTTCAAAAAATTTTTTTTTACAATTCTACAAAAAACTGCCATAAAGGTAGGTTTTTGTGTGTTTCTAACCGATAACATGGCTTACAAAATCAAAAAAACAGTACTGCGACCTTTAAAAGCGCTAAAATGACATGAATTTACCGCAAAAATATTGCTGATTCAGTTTTAACAACTAACTATAGTACAGTACAGCTGTGCCTCGTTAATATGGCCACATCGGGACAAGGCCCAAATGGCCGTATTATCGAAATAGTCATATTAACAGAACATAAATCACTATGTTTCCCATTGTAGCGACAGAATAGGTACACCAGCTGGCTGGCATACGACAGTAAAGGGAAGGGGTGGCTCGCTGGCCGGCAAGCCGTAATTATGCGCCGCTATTGTTATGTTAATCGGGCCGGCCGGCTGAGCCTTCTATTGATCGGCCGGTAATTATACTTGCTGCATGAAAGAAAGAGGAGAACGCCGTTTTAACAAGGTAATTTTCACTTTTAGTCAGCACTCAGAGAATATAAGAACACATAGAATAATAACATTGCTATCTCAGCACCCAAAGAATATAAAAACACAGAATAACATTGCTTTTTCAACACCCGTAGAATATATGAACACATAACAACACTATGGTATTGACCCAGCTGGTGAACACCGGCCAGCGTAATTTATTATATTATAAGAACTAACAACATTGCTACTATTGCGCCGCTGGCGTTTATGTGAAGGAAGCAACTAACTAGGCTGTGTTTTGTAGTTTCTGTCTGGGTTTGACCGCAGCCGTGCAGTGTTCGCATTTGTAGATTTCTTTGTTAGCAGTTGAACCGGCACACAGGCTATGTACTGTTGCTATGGGTATTTGATTCTGAATTGGGTATGGGTATGGGTAGGTATTTTATAAAATACCCATACCCGGGTATGGGTATGGGTAGGTATTTTATAAAATACCCATACCCGGGTATGGGTATGGGTAGGTATTTTAAAAATACCCGGGTATCGGGTATAAATCGGGTATTTTTCTTTAAAATCTCATTAAGAAATATATATTCCCTAAAATGCCAAATTTCAATTGGTTTTGCAAAAATAGTTTTTTAATCTGCTTTTTTGTACAACTATTATGTGCTCAGTGTACCAGTTTTACTTCACAGTTACTAGAACAGTTGTGAATTTTCCAATACTTTTGGTAGATTAACATAACATTGGCAAAAAACGAATCAGCTTCCTGCAGTATAATTTCTAATAGTATATTTGCTGATTCTGGGTCACCCACCATAGTTGTATAAAAATTTCAGCTTGCTGTAAATACTCCCATAGCATCAAGACCAACTGCATAGAAACGTTATAACCTTCTAATTATATTCCAACTAAATTTATTAGCCTTACAACGGTACTTATCCTCAAAGGGGGAACAAAAATAGAAGCCCGTTTTCTGTTGTAAGTAAACGAGAGGCAAGAAACTTACTGAATGCACGCAAAAAACTTTTTATGTACTGTACGTACATTTGTATAAAGTCAGCTTCAGTCAAATACCGTGTTTTATGCATGTCATGTACAGCATACAGTATGTTATGTACTGTGAATTTTGCAGTGAGAGATTGAGGTGCATAATAACCTAGGGCGTTCCTTTCTGAGCCCGCAAACGTTTTTCAGTAAGATGTTTTATAGTGATGAATGTATATAATTAAAAAAGCCAAACTGCTTAATTATACAATTCTTGAAGCAAATTAGGTGGTTTACCAACCAGACATGGGCAAAGGGGGTCTGAGGGGGGTTGCCTCCCCTCAGGCTCTGACCTCCCCCTCTCTCAGCCGGCCGCTACCCCACTCAGGAATTTTTTGGAAGAATTTTGTATCGAAAATTATGATAAAAATAGGCTTGGATTTGGTGTAAATGAGCTCAGAATAGCTTATTTTAATGGAAAATAAGCCAAAAAACCTTGATTTTAGCCAAAAATCGTACTTTTTTGCTTTCCACCCCCTCAACCCCCCTCAGGCTCTCCTACCCACCCCCTCAGCCCCCCTCAGGAATTAAAAATTCTACCCCCCTCAGCCGAAATGCTAGCCCATGTCTGTTACCAACCATTCCGAAACAGTAAAGTGACTGTTTGATGCATGGCAAAAAAAACTGTATTTCTATTTCTAAACACTTCTTTGAGAGAATTTTTGCAGAGTTTTGACAGAAATTAACGTGTGTTTGCGCGATTTTTTGTAAAAAATACCCATTCAAATACCCGGTATTTTTAAAAAAATCGGGTATACCCGGGTATGGGTATTTGAAAAAGTACCCGGGTATGGGTATACCCAATTTCAGGTAATTTTGCTCAAAAATACCCAGTTTCGGGTATGGGTATGGGTATACCCGATCAACAGTACTATGCTGCCAGCCATCGCACTCACTGCACTGAATCCAGTCGATTTCAGTGTCCTCTCCTTCATCATTGTCATTGAGGCAGACTGTACAGCGAGAGGGAACTAGCCGCTGCATTCTTTCTTGGGCCGCTCCTACCATCTCCGCGTGTGCTTCCGTCCATGCTGCCGGCCTGCGTGGCTTTGCTCTTCTGCGAAATTGGGGAGCCTGTGGTATTAGTCTACTGTTCGCAGCGATGGTAGGACGCTGAGGATCAGCCTAAAGCCTGCGAGCTAAATATTAAATACAAAGACAACGGCTTAAATAGTAACCGAGAACTGAGCAGCTGATTGTCTGCGTGCTCGCGCATTTTTCATGTCTGCTAACAATAAACGCAGGGCCGCAGTGCCCGTTTGCTGCAGAACCTCAGCCATCTCGACGATTTTACTGGCCTCCTTTTTCACTTCCTCTAGAAGATTCCCTTCCTCTTCTCTAGCGGCAACCCGTTCCGCCACCTCAAGCGTGGCGCTTTGCACAAGCTCCGTAGAAATGGACGTTTCAGCCGCTGAATTTATTTTAAGCGATACCTAACATTCTTAATTGATGCCGACCTATAATTTGTACCTGACTTGACTTGTATTTGACTAGCCATCAAATTTCTTGTTCGAGAAAGGGCTAACAGCGATCTCATGTTTAGCGATCAGGTGCTCACATAACAGACGTCTGCTGGCCAGTTTTTCTTCTAAACACAGCCACTTTGTCTGTATTTTAAGCTATTCCACTACACTGTACCCATTACAATCTCGCATACTACACTACGTACAGTACTGGTTATCTTACCGCATTCTCCACATGTAACCTTCCAGTGATCATTGTTTCTCTCTTTGTCCGGATGCGCTCTCACTAAATGATTGTTCAGTCCTCGTTTCCAGGCAAAGTTCTTCTCACAGTGCGGACACTGTTTACGCTCAGAAGCTGAAGCCATCACACATAACCACCGCCAGATAGGACAACAATGAGAGCATACCTCGCTTGTAATGTTGCCGGAAATATCACTGCCTGGAGAACGAGAACCGGAAGCTTAGTAGCCTGTAGCCTCAGAAGGAATACGTTTGTAGCGGCCGCCGATCAATAGAATAGAAGGCCTTAGCCGGCGGGCTCGATTAACATAACAATAGCGGCGCATAATTACGGCGGCCCATGCTGGCCGGCCAGCGAGCCACCCCTGCCCTTTACTGTCGTATCTGGCTGGCCTGGCCATAATAATCGAAGGAACCATATTCGAGGGCCATATTAACTACGACAGGAGGCACGACTGTATTATACGGTATACGGTTTTTATTTATTTTATATTTTTACATATTTTTAATACCGCATAATACCGTATAGCCTAAAATACCGTATGATACCGTATACCGGTGCCATCCCGGCATTCCTGGTAGAGATGCAACCATAATCCATCTCTCTGTCTATATTTATTTGGTAGACCGTACCTAAATCCCAAGATATCAAAAAGTAGGAAGGAAAATTTTGAAAATACGTCTCTCTCAACGCAATTGAAAAATGATCGTCCAGTTAAGCAAAAAAATCACCATAAATAATAAATTCATATATTATTATTATTGTTGTTGTTTTTAATTAAGTTTTGCTTACCGTACCACCCGTACCGTACCAACTCCGCTAGCTCGTTGTGGGACCGCTGCTTACTCCTTGCCGGCCGTATCTAAAAAATAAATAGGACGATTAGATTTTGTATAAGTTCAAGCAAGCCATTGTCAGTCGGTTAAGAAGACCTGATCTGATGATTATGACGCATTCAACTAATTGACCATGGTCACATCGGCCTGGTCTCTTTCTGTTTCGCTCTCCACAGCCGATATGAACTGCGAATACACCCCTTTACAGCTGTTTCTAAACTACAGTGGACGTACGTTGAGTGGACTTTGACTTTTTGTAACCGCATTGTAGGCGTCTCCAATGCTTGAGAACGTTGAGTGCGAACAATACCTGAAAACCCCAATACCAATACCTGAGTGAGACCCGCAATGCCCCAATACCCAATACCAAAAATGGCTGGGCCAAAAATTGCATTTCAGTGAACAGGTACAGGGTGGGCCATTTATCTATTCCCGGTTTCATATAACCATAACTTTTTTCCAGTCAGATCGATTTTATTAAAATTTTACATACAAATGTCTTAACACTTCAAATTTTTACAGTTAAAATTTAATATTAATCCTTCACGCTGGTCGCTAGTTATGCGTCTCCACGTGGCCGCCACTTTTTTCGATCACTTTCTCCAGCCTCAGTCGGTACTCCAGCATAGTCTTCTACCGCATCTCGACCGTAATCTCTTCAAAGGCCATCCTGATGCGCTCTTTCAGTTCTGGAATGTCAGCCGGTCGGGTGGCATAGGCTTTTGACTTGATAAAGCCCCATAAGAAAAAGTCGCAGGGCGTTAAGTCCGGGCTGCGTGGTGGCCAGGGCATGTTGGGGGATCCGCGGCCCATCCAGCGGTTTGGGAACCACTCGTTGAGCCATGCACGCACCCAAAAAATTAAACGGAATATAAAGGGCTCCTAAAGCATCGATACAAAAATTGTCATCAGAAGGCAGAAAGAAACAAATCGCCAGCCTCGTTCTATACTACGAGTATAATTCACAGTGCAATAACGAACTTTTGAAAAGTTTACTGTTATTCAGACATTTCATGTCAGAACGCGCTAAAATTTTATCAGTAAAAACTTGAAGTATCAGGGTGTATCTATACAAAATTTCAGCAAAATCGGTCTGTGTAGGAAAAAGTTATGTCTTAATGAAACTGGGAATAGATAAATGGCCCACCCTGTACATTCCAGTGATGCAGGCAGGATTTTTTGCACTGGGATTAAAATTTTGAAGAAGCCTGGTTGGGCCCCCGAGCCCAACCAGGGCGAGAAAATTTTGAAAAAGTAGCCTTTGAGAAAGCGTTTCAAAGCCATTCTGAATGTAAAATTAGCAGAAATTAACAGCTTTAGTACTCGATAAATGCGTAGTTCATCGCGTTCCTTATTTTCGATGAATTCATTTCCTAACTCGGCCGGAAAGAGTGTACCACCCCCACAGACCTGGGTACGTACATGTTCGGTACTGGTACATTCTGTGTCGTTAGAAATGACACAATTTTTATTTTAGATAAGAACCGGGAAATAAATTTCTGGTGCACTACTTAGAAAAGTGGGATACTGTAAGAAATTCAACTAACTTTTAGTTGATTAACGCAAAATCCACTTTCTAAACCTAATCATCGATCAATCTTTTCGATTTTTCTTGATTTTTCAAGTCAACATAAATTTTCTTTTATTTTAACAGGTCCCCCAATTAGTATTGGGTATTGGGGGACAAAAACACAATACCAATACCTCCAAACACACAGAAAACACCCCAATACACCCAATATCCAATACCAGTTCGCACTGTGCTCGAGACAGATGCTTTGTCATCTGTAAGTAAACCAAAGTTTATTCCCAGACATACACGTGTAATGGAACATGGAAGTACAAAAGTAAGTCAAGGAAAAGGCAATGAGTTAGCCATATAATAGCTATTTGATAACCCAAGCCTATCTATGTATTAGTAAAACACGAAAGATCTAAGCGACTAACTATGCTGACTGACTGTGCTTGCACTTTCTGTGTTGTGCGAAAATATACTACCGGGTTTTTCTGTGTATACGCCACCAAATAGTGGCCGCATGGGCGATTATTTGGAAAGCCTTTCCAAATACTGTAATGGGCGGTTATTCAAATAAAACATTTTGTCCTAGAAGTGATGAAAATCGGTTATAACCTCAAAAGTCGTTGCAAAAAACATGAGCTTCAGCATAGAAACACGATATTTTCACAGTTTTTGCCGAAAAATCAGTCGAAAAAATACAAATGTCGTCAGACAGGCAAGCGCTCAGTCAGAGAGCAGTTGGCATTTCCAAATTAACACCCATGTACAGTTACAGTAATTCCGAATAGCCGCCCTGGGGCGCTTATTTAGATTAGAATTGAAGTTGTGAAAAGTGCCAAAACTGTTGCTTAGTTCTAGTAAGCGTCCATGGGCTATACATATTTACGGAAAAACCCCGGCACGCGGTTTTATGGCGTTCCTGTGCTGTTTTCAGTTTTCTGGATACTGATTAGACAAAGTAACTTAAGGAAGTTTGCAAAATGCAAACTTCTCCATTTAAGGATTCTATAGCAATTAACATGCATTTTGCGAGAAAGTCAACTTACAGTAGCTATAAGAGAAGGTGTTTAAGCAACTTTTTTCGCGGATCCGGCTGGTATAGCCAAATATGTTAAAATAGATGTCAAACGAACACCAAAGGTGCATGTTCGAACACCAGCGACCCCCTAGAACCGGAGCTGTACCCCCAAAGTTGGGTCGGTAGCCCCTTTTCGGCCATTTTCTCGACATTTACTCAAACGATCACCATTCACTCGTTTCTCAAGAGTCAGAACAGGCGTGCACATGGTTGGATAGCCCTGACAGTTGCCTTTCAGACACTGCACACAGCGCTTCTCGGAACGTACCCGGTTAGCGAAATATTCTCCGAAAACAACGAAATTTAGCGAAATTCCGACTCAATTTTTTTCCGAAAAATCGCTGTAACTTCTGCCAAATATGCGGGGTCAAGCTGATTTTTGCTAAAAAGATAAAACGCAAAATGCCAAACAAAATTAACCTATTTCGGAGGCAAATTTTTGGGGTCAGGGGGGGTGTTTTGCAATTCGAAGCCAGTCAAAAAATATTTTTTTGCTCAGAATAAAAAACAAACACACCATTCTGGTGCAGTTTTACCCGCTAATTACGAATATGAACTCGGTTTGGCTGGATTCCTTTTGGTTCGGGAGAAATTTGCATCCAAATTTGTATCCGACGTATTTTGAACGGCTGGTTTGAAAAATGACCTTACTTCTGCTCTACAAGCTATTGATTTTAACATACAACTTTCTGCACTTCTTTCACAAGAATATGACAGAACCTTAAAATGAAAGGCTTGTAGAGCAGAAGTAAGGTCATTTTTGAAACCAGCGGTTCAAAATAGGTCGGATACACTATTTTTGATAGATAATTCGCTTCACAAGTGCCAAACCACGGACTATCTATTTCCAGATTACCACTCCTGAAAGCATAAATATTGAAGTAAATTTAGAGGTATATAACTCGTGACAAGGTCATTGTAGCGCAAAAATAAGGTCATATTCTGAATCAGCGAAGAAAACTGCATATAACAGTCACTATTTCACGCACCTGTTTGATAAATTTCTTATAATGTGGATGACAGGGCACCAGGCCTAAGTAACTCACTCAGAAGCCGTCCGATTGAAAAATAGAGGTAATTTTCGTAATCAGCGGCAAAAACTGCAGTAGGTGATGCTAATTCCATGGCTCCGTATCTAGCATATGACAGAATTGAGTAACATTTCAAACCACCATTGATTACCAACTGCAACGGTTTTGTTCGCAAATTCTCAAAATGCCCATATCTTCAGAACTGCTAGATAAAAAATATGATTATCTTCACAATCAGCATCAAAAACTACATAAGAAAAACTGCTTTCTAGCATGGTTCTTGCTCATGCTAATGAGCAGTGCCACTTTAGAAATACAGCCACTCGAAGATTTGGATGCAAATTTCTCCCGAACCAAAAGTCCAGCCAAACCGAGTTCATATTCGTAATCAGCGGGTAAAACTGCACCAGAATGGTGTGTTTGTTTTTTATTCTGAGCAAAAAATATTTTTTGACTGGCTTCGAATTGCAAAACACCCCCCCCTGACCCCAAAAATTTGCCTCCGAAATAGGTTAATTTTGTTTGGCATTTTGCGTTTTATCTTTTTAGCAAAAATCAGCTTGACCCCGCATATTTGGCAGAAGTTACAGCGATTTTTCGGAAAAAAATCGAGTCGGAATTTCGCTGAATTTCGTAGTTTTCGGAGAATATCTCGCTAACCGGGTAAGTTCCGGAAGCGCTGTGTACAGCGACTGAAAGGCAACTATCAGGGCTATCCAACCATGTGCACGCCTGTTCTGACTCTTGAGAAACGAGTGAATGGTGATCGTTTGAGTAAATGTCGAGAAAATGGCCGAAAAGGGCTACCGACCCAACTTTGGGGGCAGAGCTCCGGTTCTAGGGGGTCGCTGGTGTTCGAACATGCACCTTTAGTGTTCGTTTGACATCTATTTTAACATATTTGGATACCAGCCGGATTCCGCGAAAAAAAGTTGCTTGAACATCCTAAGTTGACTTTCTCGCAAAATGCATGTTAAATCTGAATCGCATCTAATGCCCTATTCAATGTTTTATTTTACTTGTTGTGCTCTGCAAATCGAATATGTACTTGTATGCTAGACTAGATAGATCATGCATATGTAGCACGTACGTACGTACATACGGTGATTTGTTCAGTGAAATTAGATTCAGATCCGGATCCAGGGTACCGCATGTGTGTACTGGTCTGACAGTTCTGAAACGAGCAAGGTTGAAGATCGGGTCGTATGTAATTTGCCACTTTCAAATCTTTTAACCCTAATCCAGGACCTAGTTTGTCTCTGTGTCAGGTAAAAACCTGGGCAAACAGAGGAAATCGGTAAAAAGCTGCATTGTACAGTAACTCTCCGGGCGCTCCTGTTTGCGCAGGTGTAAAGTGGTTAAAAAGCAAAGTAACAAAAGAGTGGACATGACTGATAGTTCTCGTGTCCCGTGCGCGGTCGCAGAAAATCGGTGGCGTACGACTTGACAGATAGCTCCACACACTGCTCCATTCAATATCTGTTCGTTTTTGCCCTGCACGTGATTGTAAAACCGAACCGTCCTAATTTTATCTGTTAGAGACGTAAGTTTTTTACCAATCAAACTAATTCCGATAAATTGATGTGATGTTTCTAACTATTTTCTGGCCCATACATCATCAAAACCTGTATGAGTAGCGCGCTTTCTTACTATTGTGGAATAACCGAAAACTGAATACGGGTTCCCTTACCAAAAGCGCACCTAAAATCTTAGTGACTGAAGTCAGGGGCCACGGCATCCCCAGTGGTTGTTTGTGGGTGCGAAACCTTTCGAAGGGATGGGAAGTCGCACGTGCACATATAACGTCCATGTGCGTAAAAAGGCCCATTGGCGCTTGTATAGTTTTGGCGCTTTTCACATATTCGAATTTTATGGACTGATTTTCAACAAGAAAACTGATAATAGCGTGTTTCTTAGTGAAACTCATGCGTTTTCGCCCCAATTTTTTTAGGATATTGCTCATTTTAGCAATAATTTTATCTCTCAGGACCAAATATTTTATTTGAACAACCCGCCTATACGGAAAAAGCGGTACTTATGTCTACGTAGTTTGCTTAATCAATGATGGTCAGATCGAGGAATTCAAAAATTGATAAAAAAACATTTACAGAATTGGACGAAATGCGTGCGTCAAAGGTTCTTATGCTTCAGCTCTGAATTGCAATCTGTTTTTCCGCTTTACCGGACAAACAAACTCAGTGGCGATTTCGTCAGAGCAGATCGTATGTGCGTTCCGGTCTGCAAGCTCGTGTGCGTAAGTTGCGTTTGAAAGTGAATGGCAATGGTAGTGGGGAATCAAACAAATTTAATGTGACTGGCTGGCCGTTAATAGCCTTCTGTCGACTTAAAGAACTTGATTTCTGTGTACCAGAGATGAATGAAACCTGGGTCGCATGATGTCGCAGCCGGCTCGGCGGCGGTTCGCCGGCGAACCGGTCGGACGCTCGGCGCTGATTGGCTGACGAGATTAATGAACGAATGCAGATCGTGCGCCGTTCAGTTGCTTGCGCCTCACCAATCTGCACTGTCGGCTCTTTCCAATTCTTTTGGTATCTCTGCGAACGAAACCATGCATCTGTCTACCGTAACCGTGATCGCTCTCTCCTTCTGTGCACTCTCGCACTTTGTACATAGCGCACCTCTGTCTAAACGCTCATTGGCCGCCGCTGCTCAGTGGTCAATTAAGCCCATCTCAGGGGCTCGAAAACGAACCTTCACGACCGTGGACGCTGTGGTAAGTAGTACTGTACTGTCAGTCTAATTCTGGTCAAACGTCTCTATCTACAGAAGTATCTCCGCGCCTACGGATATTGGTCTAAAGCGAAGAAGGCCGGGTTCGGCATAGGGCAGCTGTCGAAAGCACTGCGAAAGTTTCAACGATTCAACCAGCTGCCGGAAACCGGTTAGTGTGTCTTGTGTGTACGGTAGAAGTGAATGATGCGGTTTGTTTAGGAAAACTCGACTGGTATACCAAGTATCGGATGCAACTGCCACGCTGCGGGGTTCCCGACATCGAGGAAGAGGATTCGGTGCCGCAGAGTCTCTTGTCGAAAACGCTGGGAGTCAAGATGCAGCGACGCAGACGAAAGCGTTTTTCTACACAAGGTACTTTACAGCAAACCTTTGCGGTCTCTCTTTGCAACACGACCACCTTTTTTCGGCGCCCGGGCGCTTGGGCTTTGCAAGAGTTTGCGGCGTACACACCGGGTTTTTATCAATGAACCGGCCGGTGTTGGTGTAGTCCCATTTTTGTGGCGCAAGAAGGCAGGGATTAAAACACGCCTTGTTTGGTCATAATTGCCAACTGGCCCACCGTCGGACTGAATTAAACCGAGCGGCCTTAAGAGTACAAAATTTTTACAACCGTCCTTGCCGCCGGCTCTCTGCGCCCGTGCCACCAAGCAGTCTGTTGAATGGAAGACACAGACGAAACCATTCGGGTTGTCGGGCCGCTCTTTTTTGGGCTTCAAACCGCCGTACGGCCGCTGACACAGTTACGTAGACTTGATTCAACCTGACATCTTCCGTTTGCCCTGCCTTGCCACGTCCAATTAGATGAAAGAAACCAGCGCTGTTTTCTTTCTAGGAAGCAAAGTCAGCTACTCTACTGTCAAATTCTACCTCAACGAGACGGATATGAAGAAGGGAGGAATGTGGAAGCACAGGGATTACGTGGAAGATATCATGAAAATAGCCCTTAGAGTAAGTTCATCCTGATAGCATACGACAGCACCTTCTAACAGGTTTCTAGCCTAGTCTAGACTGCGCGTCCGTTGATTGACTTGTCACCTAGGATTACCATTAAAGTTTAATTGGTTTACGAGTACGTCGCGCGTTGTTCTGGGCGCGGTGTCTAGTTCATTCACAACGTGAACCAGCTGTAGCCGTTCAAAACAACCAAAAACTGCAGAACAGACAGATCTTTTTGCTGCAGGCCTGGGAAGAGCACGTACCGCTCAAGCTGGTCCTGGTAAATAACTACAACAGCGCCGATACAATTCCAATTCGCTTTGCGCGCCTGGAGCACGGCGACGACATGCCGTTCGATGGATTTGGTCAGACTCTGGCACACGCCTTCTACCCAAACCATGGCTCCGACATACACTTCGATATGGATGAGCCGTGGATACCCAAAGGTGTCCGGCGCACAGGGCGTAATCTCCTTTGGGTCGCTGCACACGAAATCGGTCATTCACTGGGTCTGGCCCACTCGAGCAACCCCGACGCGCTGATGAGCCACCGGTACACCGGCTACGGAAAACCGTTCCGATCGGTGACACTGCATCAGGATGACATCAGGGGAATCAAAAACCTTTACAGTACGAGACACGCCTATTGTTTCCTTGTCACTTAAAATACGGCTGCTTTACAGAAGCGCCCAGCTGGAAGAGGCGACCTCAGTCCAGGCCAAAGAGACCCCGACCTAGCTCTCGCCGCCACACTACGTCTGTTCGGCGCTCAGGAAAGGCCAAGAACCCGATCTGTTCGGTTAGAAAGTTCGACGCTTTTGGCCAGTTTCACAACGGGTCTTACTATGTTTTTGCTGGTAAATAATAACTTTCAAGTTTATACCTTCAGTTTTACGTCGTGTATTCGCAGGTAAACTCTATTGGGAAGTGGATATTGTGGCTCGGACTGTAAAAGACGGGTATCCTCGAAAGATTTCGCAAGATTGGAACTTGCCTAACAATATTGACGCCTTTTTCACTGACACCTACTCCTACACCTGGGCTTTCAAGGTAAGAATGACACTCTGCTACGTACGTACAGTAGTATTTCTCTCTGCAGGGAGACACAGCCTACCGATTAGACGAATATAGCAGTTGTGGCCAGCGCAAGCCAGAGAGAAAGTGTTTCGAGTCAGTCAAATTCCACAGGAGCAGGACATTTAACGACCTGAAACCAGGAATCGATGCTGTTCTGTCCAAACGACCCGGAGATTCGCATGAAGACCCGCTTTTTTTCTTTCAAGGTATATTGGCTGGTTTTACAGCGCTTTACCCAATCAAAATCTAATGCATTTTAAGGTCCAAAATACTGGTACAGTGTGCATGAAGACGGACGTCCAAGCGAGCCGTTTTACAGAAATGTCTGGGAAATCGACAGTCGTATCAGACGAGTAGATGCTGCCTTCTTCGCCAAGAACTACGGCGCCTACATATTCTCGGGCCAGTATTACTACAAAGTCAGAACGCTGCGGAAGCTTCAGCTCAAAGTACGAAACCGACTCCGATTCCTGTATCTATGGTGATTATCTTTTTAGGTCGTTCCCGGCTACGCGAGACGAAGGATAGCGACAGATTGGTTCGGCTGTTAGACGTGAACAATTTTTACGCAATATCTGCCGGAGAACTGTTGATGTGATCTTCCACTGAGCTTTATCACATATTTGTTGAGAGACTTGCTACACGTTGCCAAATACTGTGCATGTATTTTGTAGGTACTATGTACTTACTGCTTCTCTAGTACCGAGTTGCTGTTCTGTTTGTTCTGTTCGTCGATACGGGTAGAGTTTTATAAAACTTATATTACACCGAACAGGCGCGTCTCACTAGAACGTACTACGCTCTGCCGAGGTCGGGGGCTTTTTTGGCCGGTCATTGTTTTTCGTTGCCGCAGCCGACCGCGAATGTAAGCAAAGTAAAACGGCGGCTGGCCGTAAACTAGCCGACCGATTCAGGTATCGGCTGATAAGCAGGCAGACCGACGCGTCAGTTCGCCGGCTGCCATGGCTGCGACGCGCGCGCCCTCGCGCGTACAATAATAATAATAATAGAATAGAAGACGCCGGCGACCAATCAGCGCGCAGACTGCCTGCCGACCACCGGACATTTGGCCAAGTGGCGCACTCCTCAACCATGCCGCTCTGCTGGTGAACTATGCTAAAGACTTTTCTGGCTGGCCGCTATTAGTGCCAGCCGCACCTGATCGAAAATGGTGGCCGCAGGCCTCAGATTCCTGCTTGTAGTATGGCTGATGGCTCTCTGCTCTGCCCCTCCCGTTGCCAAACGCCCGCCACCTACCAGCGCTTTCCACTTCGAGCTTCCCTATCAACTGAACGCCACCGTGAGTGTCGGTTTTAATTGAATCTAGGGTGAAACCCGTTTCTCACTAATGTGCATTAGTTGGAGTCTAGCCGGGCAGTCAAATGTCAATGACCATTGATAATGAGGGCATAATTGTGTGCACTGGAGCCTCTTTATTCAGTCCACCGGCCCATTGCACAACGTCACCCAATTTGCCACTGCAAAATCGGAAGCAATTTGGACTCTAAGAACTGCCGGCCCTCATACGTACTTTTCAGCGTTATTTGCAAACCTACGGATACTTCTCGGACACAAATGACTTCGGTGCAGCACTGCGAAAGTTTCAGAGATTTGCGCAGATTCCGGTTACAGGTACATGGAGCTTGAAACAAAGGCGCTAGTGCCTATTCGTCAGTCTTACAGGCGTGCTTGATGCCCAAACAGAAGCGATGATGTCAATTCCCAGATGCGGAAACCGTGATATTGAGCGCGTGGAACAGGAATTGCCCAATCCTCTCGACAACTCAATCATCTCGAGACCTCGCAGTAAACGCTTTGCCATAGAAGGTGGGTTGGGTACAGTAATAATTTGTTTGCGTGTTTTCACCTGGACAGACGAGACGCTGGCTGAGTATGTACATAGTTCGGCAGCGTTTACTCAGTACTTCTTTGGCACTGTTGACACGTCGGTGTGCAAGTGGCAAAACTGCCAGACCTGCTTTAATCTCCCACTGACTCATACGGCTTACGGGGGATTCAACTGATCGGCTCTAACTAACCCGTCAGGCGTTGCGTCACGGCGGGCCCCGAGAAGCGTCGTCTGTAGGGTGACAAGCGTGACTGACAGGCGTGATGTTCAGGCAGGTTTCATGTGGCCGCGACACGCCAGACAAAGTGGTGGCACCGGTTGCCGCGGGTCAATCGCTCTGTTGAGCGGATTTGATTTGCACTACAGTTTTTCGACTCTTGTTTGGGTTTTAAAACAGTCTGACTGAATATCTTCGATGCACACCAGCGCTTTAGGCTCAGTTTGCAGGGTCCTACTGGGGAGTGAAGGACATCTCGTACAAAATAGGCAAGTACACAGATGAAATGAGCAAAGATCAAGTGGACGAGGTGATCCAGCGCGCTTTCAAGGTATCCCTTGGCTGCATTCTTGCGTCTCCTTTTTGCCATTTCCACATTTATCACGTAGCACCGCGCACGCAAACCAGCTAAAAACCCAACCCGCCCCGTCTTTAAAATGATCTATTATTGCCTACTTCATTTTTGTTTGTATTTTGCTAAATTAAGGCAAGAAGGCGGTTTAGTAGTGACACGACACCACTTGACGTGCGGTATACGTGATGTTTTTGAACGTGCGCAACTCTACTACTGTTGTCGTCGTCCTACCCACAGCGTGGCCGTGAGGAGTACGTAGAAAAACATATCGTTAGGGTGTAAACTGGCCATCCGTCAAAGTTACAGTAGTTTTTTGTGACTCAGGTATGGGAGCAAGACTCGACATTGAGCTTCATCAAAAAGGACACCGGCGCAGTCAACATAGAAATTATGTTCGCAGCTCGAGCTCACGGCGACGGAGAGCCATTTGACGGCCGAGGTCTAAATTCGACTCCTCCACTAAGATTCGCCAAGCAAAGCCATCCTTTTAGGTCAAATTCTAGCTCATGCATTTTTTCCCAGATACGGAGGAGACGTGCATTTCGACGACGAAGAGCCATGGCGATCCTTAGAGGCCAAAGGTGTGGTGAGAGAGAGAGAGAGAGCACGTCTGTAGCCTAGCAGCAATGTGCATCCGACATTTTTCACTGTCCTCTGTTCTTTTCTGTTGTTAGAACGCACGTTTGTGGCTGAGGGTGACGGCTGGCCGTTGAACTCGATTCGGTTGCGCTTCTCCAAAAGTTACCCGTTCGTTCGGTTTTGGAGTTCTCGCGGTAGTTTCCGTTTTTTCTGCTCTTTTCCTTTCTTTTCTCTGTTTAGTTCTGGTTGCTAAGCAAGCATGACTCAAATCTCATTAGCCTTTTACTTATCGATTGCAGGCATCGACTTATATTCGGTGGCTGCGCACGAAATTGGTCACTCTCTCGGACTAAAACACTCGGCTAATCATCAAGCTTTAATGGCTCCCTTTTATCAGGGATACACCGGAGATTCGATTAAGCTACATGCTGATGATATAAAGGGCTTGCAGCATTTATACGGTGCGTCTGCTTCATGCTAATTCAGGCGTTCAGACCTACAAATGGCTCAGTGGCAGTTTTTCTGATTTTCAGTTGTATTATTAGATAATTTTCGGAACACTGCTCTGTCAGCGCAGAACAATTTTGCAGAGCAAAAGTCAGTATAGTGAGCGTACGAAATTTGTTAGACCAGGCCAAGCAGAATTTCAGCAAAAACTGATTCAAACAGCAAAAATTCGCTTTTAATTTGCACTGAAGATTGACTATTTTATTAAAAAAATAAAGTTATTTTCAGATTTTTTTTCACTGCACTTCGAGAACTTTTTATTGAAAGTATTTTTCGCAAAAGTTATCTTCAGCTGAAGACTGCTTGAAATTTCTGCAGTTAAAAGCAACCTTAAGTTAAAAGCAAGTTACACATGTCAGAAGATTGTACAATTTAACACCAATTTAACCATAACACATACACCATTTAACCGAATTCTGAATGACTTTAACAGGTTTGACCTTAAAAAAGCGCAAATAGTCTCGTATCCAGGATTTTGCAAGGGGGTGTAAAATTTTGAAACTGGCTGGCCCAACCAGGGCAAGAAAATTTAGCAAAATTAATTTAAAACGCGTTAAAAAGGAATTCTGAGCATAAAATTAACACAAATTACAAGTTAGTTTAAAGTGGCCTCGTTGGGGAACCTTCAAAAACTTATTTGAAAGGCGGTTTTGAGCATAAAATAGACAGTTTTAGTACATAATTAATTAGTTTCTCTACATACCTCCGTCGCAAGGCGGTGTGTGTACCCACCCTCCACCCCCGTCAATACGCCACTGAGCGCAAATCCAACTTTTAATTTTTTAAATTTATGCGTAATTTGGAGGATTGGAAGCAAGCAAACTTAGCCTTGAGTTGAGATAATCCTCATTCGAACTCAAAGAAAAAGAAATCTTTCTCCTTAATTATGTCGTTTTGTCTATTTATGGACTGAGGCAGTTTGTTCATCTGAACGCTTCTTCAATCAAGTCTGCTACTACGACGGTACACAGTGTGCGTGTATATACTGTATATACATACATTGTAGGCAGAAAGGGCAGTCGAACTCACGTAGTTAAGCCTGCAAAATCAGGTCACCACATACCGAAACCGGCAGGTGGGTCGGCAGCAGGGGCCAACTTTGATATCTGTAAAGACCCCACGCTTGATGCATTGACTGTATTAGGCAACGGTACTACGTACGCTTTCAAAGGTCAGTCGAACAATTACCAAAACTGTAAGCGTCGTTCTATCTAAGCTTTTCAGGGGAGCTTTACTGGAAGCTAAATCAGCTTTCTTTCGAAGAAGGGTATCCTAGAAACATTTCTGTCGATTGGGAGGGTCTGCCAGGTCATGTCGACGCTGCAGTGACCGATTATGATGGAGACACATATTTTTTCAAGTATAAATTACATAGTACTGTAGATACAGTACGCACTATTAATTTACAGAGGCGATCAGTATTGGTTGTTTGACCCAAATGGAAAGTTGTATCGCGGCTACCCTAGAAGAATTAGTGTAGGACTGGTGGACACTCCCGACCATATAGACGCGGCTGTGATATGGAGCTACGACGAAAAGCCCTACTTTTTTAAAGGTGCCCTTTTGATTATTTTCTGCTTTTACGTAATGCCTAGATTATTTAAGGTCCGAAATTCTGGCAGTACTCCCGTTGGGGAATGCCAGGCTCCTGGCCACGACCTGTAAGTGACATTTTTCGTGGGCAACCGACAAAGACGCCCGAAAAAATAGACGCCGCTCTCAAATGGACCAATGGGAAATC
Source organism: Sabatieria punctata (assembly GCA_030248155.1). Lineage (NCBI taxonomy): Eukaryota > Metazoa > Nematoda > Chromadorea > Araeolaimida > Comesomatidae > Sabatieria > Sabatieria punctata. Next base: position 224,453 of record JASANB010005217.1, on the reverse strand, counting down.
GTACATTTTTGCTGGACCCCATTACTACCGCCTTACCGGCTGGAGGGTTATGAAGGTACCGCGTGCGGTGGCGTCAATGGCAGTTTACTGTTATGTACGCTGTAGGTAGTATCAGGGTACCCGCGAAAAACAGCCGAATGGTGGTTCGGCTGTCCTAGCAAGAGCAGGAGAAAGCGAGCGGGCATGGACTATACAGACAAATAACTGGAACGGCCTCCCATTTCGTGGTGCTCTAGTCACGACCACAGCCAGCAATTTACCTGCATGTCCCGTAATTTGTGATCGATCGTTGAGCCAACCAAAGCAGTGCAGAAGTTTTACAGTATCCGTACCAGTTGATAAATTTTCCACTTGTACACAACGAGTGCAAGCTGTACGGCTAAATCTAAAATACAAATGGATGAGAGAAAAATAGCAAAATCTGCGCTGCGCAAGAATTCTTGCATTAAACTGTTGAAATGTTGCGACAGATGATCATTTATTATGTGTACTTGTCTAAATTCCTTCCCCTTCTGTTGACCTTTGTGTTGTGTGCGGCTGTTAGTAACCTTTCTTGTATTGTGTTTTACCAAGTAAACTCTACTAGTCAACGTGCTTCGCTGATTCACGCAGTTCTACGATCCATACCTTCAATTGGTTATGGGCCCAGAAGATCAGTGAAGCCGTGTCAAGTGTCTACAGATCCACTCAGTTGTTCATAGAAAGTAATCGTGCAATCAACTACATTGGATAGAGACACGTGTGCAAAGATGTGTGAAGATCGCGCCAACATACCAGTTCTGAACGAGTCTAATTGGGTACATTGGAAGAAAGTCATTCAGGGCGTGATGATGGCTAAAGGACTATGGAGAGTGGTCAATGGTTCAGACACAGCGCCGACAGCTGGAGCAGATGCAGAAGTCTATGGATTCCAACAGAAGCAGTATCATGCTATCGGGATCATGTTGCCTGCAATTTCTGCTACACTCACTCATCTTGTTCCTTCTGATCCAGTTGATCCTCACGTCATTTGGGCAGCGCTATTGGACCATTTTGAGTCAAAGAATCAGTACAACATCTTGTCAATGGAAACGAAGTTGGCTCAAATGTTCCTGTCTCCTAAAGATGATCCAAGTCCATGGTTCAAGAAGCGTATTGAGCTGTATGAGGCACTGAAGCAAGTAGGAGAAGCAGTGGCTGTCAAGAAACAAGTCAGCGCCACGCTTGCTCTACTACCCAGCTACTACGAATCGATAAAGGTGTCTCTCATCGTTCAGCTGAGCACACAGGACCTCTCGATGAACCAATTGTGTGACTACATTGTCAGTTTCTGGAAAGACAAGCAACCTAGTTCAAGCCGCGAAAAACAAAGTGAAGCCGTGTTCACTGCCAGAGGCGGAAGGCCATACAGAGGCAGAGGAAGAGGAAACCAAGGTGCATACACCAGAGGAGTCAACCATAATCACAACAGTCGTGTTAGAGGACGCAGCAGTTACTTAAGTAGAGGTCAGCACAACGTTCAAGCCAACAGAGGTATCAAGTGCTATAGATGCAATGGCTATGGACACATGCAACGTGAGTGCCCAACTGCTCAAAGGGAGACTCACAGTCAGAAGGAGTGCAACAGTGCAACTGCTTCGTTCGCTCATACACACTTATCTGCTGAAGAGTTAGTAGTGTCCCATGGTGTCAAGTCTGATCGTGTTGTGGTTGATTCTGGCGCCTCAAGTCACATGACAAACAGACGAGATGTGCTTACCGATTATGTTGCTTTGTCTCCACACCAACCTATCTATTTGGGAGATGGTCGTATCGTCAAGGCCATTGGTGTTGGAAAGATGCAAGTGGAGCTGCACTACCCAGATGGTTCATTCCTACAGCACGCCTGTCTATGCAATTGCCTGTTGGTACCAGATTTGAACTGCTCTCTCTTCTCAGTACGTTCAACAGCAGCATCAAAACAAAGACTGGTGACCTTCGATGACCACAATGCTTGGGTTGAGTCATTCGATGGAAAAGTAGTTGCAACAGGAACGCTCCACAACAATAGTTATCTTCTGAATTGCAAGCTGCGCTCCAATGGTCAACATCTACCAAAACCTGTCTGTCTCATCAACTCAGTTAACTCGCCCATAGAAGGAGATACTGCTAGCACCAAAGCAACTACTACTGGTAACCTGGTTGATGGCCTCAACGTCTCTTCTAAGAAGTTTCCGTTCTGCGAGCCATGTGTTGAAGGGAAAGCTCATCAGCTACCGTATCCAAAGAAGTCTGAATCTCGAGCAAAAGAGCCACTTGAACTAGTTCATTCAGATGTGTGCGGTCCAATCACTCCTCAAAGCCGAGGTGGACGCCACTACATTCTGACCTTCATTGACGACTACACTCGTTTTGTATGGGTACGAATTATACATCAGAAGTCAGATGTGTTCAAGAAGTTCAAGTGTTTGATGGCTCAACTCGAAAGAAGCACTGGCAAAAGGCTCAAATGTTTGCGTTCAGACAGAGGAGGAGAGTACATGTCCAAAGAGTTTCGAAACTACCTGAAGAGTAGAGGAATTCGTCATGAGCTAGCAACAGTTGACTCAAAGCCTCAGAATGGTGTTGCCGAACGAATGAACAGAACATTGGTTGAGAAATCCCGTGCCATGTTACAAGCAGCAAACATAGAATCAGATTTTTGGGCAGAGGCAATCCTCAAAGCTGCTTATGTACGAAATCGAAGTCCAACTACATCACTAGATAACAAGACCCCATATGAGGCATGGTGGGGCAAGAAACCTTCTGTTCAACATCGAGTTTTTGGTTGTACTGCATATGCCCACATTTCCAATAAGCATCGCCGCAAGAGGGACAAAAAGACAGACAAGTGTCTATTCATGGGCTATTCAACCTGTTCAAAGGCGTATCGACTCTGGTCTATTGAGAAACAAGACGTAATTATTCGGCGTGATGTCACATTTGATGAATCAACTATTGGTCGAGAAGGAGAGGATATACAGAAGGAGAAACTAGAAGAATCAAAGGAGCGACCAACAGTTGAAACTGTGACAGTGGAGATAGAAGATACTCATGAAGAGGCCAATACGCCAGAACAAGTCTGCTCAGACAATGGTGAAAATGAAAACTCAGATGAACAAGAACCCCCAGACAGTGATGAAGGGACTACAGGCTCAGAAGGAGAACCCGAACCAATCAAAAGGAACCCAACTCGAAACAGGAAGCCACCAGATTGGTATGGAGATTGGGTGTTCAAGGCAGATGAAGAAGCTTATGAGCCAAGGAACTGGCAAGATGCCTTTAGCAAGATGGCAAGATTGTTAAACGAACTCAGAGATAAGCTGGACAAACCAACTACAGTGTTCGAGGACAACAAAGCTGCTATTCAAATCGCCTCTGATCCTGTTGGTCACCCAAAAACCAAGCATATAGCCACAAACTTTCGTTTCACTCGTGATCAAATTCTGAATGGGGTGATCAAATTCGTATACTGTGCCACTAAAGAGATGCTGGCTGACTTCATGACAAAGCCATTGCCTCGTGATCAGTTTGAGAAGCTTCGCTCAGCCGCAGGACTAACCCAGGATCCATCTGTCGAGAAGGAGTGTTGAAATGTTGCGACAGATGATCATTTATTATGTGTACTTGTCTAAATTCCTTCCCCTTCTGTTGAGCTTTGTGTTGTGTGCGGCTGTTAGTAACCTTTCTTGTATTGTGTTTTACCAAGTAAACTCTACTAGTCAACGTGCTTCGCTGATTCACGCAGTTCTACGATCCATACCTTCAATTTAAACTGCCTATCTGCCGTCCTGCAACGCTAATAGAGCTTTGATTCAGGGTAAGCAATAGAGAGTTTACTTGACCACAACAAAAGTTGGATTCAGGTGGTCCATTACTTGCAACCTGTGAACGTACTTGCAATTTACAAAGCCCTTACATCTTGCGATAAGTAGTGTACTTTGGTTAATGTTTAAATTAAATAAAAGATTAATCCAATTATTGAGTCTGGTTTACACATTGCTCAGTGTTATGCACTACAACGATACTGCTGCTATCGATTCTCTATGCAAATGATCGGATGGCTGGCATAGGTCTGTAATTTTTAGAAATGACTGCACTCGTACGGTCCATTCAAATAGCTCCGGGCGTCTCCATGCCCGTACTGGGCTTTGGCACTTACAAAATAACCGGTACCGATTCAATTGGCAGAGTTCTCGATTGTGTTCTTGGTCGTGGATATCGATTCATCGATACAGCTCACTTCTATTATAACGAAGAAGACATTGGACTGGCTTTGAACGTACTAAACTTTATTTTCTTTATTATTAGAATAGCAAGTTTTCTAGCAACTTCTAGTTACTTGCTTAGGATCTGTTACCAAAGTACCAACTGAAACGACAGGACATCTTTTTGACCACCAAAATAGTGCCGCCAAATCCAGTTCAAGACGTACGATCTGGGATTGTGAGTTCACTCAAAAAATTAAAGACCAACTACCTGGACTTGGTACTAATCCACCAGCCCATGGCAAACGCATTCGATCCGGGCGCTGACCGCAAAAGCCCTCAGAATAAAGTCTGGAGAAAGCAGACTTGGACTGAGCTCGAAAAACTGCAGAGTGGTCGGAAGACTTGGACTGAGCTCGAAAAACTGCAGAGTGCGCTGTCCCGGCATACATGTGCATGGAAGTCCCAGGGGGACAACTATAAAACTCTACTAAATGCTTCCAGAAGCCGTTAGGAAACACCCTGGTGCGTTTTTAGGCCACAGAAATCAATTTTGGCAACTACACAACTACGCACTGAACCCAAAATTTTCTGTTGGAAAACTAATTTTCAGTATTTTTCAACCGAAATTTGATCTTTACTAGAAAAATTGAATTTTAGCCGAAAATTACTATTTTTTAGACAGAAATTTATCCAAAGATTCAAATTTCCGGCCGAAAATTTCTACCTAGAGCCAGGCCAGCTACGCATTGAGACCTGGCTGTCCTGCCCTTAGCTGCCGACCATGCACGTGTCCCGGCAAAACTTTGCATGAAGTAGAACTGATAGCGTTTTAGCGGAAGGACTGATTCGAGCAATCGGAGTTTCCAATTACGAAGTGACGCATCTGAACCAAATGTACGAGTATTTGAAAATTCCGCCAGCGGTCAATCAAGTCGAGTTCCATCCTCATCTGACTCGCGCCGAGCTGCTGCACTTTTGCAGATCGAAGGGCATTCACTTTCAGGTAATCACGGAACCGGTAAATGACACTCCAACAAAATGTTTCGCAGGTCAGAGAAAATCTACTGTTTTGTCAGATTTATTGAATTACGAAACTTATTTGAAGTGTGAATATTTTTTCCCATAACGTAATAGTTGCAATTTTTTCTGAGAAAAAGAGTCGGCAGGAAACTAATGATTTTAGGCTTTCACCTCTCTCGGACGAAATCACCCGGACCTAATCAACGACGCAGCACTTGTTAAAGTGGCCAGCAGTCACCAAACATCAGTGGCCAATGTGCTACTGGCCTGGGCCATGCAACAAAACGTGAGCGTGCTGCCCAAATCTGTGACGGAAGCGCGAATCAAGAGCAATTTCGATTCGATAAATCTAGTGTTAGGCGATCAAGAAATGTCAGCGATATCGGCGCTCAACCGTGACACCTCCTACACTCTGTGCCGTCCTTGGGAGATCTCGTAGACTGTTTTGGTTTGTATGAGAAGGTACAAATGAAATGAAAAAGAGTACAGAACAGTAACAAAGAAGGGAGTTACTTAAAAGCAGAGGTATCGAGCACAGAGCCCAGACCTTGCACTATGTTTCTGCGCAAAGAATCGTTCACTTCGTCTTCCAGATGCCGTTTCGGGTCTTGTTTGCCGACGTTCTTGATGGCCAGTTGCTGCGGAGTCATTTTCTCCTCCTCTTCTAGTGACTGAAATTTCTGTTAGTCACGCATTGGCGGGGGTCCCACGATCGGGAGGACTGGCCTAAACCGGGTGGGGCAGACCACCCGGACCCCTCATACATGTATGATCGAAATCACACGGGTCAGTACCTGAGGGGTGGGGTGGTAAATTTTCAAATCCTGAGTGGAGCAGAGGGAGAAGGGTAGCGTCGGCTGAGGGTGGTTCGACGGATGGTAAGCCAAAAACTCCTATTTTTGGCTAAAAAATCAAGGTTTTTGCATTATTTTTGTTAAAATAGTTTAAAACATGCTATTTTGAAAGGAGTTACACCTAGCCTAGGCTGAATTTTATCATCATTTTCTATCAACATTCTTCCCAAAATTCCTGGAGGGTAGCGGCGGCCTGGGGGTGGGTAGGTCAGACCGAGGGGTCAACCCTCAGCCCCTTTTCCCATGTCTGATCGAGAGATGTATTTGCAGCAGTCAGTTTTAGTACTGAATTTTTCCAGAATGACCAAAAAGGAGCAAATAATGCTTTTCATAAAAATGGAGCAGTGTGAAAAATCCGTACCCGTGAGGGCGTTCCGATCTAGACGGCAAGCATTGGCCACGTGAGAGTTTCCGAATAAATAAATAAATAAGGTCAAGGGTGTAGTACCTTGTGGTAAGCCTTAGCCAGTTTCAGTAACTGAGACGTTGCCTCTTCGTTGTTGTTGCAGTGCTGATGAAACTCTTCCAAGCGTAGCGAATCCATCCAGGTCCTTTTATGGAGATTTAACAACATCTGAACAACTTATAATTACTTCATCCTTTTACGTGAATACAAAGGTTCAACTAAATTATGTTCCTCTGATTTGCACTGTCACATAACACAAACTTGTCTAGAGTACAGGCTAACAAAAAGTTTATTGTTGGCTTAAAAGACATGACTTCTACAGGAAAAAGCACCTTCTGTTCCAATTCGTTGGTGCGGTAGCTGATGTTGATGGAGTAGTAGTGTCTGTTAAGACCGTGGATCAGCGCCTGAATCGAGGGTCTCTGTAGATGACCCAAGTTGGAGGTGGTCTGTCTCGGTTCCTGGTTCATCACAATCGTCTGAGGGTTGATCGTACGGAAAGCGTCTATCACCACCTGTCAATGGGCAAAACAGCAGTAAGGAAAGAAAAACAGAACAACATTGTTATTTATTAGCAGTACCTTTCCTTTGACGCTTTGTATGGGGTCGACCACGACCGCAACGGCACGTTCTGATAGAGCTTCGAAGCTCTGTTGCGTGTTGATGTCCACTCCAGACAACCAGCAGCCGAAGCCAGGGTGACTGTGGTACCAGCCGACCACCATCTCCGGTCGGCCCGTCTGACGCAGCATGTCCAGCATTTTGGCTTGGAAGACTGGGTCTACTGCCTCCACACTCACTCCCTACAATTAATTAACTCCTCTCCTTACTATCAATGATACTGTTTTGATGCAAAACCAAAAAAAAGTATGTACAAAGAAGTCGCTACTTCTCGTGTACCGATCGTCCTGGCTGAAACTTTGCAGTAAAGGTGCATGTGCCGTCACAACATTTGTGCATTAGAATTTCAGATGATTTCTATAACTCTAGAATCGATTGGGCAAAACGTCTGAAGTTTTAATACAAGAAATGTGAGACCAGATGCAATTTCACTGCAATGTTTCAGTCAGACCGGACAATCTCTACTTAGCAACCATTCTTTCTCTTTACTTTTAGGGACACTGCAGTTTATAGTAAATCTAAATAATTTTAAAACTGGTCAAAACAGCTGGCACAGACGCGTAAAGGTAAAGTAGTACCGTTCCGGACTGCGGCATGGCGAAAACGTCAATGACGGTGACCGTGTAGTCGTCTACGAACTCTCCCAACATCAAGCCCATCACTTCCATGGGAACGCCGGCTCGACCGTGTTTCAGCATTTTTAGCAGCGCCAACGAAGAAATGTAGACCGTCTCGGCCGTGTCGACCGCCGGCGCATCTCCCACACTCGCTCCCTGCATCTGAATACAACCGTCTCTCTCACTCCACCACACCTCTGTACCCCAATCTGCACAAGCACACGTAGCAGATGCGTCCGGTCTACCCGCCCCGCACCCGACTTGGGCCGGCCCACAAAGGATAGGGGACTCCCTCGGATTTTTTTTTCAGCAAATTTTTGCAATTTTTTAGAATTTCAAACACCAAAATTGATAAAATGGCCGGTAAAACAGCACTTGCTAGCAGCAGTTTAGCCCAAACTCGCGTTTATGACGTTTTTTATTTTTTTAGTATCCAACCTCCATCTCCTAGAATTTGGGCTCATACCCCCGGCCGGAGTCAGAGGCCGTATGCAGGCGTTTTGCGCTAGTTAGTACTAACTTTGGCCTAGTACTAGGGCTAGTTAGAACTAGAACTAGAGCTAAGTTTCTAGTGGTATGCTCGCGTTAGTACTAATTCTAGTTCTAACTCTAGTAAGAAAAACGTGCTGTGTACTGCAATGCAAGCGCAATAGGTGTCCTTTAACATGCCCTCTTTGCCGCAGACCACTATGCCATGCCACTATGACGTGTCTTAGTTACTGTCGCAACAGCATAAATGATCGGTCAAATACAATTATATCTATAAAATGCTAGGCGGTTGTCCGACTGTAATACCCTACTCTTTCAGAATAACACCATCCAAAAAATCAACGTATACGATGAAAATATAAGTGACTGCTGTTGCTGAACGAAAGTAACAGTAGCAGAAAGATTGACAATCACTGTAGAGGCCTTTGTCTTAGCTCTCCGAAGTGCGAGTGTCTGGTAGTCAATAAGCCAATCATTGTCGATATTTTCACGCAGGCGATGCAGCAATGGCCGATAGTCACATTTTGTTCAGTTAAAAAATGCTGCAAAATCACAACAAATCCGATAGAAAGTTGCATTTAACGCCTAGATTTTTACTGCTAAAACATTCTAATCTAAAGCTAATACTGGGTTTGGAAATAGTAAGAAATTTTTATTCTAATAATTGACTCGTCGTTCTAAGTTGCATCATAACCCACATCTTGCCTTCCAAAGTTACCGAAATTCTATCTACTACTGTGCATTCTGCAGCTATACATTCACAAAATAGATTTTGCTACGGTATCAGACAATCAGCCACTTGTAGACAAGAATAGAAAGTATTGTATTTTCCAGCATTTATGAACATGAAGCATGTTACTTTATTCAAAACGGACGAGAAAAAAAACCAGCTGATGGTAGCATAAAACGAATAGATAGCCAGTCAACAAGAGCTATACGTAATGTTGTTTAGCAATGCGAGAGCTGTAGGTATGCCAGTACCAAGCTAGAACTGTACCCTGTGCTTGAATGCGTGTCAAAAATTGCTCATACAAGCAAGAAAAAGAACAAACTAGGGCTGTCTAGTGAGCTCCGGAGCAGTCTAGGCGATTTGGCTAGTACTAACTAGATAGTACTCAGCACTAAAAACGCGTGCATACCAATTAGTTTAGTACTAGCGTCGATTTCTAGTTCTAAGCAGAAAACCGCTAGATCTAGGCCTAGTTCTAACCGCGTGCATACGGCCTCTGACCCCAACGCCACTCCCAACACCTGTTACATGAAATATGCACACCAGCATATCTGCCACTCATTCATTCACACCACAGTTGTTAAAAAAAATTTTTTTTTGAAGGCCAAAAATTTTTCTTTTTTTTTAAATTAAAAAAAATTTTTTTTTGAAAATCGTCTTAAGGGGTCCAGTGTGCTAGTACAGGCACTTACAAAAAAATTTCCACTTTTGCACCTCAAGTCAGTCAAGAAACCTGTTCGAAAACGCCAATACAGGTCTAAACACTGCCTGTAACTGCATAATTACACCAAAAATTGTCTTTAGAGGCACATCTAGGTGAACCTAAGGAAGGATTTCTTATGCAGTCGCTGCTAGACTCAGTATTATGCAAGTTGCTAGATAAAATGTTGGCTGCTAACAAAGAATTTACAAAAAATTGCATGTATTTACGTGAATTTTCGCACTTTTTTCCTTAATTTGCATATTGATTTTTCAAAAAAAAAATTTTTTTTGAGCCTTCAAAAAAAAGTTTTTTTTTTTAAATTTTTGACCCTAACAACTGTGATTCACACGTAAATATCCTCCAATTATACGCGATGTGGTTTTAGGCTTAGGTTCAGGCTGAGCGTCAGGCTTAACTCTTTTCGAAATCACTCAAAATGTTCGTGAAAAAACAAAAACCAAAAAAGAAAAATGCGCATTAAACTTTTCAAAAACCGGGTTCTTGGATACCACCCATCCGAACATAACCCCATCATTATCCGATCACCATGTGATCAACACTTTTGTGTTCACTTTTCCCTGTCGACACATGTTCGACAGAATATTCATTCGGTAACGCCACGAACATCTTACACCCTGCCATTCGCCTTTCCAAAAGGGGTGTCGCTGGTGTAAAAGTGATGCTCACATGTTTTGTACTGGTGTCGACTTACTGTTGCCTGCCAATATGATATGGTCATGTCTCTGTCGACTGTGCGCATTATGTTCGTGGTGTTACCGAATGAATATTGTGTCGAACATGTGTCGATGGGGAAACAGTGAATACAAAAGTGGTGATCAGGTGTTGATCAGATGCTGATCGGATGGTGTCCATAAGCAGAATTTTAGGACCGATCAATATCGGACGAACACTTCTGTTTTCGTGTTGCATTTACTGGTTTTCATGTTCACTGTTCGCCTTCCATATGGAAGGCGTGATTTCGAAAGAGTTAAGAAGGCAACTTTTTAATAAAGAGATCTCCGCTATGCGGCGGATAACTGGAGGATATCTAGGCGCAAGTCTGCCACTCCAGCTAAGCCTAAGCATGAATCTAAGCCAAGCCTAATAAAAAGCCCGAAAGAACCTAATCCAAAGCCGAAGCTTGAGTCCAAGCATGAACTAAAGCCTAAGTCTAAGCTCAAAAGCCAATATTTAAAATTGAGTGGAACAGATGAATGACTCTGAGGGTTTTGCATGTTGCGTTACCATACCTGATTGAGTCCTCCGAGACCTGTTCCTCCCAGTCTCAGCAATCGTTCCATCTCTGTTCTCTGTCGGTAAGTTAGGCGAGGTACGTATTAGCTATTTTCCAAATCACAAATCCCAATCACCGGTGTTTTCTTCAGAAGCAGCAGCTCTACCGTTGCAAAGGTGGCTGACAGACTGTAATATTTGTCCGAAGAAGTGAGAAGTTATGTGTCGGGTCGGGTAGATGGATAACAAAACGGACGGATTAAAAATGAAAACGCAAAATCACTCGATCCCTGAATCACGATATGATCGGAGTGTCAGATTCCCAAACACAATCGGGAGTGAGAAAAATTCACCTGTCAAACGTGAATTTTGTTGCTATACATGACTGTCTCCTCTCCAGTTCGCCTGTTTGCAAACTTTCAATTGCCTTGCCGCTGCGGTAATTGTTTTGCGCATTTACACTCTAATAACACTTATTGACAGTCAAACATGCAACATCCAGAATTCTTCTATACAGAGACGCAATGCAATCCAACTATAATCAATCATTATTTGCATTGATTAGACAGCCGTCTATTATTAACTTATTAACTTTCATTCATTCTTATAAACTGTAGGGAATTATTTTGTAAAGGGCAGTACATGCACGTACATGGGAATAATCATATCTGGAGAGGTATGAGATGGCCACAGCGAGGGGTACACTGATTTCTCAAGAACAGGCGAAAAATCGCTGTAAAAATCACCTTGATTTTCAGCGAGAGTCCTGTAGGTCGGCCAGCGAAGGGTAGGCCGAAAGGTCCATAGTTTCTTATAATTTGCTGGTGTTTTAGCTGCAAAAGGCGCTATAAAGCTTGGGGCTTCAGGGCATTTCATTCAGGCTTCAGGGCATTCGGCTGTCAAGCTCAAGCATCCAAGCTTTAGCTAAAAGAACTCGCATGCCTTTTGCACTTGACGTGCGGTTAGGCCCTACCGCATGGGTCGTTTTTTCGAGAGGCAAAGATCCTGTGACCTGGGGACCGGCTTTACGCTAGCAGGGGAGAAATGAATGGAACTTTTGTGGTGGTCGCTAACGTGTATGTTTTATGTCCGACTATGTAGATCGCACGGCATCTAATTTTCAGACCGAAACCAGATACTGAGCATTCCTACTGTATCTGCTCCAATCCTATCCATCCCCAACAACAGAAAGAGGAAAGAGATGAGCAAGAAAATCGGAATTCAGCCTTTCACTCTTCTGAACTACAATGATGTTAATGGTTCAACAACAATTTGACACCTGCCATTACCACTTTTATCAGGATTGAGTGACACTATCAACATGCCAGCTAGGTGTTTTTCGTTGTTTCCGGCTGTTGCTGATAACGTATCAGCAGCGCGGCTTTAGGCCATCACACTGACACCAGTGCCAATTGGACTGTTGGCAACTCGAAAACGCCGCTTGGGCTATCTTTGAAGGAAAACTTTCATAATGACGTTCAACTGGAAATTGGTCACTTTTATCCTTTGCAATTACGGCTTCTGGAAAGAAGTCCGACCAGCTGTACCGTTTCTGACCCCATTTCTGGTCTCTCCTTTCAAAAACTTCACCGATGTCCAGGTTTACAGCCAAGTGTTTCCGTTTTGGACCTACTCCTACATGGTCATGCTTGTGCCAGTCTTCTTCCTCACCGACTTATTGCGCTACAAACCGGTCATCCTGCTGGAAGCCTCTGCCCTCTTCGCCACTTGGGCCTTGCTAACATGGGGTCTGACCATTCCGTTAATGCAGGTTATGCAGATTTGTTTCGGAATAGCCACTGCTGCCGAGGTGGCCTATTACGCTTACATTTACGCCGCTGTGGACAGTAAGCATTACCAGAAGGTAACCAGTTATGTACGCGGGGCAGCTTTGGCTGGCAAGTGTTTGGCCTATGGATTCGGTCAATTGCTAATTTCGTTAGAAATTGCCGATTATCTTTGGCTCAATTACATATCTCTCGGAACTCTCGGCATTACGGTATTCTTAGGGCTACTCTTGCCCGGATTGGGCTGTGGCGGATCTGCGCCTGCCAATCCGGAGACTGGTGAGCAAATCGCAAATGCACCGGTGGTCAGTAGCCCTTTACTGGACCGAACAACACCTCAGTACAGCGCAGCTAATGAGTCTACTGTACAGAAATATTTCAAAGGACTTTGGTCTAACTTTGTCAAGTGTTACTCATCCAAATTTTTGATCAAATGGTCCCTCTGGTGGTCCCTTGCCACCTGTGGTTTTTTTCAAATCGGCAACTACATTCAACCGTTGTGGGATGAGATGCAGACAGACCCGCAATCGACAGTTTTCAACGGAATTACTGAGGCTATTAACACACTTTTAGGTGCCCTATTATAGACAGATCTGGGATTTCTCGATATACATAGTACGTACCGACCACTCATTTGTGCTGGGTACGCTACTGGCACGTACAGTACATAGGTAGTGTGTTGCAACCGTACCATTATGTCGAGGAATCGCAGACTGTTAGAGCGTTGAATGAGTTTTCCAATGACAACCAACTGATTTCAGGCACAGTAATAGCAATAAGCGTTCAATTTCTGTACCTCAACTGGAGTCTTGCCGGGGAGTTAGCTTTGGGCATTATAAGCGTAATTGACTGCGTGTTGCTTTTGGTGGCCAGTCAGACGGATAATATTCTGATTTCATATCTGGTTTACGTTCTTTACTGTTCGCTGTACCAGATGCTCATCACTATAGCCACGTAAGTTTTTGAAGTTGCGTGAACGCCTAAACTAAATTCAGTCGGTCAAGGTACAACGTAGCACGAAATCTGGAAACGGCCAGCTACGGACTAGTGATTGGGTGCAATACGTTTGTGGCGCTAGTATTGCAGTCGGTTCTGACTTTCCTGGTAGCTGATCAAAATGGTTTCGCGCTTAAAATTAGACCTCAGGTGACCAAACACGTGCCTACTGTATGTACATGCATAGTTTGTTATTAGAGTTTTAGTTCGCAGTTTACGGTTTCTATCACGGTGCCATCGGTGTGGTTTACCTGCTGATGGCAGTGGTAACCATCCACCAGACAGGCCTCGGCAACTTCGTCAGCAATTTGTGGGCGCGCAGCAGCCGGGCGGAAGCAAAAAACTCACAGGAATTCGTAGACGCCCGACCACACCGGCAAATTGCAGACTGACATTTTTATGTTTACGATTGCGATCGAGTCTTAGCTGTACCTTAATCTTCCTTTTTGTCGAGCTTATTCATAGAGCAATCTAGAGATAAATACCGTTGGAACGTTGCTTTGAAACGTTGCAAGATGCTTTGGATTTCGGCTGGTTTTGCAGACCAACTTTACACTGCTGATCGAACAGACGTTTCTCCTCACAGCTGTCTAAGCAAAACAGCGGGGCTTTTGCTCTGCTCTCACTAGCTCACTGCCTCACAACGCGTACGTAGCCATGGCCGAAATCGAGTCAGCCACTGCCTCAGGGCCTGCAGAAAATAATGGTGTTGGAACCGACGCTTTGGAACAGCCAAAATCGGCCAAAGCTGAAGGAAAAATGGACGGCGCTTACAAATGCCGCTTTTGTGGTCTCTCCTACAACTATATGAGCACCCTGAAGGCCCACGAAAGAGTTCATAATGTTGACGCCCCCTTCACCTGCTCGAAATGCGATGAGGCCTTCCGATACTACGCCGAATTACAGTATCACATGCTGCAACACGAAGGTATTTATAACTCAGTGTATACGTACAAATGTACAATGTACGTTGGTGCGAATGCAATGTAGGTGTTTCTCGGTGTCAGCTTTTCTGATCTCCGAAAATCCATTCGAATGGAACCTTCTGTCTGATCTATAAATGCTGCCAGTGCGAACTGTAAACGTTCTTAGTTTTCATGATAAGAGCTTATATTTTTTACGTACAAGAAATAGCAACTTTGCAGGGCAGAAAGGTTTCAAGTGCCAATGCGGTCGCAGTTTCTTTCGCTACACTGACCTTCTTTACCACAAACATCCAGGCGAGGACAGTTCAGACGAAGAGCCGGAAGAGGTCATTCCCAAGCCCAGAATGAGCGACCGGGAATTCAAACCGGTGCATCCGTTGAAGGTCTACTCGGACACTCGAAATCGACCCTACATCTGTCAGTACTGCAGCAAGAGCTACGCCGACAGCCGCGAACTTATGTATCACATGTATTCGCACCGCGGAGAACGCGCATTCAACGCACGTGCCAGTAGATTTTACATGTCCAGAGGCGATTTGATCTAAGCGGACACCAAGACCGTTAGGATTATGCTAATCATCCGTGTTATTGGGCTCTATCTAATGCATAATAAATGCAGTTATTGTTCGGGCACTATTTGCTTTTCCAGGGCGCTGTCCGGGGTTTCTCGCCACTCAAGTTAAACCATGTACGGCAAGAAACCGAACCGAATAATTCGTACTCGTTGTTTTATGGTATAGTTCAGTAAAGAAAAGTATAAGTGTTGTTGAGGAAGCACTTCACTCCCGCATATTGTGCTGTGTACAAAATTTTTAGCCAATTGGCGCAAATTTGCGGGTAAGCGGCATGGTTATGATCGCAAGTCTAATAGCAATAATACATTCTTATCTAATAGCAAGCGAAGCACAAACAATACCGAGAACATGAAAAGCCCTCAATTTTGGATGAAACGTACGTACGTATGCACACAAAACGCTCAATTACGAATATGTACTCTGGAACCATTTACACAAATAAAATTCTGGCACAGCACTACGCAAAGATTCGTAAAAGAATGACTTGCACTTAGCAGACTTGATAATGCAATACATCAAACAGCGACATAAATTCTTAAAAAATACTTAAGAGCACACTTACTGAGATTACTCATATGCAAATATAAGATACACAATACACGTAGACACAACAGATATATTAGGTACACTGCACGAAACAAATCGCACGACAGCGCGTCGAGATTGGCACAAGAAACAACCACAGAAGAAGGACGCGGAGACAAAAGGAAATCGTTCAGACGGCCGTCTGAACGGTGCGAGGACCGTAGCTTCTAAATCTAGCGTGCTCCAGCAAACTCGGATCGGGGCCTTTGCGAATGTTCGGATCTGCACCAGCGGCCAGACTGCCTCCGCCCCTGAAATACAAAACTTGCACTCAACAAAACAAACCGTCAATTCCATACGACAGCAGAGACGGATCAGGTCCTTTGCGCAGACTGCGGTCAGGTCCCAGTGCAACTGTGTTGATCTGCCAACGACCAGTAGAAGCTGCCCGGGCTTGCGACGACTCCGGTTCAGTGGCTCGACCACGACTGCTTGGCTTGGGACTGGGCGATCGCGTCGACTCTCGCACGTCTGGCACACTCCGACTCGCCCTTCCTACACCAGACGCATATATGTAGTAGGGGTTTGGGGTTACCCCCCTAACTGGAAACGTCAAACCCACCGTCACCTCCCCCGAGACAGATTAAGGGACCGCCCGCCCGACCCAAAAATACAAGTACTAGTACTAACAAGCTGGCTCAGAAATCACTAATTTTTAGCCTAAAATTCGCTTGAAAAGCCATTGCAAACCGAAATTGACGTTTCCACTGCTGATATTTAAGAGAAATCTGTGTTTTTGGAAGTTCTTTCTGTCATCTTTTGCTTGTTTTTAGCTCTAAAACGCTATTTGGCAGCTTAAAATAGCGATTTTTAGCGTCCTTACTGAAAAAAACGTGCTAAAAATGCATTTCCAGGCGTTTTGGAGCTTTTTGAAATTTTGGCCCCCGTTCTGAGCGAAACCCATCCTCGACCCCCCACATGAGGAAGAACAAACCAGCGGATTTTTACTGTAAATCTCACCCGATTTGAATGAATTGCTCTTAATGAAAAGCATAATAAAACAGAGTCTTACGGGGCTAATGAGACTTTACTGGTGAAGTAACCGAGCTGTGTGTGTCACCAGTAAAGCCTCGTGACGTTAGGGGCCGTCCAAAAATTATGTAATAGCATTTTAGGACGTTTTCGGACCCCTCTCCCCCATGGTAATGGGTCGTAATAATTTTCTAACCTCCTTGCCTCAATTACGTAATAATTTCGTTGCTCACGAATTTTCAATTTTTTGGAGATTTGAAATACAAATTTTTATGTTCTCTGTTGCCGAAGAAATGTCATCTTTAGTAAAAATATTTGTCATGCAGGATTGTGTAGTAGTGTAGTTTGCTTTTTACTGGAAATTACAGCGAATATTATCGGTTACAAGTCTATGGGGTCTGTTACAGATGAAACAAAAGTGGTTTTATGTTGAATTTTAGGGAAATAACGGTCTGAAATTGACCGAGTTGAAGATATCATCTCAGCTTTTGTCAATTACAGTCAATCATCTAATGCGTAAAGCGATACTCCACCCTTATGTTATGACCACTTGTTCAGATCTCAAAGTTCATTGAGAATGGCACGAACACTTGTGTCACTGGGATTTGAAAATTATGTAAAGACCTAAATTAGAGTAGAAATCGATCTGTAACCGACGTTCATCTAAAAGAAATCGAAAAAAATACATGCCAGACCTTCAAAATTTGAGATTGTACACACCTTTTGTGAGTCTGTTCTCATTGTCGATGCTGCAAGCAAAAATTACGTAATAAAATCTCTGACCCCTCCCTCACCGTAGTAAGTAGCAATGATGTGAACCCCCTCCCCCTTAAGCTATTACGTAATTTTTGGAAGGCCCCTTAGCAGTGCAGGTCTGCAAAGTGCAAGGGAATAATAAAAATAGCTCTTTACCAATTACCAACATCTCTATTTTGACTTTGAGGGCAAAGCAAGTATCTCAGGAACTAAGCAGGGTATTTTAATGAAAACTACAGCAATCTTTCAAGAATCTTTCATTTAAAGGATTCATTCATATCAGTTGGTATTTACAGTTGTCACAGTAAAAAAAACTACAGGCTTGGCAGACCCTCATACATGGGCCGGAAAAATCCGGAGGGGGGGGGGGGGTAGGAGGGGGGGAGAAGACCTCGGGGGGGGGGGGGGTCCCCGAAAAAAGACCAAAAAACGTCTATTTTGCCTTAAATAAGCGAAAATTTCTCCCTCCGGGAGGGGGGGGGTGGGGGGTTAGCCGGCGAGGGGGGTATGGAGTATGTTTGGACGGCCGAGGGGGGGTATGGCCGGCCGAGGGGGAGGGGTATACCCCCCTTTCCCCCCCCGGCCCATGTATGCAGACCCTGTATAAGAAAGCCTACCAGAAGTATCGAGTTCAGTTGTGAGCTGTGCCACAGCACTGGTCTTCTTCTTCTGCGCTTGCACTTTGGCTGGCTGTGCCGAGTGTCTGAAAGACAACCTGTTGCAGTCAGAAGACTACATTCTTCAAGCTTCCATCAAGCTAGTACGGTATGCATCAGGCCGATTTCAAATCAGTCACTAAGATTGCGGTCTCAAACTGGTGTGCTGCTACTACACTACCCATGTAAACGCCATACTGCATCGGCCCAAAACATGCAATAGGTCATCCGCTCAAGGAGGGTTGGATTACTGATGCAAAATCAAAATTTCAGACGTGTACCGAACTTACGATCACTAAACGCCAGTTTGAGCTCACCTAATTTCAGAGTCTGAACAAAATATGACAAAAATTGGTTACAGAAAAATCGGAGGGGGCGGATAATAATCTCGGGAGCCACAGACTTCAATGAAAGTAGGGTGCGAACAATACCTGAAAATCCAATACCCAATACCAATCAATACCTGCGACCCCCAATACCTAATAATTGAATAGCCGGACCAAAAGTTGTAATTCAGTGAAGAACAGGTACATTCCAGTGATACAGGCAGGATCTTACGCACTGGGACTAAAATTTTGAAAAAGTTTGATTGGGCCACTGCTCAACCAGGGCAAGAAATTTTTTAAAAATAGCCTTTGAGAAAGCGTCTAAAGCCATTCTGAGTGTAAAATTAGCAGAAACGGGTTTAGTACTCAATAATGCGCAGTTCAACCGTGTTTCTTGTTTTCGACAAATTCTTTTACTAACTCGGCCGGAAACGGTGTACACCCTCACAGCCCTGGGTACGTACATGTACGGTACTGATACATTCTGTATCGCGATAACAATTTTTTTAGTTAGCAACAGGGAAATTTATTACTAAGTTAGAAAAGCGGGACACTATAAGAAATCCTACTAACTTGTAGTTGATTAACGCAAAAACAGCTTCCTAAACCTAATCATCGATCAATCTTTTCGATTTTTTTAGTAGATTAATTTTCAGGACAACATCGATTTTTTTCGATTTTGACAGGTCCTAATTAGTATTAGTAATACCCAATAGGTCGAAAACACCCCAATAAACCCAATACCAGTTAGCACTCTAATTGAAAGAGGGTCTAAAACGGTTAAGTGCGTGTGACAGTCGTACCGTCTGTGCTGCGGCTTGGGCACCTCCATCTGCTGCCGCTGCTGTTGCTTCAGCTGCTCTTCTCTTTCTCTCTCCTTTCTCTCCGCTTGCTGCTTGCCCACCGTCTCCTTCATTATTTCTCTGGCCACATCCAGATCTTGGTTGGCCGCCACCAGTAGCTGGTCGATCAGTTGCTTCGGCACGTCCGGGAACTCCTCGGCCATCTTCTTGCCGTTCTCTTCGGACAGAATCTGCTGACGCACTCGCTCGTGGTCGTAGTCGGTGGCCACCAACAACTCAGAGATGTAACTGTTGGCTACGAACGGAAACTCGGACGTCAGTTGAGCTTTCACTGAAAGTCAACACCTGAATGTAGGCAGAGTTTCTTAGAATTGGCAACAATTTTCAGTCTATGAATGCACTTTAGTGCTGGGATTTTCTGCAAATCGAATAGAAATTTAGTAGTGAAATACAAAAGCCGAAAATACCGGAACGGAGTGTGGAGGTCTAAAGTCCAAAAAACGCCTATTTTGCCTTATAAAGCGAAAATTTTCTAACTTCGAAGGTCTCTTGGTCGGCGAGGGGAGGAGGTAAACCACCACGAAACCAAATTAGCGTTTTTTACAATTTTAGCCCGAAAATTGGTTCAAACCCCTAACCACCTCTGCCCTTCCACGAATGACATCGATACCTCTGTTTCTTTTCTCCTCCTGCTGCCGCTTCTCCTCTTCCTGTCTCTGCCGCTGTTCCAACTCACGCATTCGGTCCTGCTCCTGCTGTCTGCGTTGTTCGGCCGCCTTTCGCTCCATCTCTTCTCTGTCCTGATAGCCCATTGCAGACAGTTGCTCACTCGCTTTAGCGAGGTCATTGTTGCACCTGCAAGCAACCGATATCACAGATCTGCTGTCATTCTTAGGTTTACCCAATCAGAATGCCTTCCAGCACGTCGTCGGAAGCCTGCGCAAAACGGGCCTTCAAGGTCATTTTAGCGAACTGATCGGCCGTGGGTCCGGCGCTCGGTTGCGACTGGAAAGCGGCTCGCGTACTCGCCTGCAGATCAAACGACTCCTCGCTGACAGTGGGACTGCGCTCCGGCTCCGACGGTCGCGCCACTTGCTGCTGGTAACCGGCCATGGTCAGCTTCAACTTGGCTGCGCTCTCGTCGAACCCCGTTCTGAATAGGTTATGCATTATTCGGGAATAAACAGCATCGGATCCATACAGATAACATGGGTATGCCCTCAGCCAACTTAGGCCGACGAAAGTAATTTTTGAGCAAGCGATTTGTTGAAATATCAGACACTCGCCAAGAAAATAAATCAAGCTTACTGTAAGAGCGTCTGACGAATCACGTTTTCCGGAGCATTTATGAAGACGTCCTTCAGAGACTCGAGCATGCTGGAGCGCCAAGCATTGTCTCCTTGCCACACTTCCGGGTGAGCCAGACGCGGGTCCTCCCATTGGGTCTTCCTCTCAGAGTGGTTAATGAAGTAACTGAAACACACCTTTTTTACTACTGCGTCATACGCCTGATTTTATTAGTAACAAAACCGAACCAAAGGGGGCGGACTGGCACAGCAGACTTGGGCAAAGGGGCGGGGGTTGCCCCCTCAGGCTGTGACCTACCCCAGTCAGCCGGCCGCTACCCCCTCAGGAACTTTTTTGAAGAATTTTGTATAGAAAATTATGATAAAAATATGCCTGGATTAGGTGTAAATGAACTCCGAATAGCTTATTTTAATGAAAAATAAGCCAAAAAACCTTTATTTCAGGCAAAAATCGGACTTTTTGGCTTACCACCCCCTCAGGCGCTTCTACCATCCTCAGGAATTGAAAATTCTAGCCACCCTCAGCCGAAATGTTAGCCCATGTCTGTGACACAGTACTAACAAATTGATAAAAACAGACTCACTATCTATTGGTTCGAGCGTCCAACTTAGCTTCCCACCCGCTCGGTAAGGAAACCGGCTGAACCATGGCTAGCTAACCGAGAAAAAGTAATGAGGAAACGACGATCAATACACAATTTTCAATATTAGTCTAACGGAAGAACCGGTAGCAAAGAACGAGCAAGGAAAAATACAATTTTATCTCAACAGCAGTGAAAACACACACACAACTGACATCTAAATAGAGCGACCAGTTTCCGACACAACTACCGGCTAGCCAGCCAGCCAGCCAGTCAGTCAGGCCTGAAAAAGAAAGGATGTGTGAACAGGTAAAAATTCCACAGACAGTCTGAGAACATGTGGAACAAAGTGTCCCGTCACTTTTCGAGCGTTCGCTTTACACTCTCTACTCTTGCATGTTTTAGTGCGACTGATCTAGCTTAGAAAACAGCCAGCATTGTAGCATGCATGTTGTCTGTGCCAATCAATGTTCAAGCCAATTACTTACATCATAAAATGGCCGAAGCCAGGTCGAGACATCCGGACTGAAAATCCTGTTTTCGCCTTTTGCCTAAAGTCTTCGTTGTGCGGCAGTTCTTCTGCGAAATCCATTTGAACCAGTCGGGAGTTGTTTCAGGTTTAACAGAGGGTCGAGACGGAGGCTCAGGTATAGTAACAGTGGCATCGGTTTGGTGGAAGACAAAAATAAAGTCTTTATGTTTAGGAAACTTGTAGCGCTTCTGGTTCTCAAACAGGTCACAGCCTCTGCGTTTGCGCTTTCGAGGCGTCAAAACCGCCGGTCGTTTGGTGGACGGACTTTTGTGCTCATTATCAGCGTCCAGCAAGATTGAAGCAGTTTCTTCTTCTTCTTCCGCTTCCTCCTCGACTGGTTTGGCCGGTATGCGCGATACACTCTCCAAAACCTGCTGACCGGTAGTAGCAGAAGCGAAACCAGGACGCAGTAAAGGGCGGCCGGTGGGCACATGGCGATAAAAATCGAGTAAGGGCAATTGGAGAGGACCAAAAACTTCGGTAGCCAATTGCATTAAAGAAGGCAACGCAGATGAATCGACCCAGCTCCAGCAAAGTTCCGACAGATCGCCAAGTTGTCTGTGATAAAATATCTTGACCAGTCGCGACAGAATACATTCCAATAGATCCTGCAACGTAGAAGCAGACTTTGCACAGAGACAAAGCAGGCTCAGAGTCAGTTCATTTTTAACATGTTAAGTGGCTCAGTGGTTACCTCACTACCTTGTGTTACGGCAGACCCGACACCCCTAGCGGTTGTTTGCGTGATCAGAAACAGTTTGACTGGAATTAGGCTACGCAAAGCCCAACCCAGGCCACCGAAAGTCAGCAATGGCAAGTAAAAAATGGGTACCATTGTTTGTTGTTGCTGCAATATTTTGTCCGCTCGCACTAGCAGTAGCAATGGTATTATGGTCGAATGGGAAGCTAAAGGTAGTCTGTGTGCAAGGCCGGTCCCCGTGGGTGGTAGGTGGGGTCTGTGGGTACCTGCCACCCGAAGTTGAGCCAATGGAGGATTAGTGTAAGCTGCCTTTAAAATTACAGTCATGTCCCGCTAATCCAGATAATCGCGTTCCTGACAAGAACAGGCCAGATCCCAATTTTCTCCATGTTATATGGCTCGTTAATCCGGACAACCGCGGTCCCCGACCCGACCATATGGTTTCGGTACCATAAACGGCGTTAAGTGCAAGAATCTCATAGTTCAGGATATAATCAAAGCCACTGGGGTATGTGGCGTGCAGTCACCTTCTGCATAAACTGTCCTGGCAATCTCGCAAGGCTTGCTGAAGACCCTAGCAACATTCGCATTATTACTGATATATTGTTTAGAGTGCTGAAGACCTTGAGGCCACACTTTCTTTATCCCTTCCTGAGTGTGTGAGCCGATTCGATAATCCGGACAAAACTGGGCAGTCTCAAATTCTCCGAATTAACGAGACTAGTGTTGTTAGGCTCATTTTTTTTAAAAAAAGCTTTTTTTTTGAAGGCCCATTTCGAAATTTTTTTATTTTATTCACAGTATGGAAATTCTGGGGGAAAATCTCTTAATTTAGCCTCAGATATACATTAGCAGTGCAGTTCTATCAATTTCAAGCCAAGCCTAAAAATAGGTTTTGAAGAGCAGCAGCCACTCTGTGAGCAATGCTGCAGGTAGATTATCGACTCTCCTCAGGCTGTAGCACTATGTTTGAACCAAAGTATCAGCTTTTGTATCTAAAGTTGCTTCTGATGCATCTTGCATCTCATACAAGCTATATTTCATGTAAGGAAAAAATTTTGAAAAAAAAAATTTCGAAATGAAAAATTTTCATAAAAAAAGCTTTGTTTTTGGCTTTCAAAAAATGTTTTTTTACAACTCTAAACGAGACACGACTGAAGCTCAAAAAATAAAACGTACCTTCCACAAGCCAACGTAGAAGGTGCGAGCGAGCGAAGCACTACTCTGACCTTGCTCGACCGGGAGTGTCGTCTCGAACACAACTCTGTTCCAGACGTAGTGTTGTTGGAACAGTGCCAACACATCGAAC
Organism: Sabatieria punctata; assembly: GCA_030248155.1. Lineage (NCBI taxonomy): Eukaryota > Metazoa > Nematoda > Chromadorea > Araeolaimida > Comesomatidae > Sabatieria > Sabatieria punctata. Next base: position 200,761 of record JASANB010005217.1, on the reverse strand, counting down.
CAGCACAGCGCCTGCAACACCTCACTCAGCTCAGCTCAGCATCAGCTGACAACCGGAACAACGCACCGGATAGCCAAGTGCCTTCAGTATGGTCAGAGCGCAAGTGTAGGCAAAAGGCGACTCTTTACGATTTCGCAGCACTTTAAGCAGATGATTCAATTGAAAGGACAACTCACAGCCGGACACCGAAGCAAACTGTCTGCAAAGAAGAGGAAAAAGTAATAAAAAAGCTAGAAGAAGAGACGCATTACCTCTGTACAATTGCAAAGGTGCGAGCCAGTTGGTCACAGGTAGCGGAGGAGCACAAATGGTCAGGCAAGGTGGTGGCGGCTTGCAGTAAAGCTCGGCAGACGTGACCAACGTAGTCTTCGAATATTTCTCTGCTTGGCCGGTCCGCTTTTGCCAGCATCTCAACTACAAACGCAACGGCTGCTAATGATGACGGAGAATTGCTGATCTGAAACTGAGTGACATTGCGCAAAGTACAGATGGGCCATTTATCTGTTGCCGGTTTCGTCTTGCTGTAACTTTTGTGTTCGCCAATCAATTTTAAAACAACATGCACAATCCTCACAATTTTCACCCCCAATTTTGACGAAGTCTGGCACTTCAACCGCAAGCTGTGCACTTCCACATGTTCACTTGGACGCGGACCATACTAGGGCCGCGGGGTTGCGCACCCCAACTTTTGGCTCGACCCCCCAAACCACGCCACCTGAAGCCGATTTTTGTTCCTGAACCCGCGAACCAAATTTGCCGCGACCCCGCCCCAAATCGGTAGGCCCATCCCCCAAATTTTCGGATTTTGGCTACCCCCACCCAACCCATTTTCCAGCCCATATATGCGGCGGACACGTGGGGTGGGAGTGCATAACTAGTGGTTGAAATGACAGACTTGGCCAAAATTTTGAAAGTAAAAATTCTGAGGATTTCCGCATGATGTGCTAAAATTTCAGCGCCATTGATTAATGAACGATCACAAAAGTTAGAGCAAGACGAAACCGGCAATAGATAAATGGCCCACTGTGTACAATTAATTGGCCGCAAAATACCTGAGTGCATAGGAGACGACCAAGCGCACAGAACGCTTCGTTTGATCGAGGTAACTTGGATCGCACAAGAACGAGCAGGGTCTGAAACAAAAGCAATAAGCATCAAAGTTAAACTGAAGGCACGGTGCGGTTGCGGACGTGTTGTATTAGTTTCTACAAAAGGTTATTGTGTACCAGCTACTGATTTGAAATAATAAGTTCATACCGCTCATACCATTCGTACCGCTTTCTAAAACACCTAAATGCACCTTTAGAGTGTTACTTACTGATTGCACAGCGGCTGAAAATGGTCTCTGTAAAATCGCGTGAAATTCGACTAAAACTTTTCGAACGTCCGACGAAATCTGATCGGTTCTCCGTTCTAGTTGACTGTGCAGAACCAAGCCACTTCCTAAATATATAGAATGAATGCGTAGCATAAAACGCTCAAGTAGTCCTTACCTTCAACAGTAAAATCGTTTGAGTCCAAATGGACGAAATGTCTGGACAAAGCGTAATTGGTCAGCGAAACAGTGCCTTCGTTCGGCACGTACAATTTCACATCCTTCAGAAAATGAACTTTTGGCGCCTCGGACGGACAATGACCTAGCAAAGGCTAAAAGACAGAACATTACTTTGTTGCCAAATATGGGCCAGAAAAAAAGTGCGGGGGTTCGAAATGGGAAAGCTTGGAGGAGGATCTACCGATTTCGGAGGTGGTGGCCAAGTCTGCTTCAGGCGGTGGTGTAGCGATCGACCGGAACCAAAATTTTCGCCGGAACCGGAACCACCCAGTTCCGGCCGGAACCGGAACCGGAACTTTTTCAATATTTGGTCCAAAATTTATAGAAACGTATTTATAGGCACGTCGTGTACAAATTCCTGTTATAAACATCAGCAGAAGTTCAAATCAACAACAGAATACAGACTTTTCAATAACAGTAGTCAAGAGCACGCAAATTGTACTTCAGAAAGAGAAGCTTTTCAACATTTTCAGGTTTCAGCTTTGATCTGTCACCTTCGGAGATGTTTTAGCTGCCTTAAAGGCACAGTTGTTAAAAAAATTTTTTTCGAAGGCCAAAAATTTTTGCTTTTTTTTTTAAAATTAGAAAAAAAATTTTTTTTTGAAAATCGTCTTAAATGGGTCCAGCATGCTAGTACAGATACTTACAACAAATTTTCCACTTTTGCACCTTAAGTCAGTTGAGAAACCTGTTCGAAAACGACAATACAGCTCTAAACATTGCCTGTAACTGCATAATTTCACCGAAAATTGTCTTTAGAGGCACTTCTAATGATGCATAACATGGAAAACTGCATAATTTCTCCCCATTCATGCAAATTCTACTGCCCCCACTGAGCTGCGCACTTTATTAAACAGACGCAATAATACATACTTGATGTAACTGAATATCCATCGAAAATAGTGAATGAAAAAGTTCCGGTTCCGGTACCCTTTTTCACCGGAACCGGACCGGAACCGGAATTCCGGTCGATCGCTACGGGGGTGTTAGCAGACGAAAAACAAGTTCGGTGTTTACAAATCAAAATTTTTGGGTAATTTTCTGTTTATCGATCTATTAAGATTTCAGGAATCAATATTAGGATTTCTAATTAAAGCCCTAAAAGTTGACCTCTGGCCGTTAATGGAAAACAGGAAGCTACCGCCAACAAGCAATCAATAACAAAGTTAGCGGAGTAACCTGTTGCTTGAGGTGTTTGAGAGCCTGATTTAGGTCATTTGTCGAAAGTCTCGTTCTTCTGCAATGTTTCATAAACTTGGCACTCAAATGGGCCAAATGTCTGAGGCGGTAGTTGAGGTCCTCGGTGAGCGCAGCCCAAGCTGACCGATCAACCATGCGTGACGGGATGCCGTGGGCTTCGCCGAACAGTTTAACTGAGTCGACGCCAAGCCTCTCAAACGACACATCGTTCGACTTGTTGGTCTTGCGGTCTTCCAGCAAACAACTGTTGGCGTTGGTTTTAACCGGACCGGAACCCGGGCCAGGAGACAGTTTTGAGGAGTCTTCGCTAATCACGCGCGAAACGATCGACGTTTCTTCAAACAACTCCAACTTCTCGCTTTTGACAACATTTCTCTGTCGCGACTTTTTCATTCGCTCAAAACAGCTACAAACAAAGATTTCAAAAAATAAGCGACCTGGCCCGTTTGCCGCATAACTTTTTTATTAAGGAGGCGTCGGAGTGACTTGGGCATACATGTAACAGGGGGTCTGCCCCCACCCGACTTCCGATCCGATCCGATCTGGCGGGGGGCCGTACGATGTACAGCCCTACGATCAGACCTGCACGGTCCATTTCGTTACCCCTGATATCGTCATCTCGGACGTTTGCCCTTCTTTCACTGCCAAGCCACTCAAGCCATGCTGTTGGGCGCCAGGTACTAAGAGAGTGCCTGGCGTGGTGACGTCATGGTGCTGTCAGCTACCAACGGCCGCCCGGCCGCAGGCACTAAACCGGTATTGGCCTTATTGCTGGTCTCTCCTGACGTCCTGACAGCTCCTGACGTCGTTGATCTTCCCTCCAACGCGGCATGCCGTTTGGAGTGGCTTTCGGTGCAACGGCAGATCCAGTTGGTTCCCATTTTACCTACTCACTGTAACCAGTTTTCGGTGGCCTGGGTGGAGCGTTGTGCCGACGACCAACTCTTTGCAGCAATAAACTTGCCGCGCCGAGAGGATGAGCGCACGACGTCGCGCACAGTGGTCATGCGGCCTAAACCACTACACCAACTGTGCCGGCCCCACCCGACTTAGGCCAGCAGACCCCCCCCCCCCCGAAACGATTTCGCCGACCCCCCTCCGATTTTTCTGGCAAGTAAATTTTTGAGAAAATTTTTGCAATTTTTTAGAATTTCAGACACAAAAATTGGCAAAATTGCCTGCAAAACGGCACTTTTTAGCTGTATTTCAGCCCAAATTAGCGATTTTTGGCGTTTTTTAGCCCAAAAATTGCGATTTTTTCGATTTTTGAGCGGTTTTTAGTGCCCTACCCCATTTCCAAAATTTTGGCTCAGACCACACGGCCGGCGCCAGACCTCCCAACCCCCCATCGGCGGATGACCTGTTACATGTATGAACTTGGGTGGACCTCATGATAAAAGTTGTACAGAAAGAAGCTCGAGGTCCGGTCTGCAGTACACTCTAATCTGCGCTAGGTCTACATGGACATTAAATTGCGCGATGAAAAAAGTAACTTGATGATGAGACGAATAGAATTCGGGTTTAAGTTAGGTGTAGCTTAGCGAGGGGAATCGGGCAAGGTCAGAAATGGACTATATTAATTAATTAACTTCCTTATGACTATACATCTCCGGAACGTGCCCTATTCTGATGCGTCCCCCTAGGGGTATTTTTATTATATTTGGAAAACAGGCCTTCAGGACAGGAGCGTGCCCTGTGTACTGATGCGTCTCTCACGTCATGACTGTTTGGTGGTTGCAAAAATAGAAACGTCGCAAAAGTTTGTGAAGTCACTGTTTTGATTTTGAGAGCCAATATCTCAGGAACTAAGCAGAATGCATTAAATGAAAATTTCAGCAAGCTTTTAAGGATTGATTTATCTTTAATTTAAAAAAAGGATTCATCCAAATCGGTTGAGTTTTGCGGTTGCTACAGCGAAAAATCTGCTGGGTTGTTTTTTTGGCACACCCTGTATTTATGCTGAGAATATTGTACCTGAACGGTCCCAGAGAGCAGCTTACGGTCGGTACGAATTTGTCTGATTGACACTAAAATGTCACTAACGGAAAAACGAAAGCATGAAATCCTACCAAAACACATACGCTAAACAGGAAAAATCATTGCGCATTTTTCACAGTCGAAAAGCAGGCCCTGCTAGAAACGAGAGTGAGAGAGCTTTACCACTAGTAACACACACAAACACTCTCAAGCGCCCCTCCCATGAGTCGGGACTTCCACGCAGTGGAGGGGGGAAGTAAGGCAGGCTTGGCTTGCCTTGCAAGTCAAAGCTGCTTTACTACTAACGCCGACTCATCTGCTTTCGGCTAACCAATTATTACTATCTCTTTTTACCAAAATTACTATATCTCTCTATTCATCTTACTATTTGTATTTGCTCAAATCCAATCAGGGACGTGCCTCTTTGAGGTGGTTGGTGTGCAGTTCCCATCTGCATCAACGTCCCAGCATCCTCGCAAGGGTCGCAAGACTCTTTCAACATTCGCATCATTGATGTATGGTATAGAGTGCTGAAGATCTGGTGACCACACTTGCCTTATCTCCCCTCCTGAGTATGTGTGCACTTTTGCACCCAGCTCATTTTCTCTTATACTGATGCATTTCTTTCTGCATCTTCTCATCTATAATTCCCAAGTCTCTGTCACCGAAAGGTTGAGCTGCTTTCTCGACTCAACGACTGGTTCACTGATGTGGCTTTGCTCCACTCGTTCACCTGCCTGATCAGCACCTTCCCAACTTATTGGCTATAACGCTTTTCAGCCCCTCGCGTCTCCCTACCTATTGCTGATGGTCTGGTTCCATCCATCAACCTGGACTACCACTCTGTGTCCTCTACTGCCGTCGATGAAGAGCTTGTGGATGTATTAGCTAGTCAAGATCTTCTTCCAAGTCACCTTACCTCTGATGCCTTACTCTACCCACCTCTACTAATCTCCCCCTTATCAAGATGTCCTCAAGATGTCCAGAACATCTTGTGTTAGGTAACGCCCCACTCTGCCATACAAAAAGGTGCGTCTGTTGGCCTGATATCAACAGCTATCGCTGATGGCCAGGGCGAGAAATTAAACAAACAAACAAACAAACTCTCAAGCGCACGCGCACACACAACCACTCGATAACTCGATAATAGAAACACTCCAAATCACACATTCCTTCATCACTCCCCCTCACGAGTGTCAACTGGGCCGCCGCTGTGCCTGACAATCGGGGACCGAAAGAATGAGCGAGAACTGCTCCGCCTCTGTTGACTCGGCATCTCCAGTAAGTTGCTCTGCACTGACACCGTGTTGACTCGATCGCTTACGCGCCGCGTGTCGGCCTTTCTGTGCCTTGGCGTTCATCTGACGTCTTGTAACCGGTAGAATAGCCTTCCATCTTTTGTCCAACGAATTCAAATGAAACAGCATTCTTCTTCCCACTCTCTTTCTTCTTCTCTCAACTCTCCTTCTCTTCATTCTCGACTTCTTCCTCACCATCCTTCTTCTCTTCAACATCCTTTTACTTCTCAAAGCCTTGCTCCACATCACTTTCATCCTCATCATTCTCTCTCCTCTCAGCACTCTTCTCCTCATCTTCTTCACCTTCTTCTTCCTCTTCTTCCCTCTTCCTCCAAACATCCTTTCTCTTCCTCTCTCACCTTCCTTCCTTTCTTCTCTCTTCCTTCTCACAAACCTCTCCAAACGAAAACCAGAGCTCACATTATCTTCACAAGGTGCTTGCCGCACAACATCAATGGGAACGAACTGAGAACGGCTTTCTGCCAAACAAAGAGACTCTGGAACTCCATCGACTAACTGCACGTCATCCTTCTCTACATATTTCTTCCTTCTCCTCTTTATCTTTCTACTTTCCACATCTAAGAGAACAGGACCGACCATTACTGAACAAACTGCCAATCGATCAACCGTTGAACCATGTTGGACGTCCTGAAGAACAGACTGGAACAAAGCCGAATCTTTAGCGTCGGCAGAGGCCACATCGTCGGGTTCGTCCGCGTGTGCCCCAGAAAGCGCGCAATGAGGCACCAATGAAACGAGAGTGAGAGAGCTTTACCACTAGTAACACAACACACTAGTGATGTAAAATTATGGAATTTGAATTTCAATTCAATTACAATTAAATTATGGGCTCAGTTTTTAATTTCAATTAAATTAAATTAAATTAATTGAAATAGTTTTCCATTATTTTCAATTACAATTATATTTTCAATTAAATTATGGGACCATGGAAAATTTCAATTATGCAATTTTTTTGGCAATTCGGTTTCTTCGAGCCGTTCGAGCCGTTCGAGCCGTTCGCACCGGCAGGTAACGCTGTGGGCGCTGAATTTTGTGCAATTGGCAGAACGTTTTCAGGCTGTGATTTTCTTCAATATGCTTTGTGCTTTCACTCGCATCTCTTCTGGCCAACTCCGAATCGCCATGCCGAAATACTATCCCAAGAATCGGCCGATTCAGTTGTGGAAATCAATTAAACTGTGGATTTTCCCTCAGATTGCAACGATTTCAACTCTTCAAGCTATGATACTTGTTCAATGTGCTTTGTGCTTTCAGTCACATCTCTTCTGGCCAACTCCGAATCGCCATGCCGAAATACTATCCCGAGAATCGGCCGATTCACTTGTGGAAATCAATTAAATTGACGATTTCCCTTCAGATTGCAACGATTTCAACTCTTCAAGCTGTCAATGTGCTTTGTGCTTTCACTCACATCTCTACTGGCCAATTCGGAATCGCCTTGCCGAAATACTATCCGGAGAATCGGCCGATTCACTTGTGGAAATCAATTAAATTGACGATTTCCCTTCAGATTGCAACGATTTCAACTCTTCAAGCTATGATACTTGTTCAATGTGCTTTGTGCTTTCAGTCACATCTCTTCTGGCCAACTCCGAATCGCCATGCCGAAATACTATCCCGAGAATCGGCCGATTCACTTGTGGAAATCAATTAAATTGACGATTTCCCTTCAACGATTTCAACTCTTCAAGCTGTCAATGTGCTATGTGCTTTCACTCACATCTCTTCTGGCCAACTCTGAATCGCCATGCCGAAACACTATCCCGAGAATCGGCCGATTCAGTTTGGAAATCAATTAAACTGTCGATTTTTATTCAGATTGCGATGATTTCAGGTGTGGTGCTTCTTCGATACACCTGAGCATCCTGTCCAACCACATGTACCAGTCAGCTCCGATTCGCTAAACCGAGCACCATCTGTGAGAGAATCGGCCGATTCGGTTTTGTTTGTTTCGTTTTGATTTTTAGTTCCACTGTCCTATTGTACAGCTCAGGACAGCCCGCGCTGTTTTCAGAGCCTTTCAATTCGGCAACCCTGCCTACAAGCAACCCTGCCCCTTCCTGCTATTCGGTCCTCGGAGCAACGGCAGCGCCGGTTCGGTTCCCATTTATGTACCTGCTACCATCACTGGCTTTCGGCGGCCTGGGTTGGGCTTTGCGTCGGCTACTTCCAGTCGCTTCGACCGGTTTTGAACCCACAAACAACCTCTCTCACATATGCCGGAGCCGAAGGGACACACGGGATAGCGTAAACTACCCATCATGACCAAGACGTGACTCGGTTGTGGAAAACGCCGAAACTGACGATTTTCCTTCAAATTGCCCATTTCTTCAATACTTCCGCCCTATATTTTTCAGGATGCCTTTTGCACCCTGTATTCTTCCGCGTGCTTGTTTGCCCCCAAAATATACCCCTTTAAAATTTGTACCCCCAAAAATTCTTACCCCATATTTTTGGTCCGAAATTTTTTGCGCCTTGTATTTTGGCACACCCCGGACCCCCTGTTGCATGTACGAAATATACAGAGAGCAAAACACTTCAGACTAAAAAAATGGGGGGTAAGAAATTTAAGGGGGGGCAAATAAAGCATCCTGAATAATACAGGGCGCAAAAAATTCAGGGAGAGAAATCATTTTGGGTGTACAAATTTTGGGGGTACAGATTTAGCGGTACAGATTTTAGGGGGTACATACTGTATTTTAGGGGGTAAACTAAGCTGGTAAACCGCAAAATACAGGGCAGAGAGAGTATATCGAGGAAATATGGGCAATCTGAACGAAAATCGTTAGTTTTAAATTTCCACTACCGAATCGGCCGATTCTCGGGATGATACTTCGGCTTAGCGAATCGGAGTTGGCCAGAACATACAGTATATGAGTGCTGCTCAGGGCGTATCGAAGAAGTACGCAGCTACAAGAGTTGAAATCATTCATCGTTGCGATCTGAAGGAAAATCGTTAGTTTCATTAATTTCCACAACTGAATCGGCCGATTATCGGGATAATATTTCGGTATGGCGATTCGGAGTTGGCCGGAAGAGATGTGAGTGAAAGCACCAAAGCACATTGAAGAAGCATCACAACTTGAAGAGCTGAAATCGTTGCAATCTGAAGCAAAATCATCAATTTAATTGATTTCCACAAGTGAATCGGCCGATTCTCGGGATAGTATTTCGACATTACGATTCGGAGTTGGCCAAAAGAGATGTGAGTGAAAGTACAAAGCACATTGAACAAGTATCACAGCTTGAAGAGTTGAAATCGATGCAATCGGAAGGAAAATCGTCAATTTTACCAATTTCCACACCTGAATCGGCCGATTCTCCGGATAGTATTTCGGCAAGGCGATTCCGAATTGGCCAGTGGAGATGTGAGTGAAAGCACAAAGCACATTGACAGCTTGAAGAGTTGAAATCGTTGCAATCTGAAGGAAAATCCACAGTTTAATTGATTTTCACAACTGAATCGGCCGATTCTTGGGATAGTATTTCGGCATGGCGATTCGGAGTTGGCCAGAAGAGATGCGAGTGAAAGCACAAAGGATATTGAAGAAAATCACAGCCTGGAAACGTTCTGCCAATTGCACAAAATTCAGCGCCCACAGCGTTACCTGCCGGTGCGAACGGCTCGAACGGCTCGACGGCTCGAAGAAACCGAATTGCCGATTTTTTTCAATTATTTTTTCAATTTTTTGAAAATTGTTGTATTTTTGCTGTTAAAAGACAGTGACAGTGACCCAGAACTTAGAAAAATGTCCATGTAAAAGCTTAGAGACACTTGGTTAGCCTGCTGCTGCCCAACCAGGCGAGAAAATTTCAGAAAGTTGCCTTCTAAAAACGCATAAAATGGCATTCTGGGGGAAATTTATAATTAGTTCATTATTATGTATCAATACATAACCTAAAGGTTTAGGTTTTCAGCATTTTTAGCAACATCACTTCCAAGGTAACCTTCGCCAAAAAGAGGGGGCTCAACCCACTATAAAAAAATCACTGTTTTGACTTTTATGAACTACACAATAAACAGCAGAGCATAAAATATTACAAAACATAGTGAGGTCAATCTAAAGAGGTGACCAACCCTAAATAGGTTTTTATTTGAAGTCGTTAGAGCCTCTAATACTTACGCATTTCCTTACATTCAAACCAGGAAATAATTGAAAATATAATTGTAATTCCAGGCGAATTTCAGTTAAATTACAATTAAATTATGGCACAACTTTTGAATTTCAATTAAATTAAATTAATTGAATTGAAATTAAAAACGGGCCAATTATGCGAATTTCAATTACAATTAAATTAATTTTTTACATCACTACAACACACACACAAACACTCTCAAGCGCACGCGCACACACAACCACTCGATAACTCGATAATACAAACACTCCGAATCACACATTCCTTCACTAGCTAGGTTGCATTAGAGCGGTGCTGCGGCCCGGTGATCTCAGATAGTAGTTTACGCACCGTACGCACCGTTCGCACCAGCAGCGACCACCTTTGGGCGCCGATCTTTCCGGGCGCTGAATTTGCTTAGATCGATCAGAGAACCGTTCTATTTCAGCTTGCATTAACAAATTACGTGTTTTGGTGGAAAAGTAGCAGGAAAATCAGCTTGTATTAAAATTTTAAAAGAAATAATCGCAGTCAGGCACTTAACGCCCTTTATGGTACCAGCACCATATATGGTACCCCTACCTTCGCGTTGTTACCGGTACCGGTACCATATATGTATATGGTACCACTCTGTTCAGATTTCGTACCATATATGGTAGTGGTACCATATATGGAACCGGTACCGGTAACAACGCGAGGTAGGGGTACCATATATGGTGCCGGTACCATATATGGTACCATCACCATATATTACCGGCATATATTACTCTGTTCAGATTTCGTACCACATATGGTAGTGGTATCATATATGGAACCGGTACCACATATGGTACCATCACCATATATTACCGGCACCTTAGATGGTGTCGGTACCATAAACGGCGTTAAGTGCCTGACTGAATCACGTATGTCACAGCGGCCCGGCACCCATAGAAGCGGTGTGTTTGTCACCCATTGCTTAACGTCTCAATTTTGTCAGGCAAAAACGTGTCATCTCTGCACCTTTTCTGATTAACATAGTACCAAAATGGGAAATGATTGGCCGAAAAATTGGACCTGATGGGTGGGTTTCGCTGATGGGGCAACCATTAAACTAACAATCCAAATGTTTTTACTTCACGGTTGACACCAAGGACAAACTCGATATTGGTGATGCTGTCAGTGGTTCCGCTGCATTGTATGTCCGGTCGAATTGTTATTTTGTTGTTGTAACTTTTTGTCCTTTCGGACTAGGAGTAGCCAACTGCTATAGAGCAGGAAGAGACAGAAGGATCGGCAGCCTTCTTAACAACAACCCTCCCGTTTTGGGTGGGTGGGTGCAAGACAGCTAAGGTTTGGTGCCCATTTGTCTACTTGCCATTGCTGACTTTCGACGGCCTGGGTTGGGCTTTGTGTTGACTACTTCTTATCGCCTCAACAGGCTTCGAACCCACAAACACACCGCTTCCATGGGTGCCAGGGCCGCCGTGACACACATGATTATTTTCGCTTTTTTCTTTTAAAAATTTAATACAAGCTGATTTTCCAGCTACTTTTCCACCAAAACGCGAAAATTGTTAATGCAAGCTGAAGTAGAACGGTTCTCTGATCGATTTAAGCAAATTCATCACTCCGAAATATCGGCGCCCAATTGGGGTTGCTGCTGATGCGAACGGTGCGTAACGGTGCGTACGGTGCGTTAACTACTAATTGCCCCCCGTCGCCCCATCGCCCCTTTTAGTAATTACCGGAGATCACCGGGCCGCAGCACCGCTCTAATGCAACCTAGCAGGGCCTGGTTTTCGACTGTGAAAAATGCGCAATGATTTTTCCTGTTTAGCGTATATGTTTTGGTAGGATTTCATGCTTTCGTTTTTCCGTTAGTGACATTTTAGTGTCAATCAGACCAATTCGTACCGACCGTAAGCTGCTCTGTGGGACCGTTCAGGTACAATATTCTCAGCATAAATACAGGGTGTGCCAAAAAAAACAACCCAGCAGATTTTTCGCTGTAGCAACCGCAAATCTCAACCGATTTGGATGAATCCTTTTTTAAATTAAAGATAAATAAATCCTTAAAAGCTTGCTGAAATTTTCATTTAATGCATTCTGTTTAGTTCCTGAGATATTGGCTCTCAAAATCAAAACAGTGACTTCACAAACTTTTGCGACGTTTCTATTTTTTGCAACCACCAAACAGTCGTGACGTGAGAGACGCATCAGTACACAGGGCACGCTCCTGAAGGCCTGTTGCCTCCCCAGAAAAACGGAAACGGTGAGGACGTGCGGTACGCTGTGGTACACCAAGTTTTCCGGGTTTTCCAATGTCACAAATCGCCTCCCCGAAAGTAGGAAAGTTGGAAAATCGCAAGTTACACCATAAGAGAAGAGAAATAAGCAGTACTAAGGGCAAAAATAAGTAAATGAGCGCAACAGCTCATGCTGGAAACGATTGCTTGTCGCAAAATTGTTTCATTCAATAAGTCGAAATGCAAAAAATGTTACTTTGTGCATGTCCATCCCTGGCAAGCTAAAGCTGAAGAATTCGTATTCTGTGGCCTTGCACACAGACTCCCTTTGCCTTCCCATCCCACGATGCTACCCATTTATCTACTTGTCATCCATACATGTAACAGGTCATCCGCCGATGGGGGGAGGGGGGGTTGGGGGGGGTCTGGCGCCGGCCGGGGGGGGGTCTGAGCCAAAATTTTGGGGGAGGGGGGTGGGCACTAAAAAACGCTCAAAAATCGAAAAAATCGCAATTTTTTGGCTAAAAATTGCCAAAAATCGCTAATTTGGGCTGAAATACAGCTAAAAAGTGCTGTTTTGCAGGCGATTTTGGCAATTTTTGTGTATGAAATTGTAAAAAAATTGCAAAAATTTGCTCGAAAATTTACTTGCCAGAAAAAACGGAGGGGGGCGGTCGGTGAAATCGTCTCGGGGGGGGGGGGGAGTCCCCATCCGGGGGGGGTGTGGCTTATTTCGGGTGGGGGGCAGACCCCCCCAGACCCCCCCCTGTTACATGTATGTTGTCATCACTGCCCTTCGGTGCCTGACAACAAACCAAAATCTAAGCTAACATAGATTCGGAGTTGGGTTTATGACTGTAAATCGGGTTATTTATGTTTGAGCATAGATGTCAGAAGTCGATTTCTAAATCCCAGGCACGTCAGTACGTAGTCACAGTGTTGATCAAAAAGAGAAAACACTTTAACTTTAAGAAAAAAGCAAGCCCCATTAAATATGTACGTATGTGTAAAAATGCACCGGTATAAATATCTAGCAATTGATAATCTAAATTCGAAAATGTAACAAGAAAATTGAAAACGAAGTATCACAAATAAATGACTAAAACTGCACATACATACGTACTGTATCACAGCAGAAAATCCAATCCACTAACAGCCTAAAAGAAATTCCCAAATTTTTGTTGTGTGAAACGAACAGTTCACAAGAGCAAAAACTAACATCCTTGCTTTCCTTGGTTTCCGAAATCTGCCTCGGGGGTCCCCTTTCGCAATCGGACTCCCTGCTCGGTTGTTTTCACTACGTCCACGAACGCGACGTAAAGGGTTGAAATAGCTGGCCGCACACCGGTAATTCGATTAACTTCATATTGCAGCGATTGCAACGATCGCAGGTTATGATTTCGATAGTTTTCGATTGCATTAAGCACATCCAGACTCGACTTCCAACCATTCTTTATAGATAGTGCAACGGAAGGAGGATTCACGTTCGGAGAACGTTTCCGATTTGCCGGCGTTACCGATATGCAAATTTTTTTGGTGATGGCTGTTCTTGTGCATGTTTCCCTAATTTCCAAATTGTGGGGAAGCATTTTCCATTTTTTAGATTTTCGATTTTCCAACTTTCCAACTTCTTGGGATGGCGATTTGTGCCCGCCCGGATAATGGCCCTCGCTACGGTAGAGTGTTTAGTTATAGCACAGTTCCAGTTATAGCACAGCTGGGCCGCCGTCTAATTATCGAAGCGCAGTTATAGCACAGTGGACCCGGTCGGTCCGACATCATTATTTCGACCATGGGAGCTGCTATTGTAAAGTATTGTGATTGCATGCGCCCGTCGGTATTGACCCAGCTGGTGAACACCGGCCGGCCGGCCAGCGTAATTGCTCGGCGCGCGCTGCACGCTCTTTATTGTTCGGCGGCAACTTTAAACTGGCTGCTGGTAGGCGGACCCATACATGTAGTTGGGGGGGGGGGAATGGGGGGTATTTCCCCCCAGGCCCCATTTTCGGACAAAATTCCCCCAGCCGGATTCTGGGGGGGATTTTTTTGAAACCCTAATTTGGGTTTCTAAACCTGCAAACAGGGTTCCAAAAGCCCTGATTAGGGTTTCAGAGTTTTTTGAGCCCAAAAAAAGGTCGCTGAAACCCACTTTTGGACACCAAAAAAAGGTCGCTGAAATCCCCTTTGGGCATAGCCCTGAAACCCTATTTTGGAGCACAAAAATTCCCCCCCCCCAGCCGAAAACCCAGCTACATGTATGGGGACCGGCCAAGCAGGTCGCTGAAATCCCCTTTGGGCATAGCCCTGAAACCCTAATTTGGAGCACAAAAATTCCCCCCCCCCAGCCGAAAACCCAGCTACATGTATGGGGACCGGCCAAGCAGGGCGCTGGTCACCTGGCTGGCCGGCCGCAACGCAACCGCAACCGAAAAAGAGGCGTTGGCGGTCACTTGGAGAAACATTTGGCGGAGATGTGGTGGCGATCTCTGCAAAGATCGTGCGCTGGTCGCTTTGTTCCAAATATGTTTGAAAATTTCTTACGGAGCGTTGCAAATGCATACCCATTGTAAATTTCGTTGAATATGTTATGATATGTACAGTATTTTGTTGTTGTTGTTTAAATTGCTTGTTTGTATTCGTTGTGCATTTGTGATCGAGTAAAAGAGTGTCAGTAGCCTTCCCTAGCCCACCTGCCAAAAGTCAGTTTAAAGTTGCCGCCGAACAATAAAGAGCGTGCAGCGCGCGCCGAGCAATTACGCTGGCCGGCCGGCCGGTGTTCACCAGCTGGGTCAATACCGCGCCCGTCCATACTCAGCAAGCATGTCTGACTCAGGCGACCCTTACGCCTTAACTACTGTCACAAAAATAGGTAGACCTCTCCGATTTCGCTCAAAATTGGCACAAATGATGTGCCTTGGGGGAAACTAACCTCATCGTGCTACATCATGTCAAACAATTGGTACTCTCCTACGATGCAGAACACCATTGTTCAAAACATTTTTTACACGTATCTGTTGCTCAAAGCATGCGCACCCCCACCTACAACTGAATAGAGAAAAGGCCTGGACACCTCAAATTCATAGTTTAATATACCAAAATAAAGCTATTGCGATGCTCTATCCGAATCAAGAAAAACATTTAGTGGCCCGGACCTTCAATATATTAAAATTTCCAAAAAAAACTGAAAATCAGGACATCAAAATTTTTAAAAATCCCTCCATAACTTTTAATATGCAATAGCTAGAAGAACCTTCTATAGCTCATTTGAAAGCCACTGTCAAGCTCTATAAAATAAAGTAAGAGCGAAGTGCCTACGTTAAGAGCTGCGATTTTTATGCGCGACCACATGTTACACATGTTCAAATGTTGCATGTTACGATGTTACATCTGTTCAAATTTGGCGCTTCTATAGTTAGAGCCCGAGCCCCCGACCATACTGACTCCACAACCACGCCTAGGTTTTAAGATTAGGCGTAGATTGGCATCAGACTCAGGCTTAGGATCAGGCTTAGGCTTAAGAAAACAACTTTGAGAATGGCAGTTTGCCGGGAAGAATGGGCCGGCAGTCGCCAGCTTGGTGGCTACCATAGGCGGGAGCTCTCCTTGTTGTCAAACTAACGCACTCATCTTGGCTGCGTGTGCCATAACTGCGCTGTTGCCTGAGGCCATCAGCCGGTCAGTGCTATAACTAAACACCCCGCCTGCTGTGCTATAATGCGCCGCGCGGGGTCAGTGCCCAACAAAAATGCAACTAAAATGCAACTGAAATTGCCCCCGAGTATTTTGCGACTAAAACTACGGTGCGTTGCAAATGTAGTGATTGGAATGTGTTAGCAGTCTAAATTATCGTTAAACGTTCGAAACAGTGTACAATCTGAAACATTGTAAATTGTGTTGTGTGTTTGGTTGAAAGGTTTTTTATTGTGTCATTTTCGATAGCGAGGTGCAGGCAGATTAACTTTCAACAACAGAATCAAGAATATGTACCGTACACATCAACTGAGTCAAACGGGCTAGGTTATCAAAAGAGAAACATATGTTGTTCGGTTGTGTACTGCATTTGGTTTTAATGCCCCAATACTAATTAGGACCTATAAAAATCGATAAAAATACTTGTTGAACGGAAAAACTGGCCTGAAAAATCTGTACCCAGGCCAGGGGGTGTGGGCGGTTCTGGTACACCCCTTTCCGGTGGAGTACGAAGAAAAATCCGCCGAAAATATGAAACATTGTAATACAGTAGATCATGTATGGACTAAAACTGTTAATTTCTGCCTATTTTACCCTCCAGAACGGCTTCTAAATGCTTGCTTAAAGGGTAATTTTTCAAAATTTCTCGCCCTAGTTGGACAATTGCCCAACGAGGCCTCTTAGAAATTTTAAACCCTGTGAAAGAAATTCTGTGTACACCACTGGAATGTACTTGTTCACTGAAATGCAATTTTTGGCTCAGCTACGCAAGTATTGGGTATTTTGTATTGGGTATTGGGGGTCTCAGGTATTGCGATTGGGTATTGGGTATTGGGTTTTTCAGGTATTGTTCGCACTCTAGTTGATACAATCCATAGATCTAACAACGGAGTTCCGCCACCCGATGGACGACCCCCGGATCAGAATCTCCGAGACATCTTTAAGTGCGCCCAAGTTTACCAATGGTAGCTCGCTTGATGGCTGACCGCACTAGTAAGAAACGGCAGCAAAAGGAGCCCACACCACTCCTGCGTACTGTACGGAAGCGCAAGTATGACCTGTACGCAAGTCGAGATCAAGGAAAGCCAGCGACGAAAAAGTCAAGCAGCGCGGACCGTACGACACAGCACGACACAAGTCATCTAAGGAAAGTGACTCTGTGTTCTTCAACTGAGGCAAAGCCTATAACAATTGCAGTCACCGTGCTTTAAAACTAACCGGCGACCGCTTTTTTTCTGTGTTGGGCACTGACGACGCGCCTAACTGCGCAACTGTGCTATAAGTAGACTGTGCTATAACTGCACTGACCCGCACCGTGTTTCGTATATGCGCCGTGTTTCTCATGTAAAGTTGTTAAATAAGCTGGAAGAAACCCTAATTTATAAGTCTTATCACTTATTAAGCGAGAAATTAGACTTTGAAATTTTGGTCCCATAGTTAAGCGGACCGATTTTCGGAAGCCATATCTCATGACAGGAGCGTCGGATCCACTAGTCCTTTGCAGCTGAAAGATAACTCATTATTAGTATGTATTATTATTAGTGTGCCAACTCACAGCTCTCTAGGTCAAAGCTTCAATTTTGGGTCTGAATAGGCAAAGGGCCAAAAAACGCGATCTGACCAGAGAACGTCTCTAAATTCTGTTTGGGATCGGTTCCTGATTTCCCTCCCCAGCTACACCTGCTTCGTGAATGTGACTAGTTGATTAGATTATGTTGAACACGCTTGAGGTTTGTGAGTAGCCGGTCAATCGGCCCTTCCTACCTCTTTCTGTCCGGCCAACTGATTGGTTAGACTGTTTGGTCTGACACCCGTTTGTTGGTGTGTGTTGATAAGACAAAGTTGATGTTACAAGTTGAAGGAGGGAAAGCAAACGATTTGAAGATCAACTAGAGTAAAGAGTGATGGTGTTGCTGACGCTGATAGCCAGAGTAATCGACGGTCTCCCATTGGCCACTTCAATTGAGGGCGATGAAGAGGTTAGTCGGTCTACAGTTTATTAGCATCACAACTTTCCAGCAGGCCTATTGTTCACATAAAAAGTGCCGGCCCCTGCCCATTTCTCTACCCGGCCTACTGCCATTTTTTAATTTTCCTTATCCTGCATACTATTGTCTGACAGACCGTTAACACGATTTTCTGGTGCTCATTAACGGACTGCTTTAACCGTGTCTTGTAATCGCATTAATCATACATGTAATAGGTCCGGGCCGGCCTGGGACGAAGGAGGTTGGGGGTTTCATACATGTAACAGATTATCCGCCGAAGGGGAGGGGGTTGGGAGTTGTGGCGCCGGCCGAGGGGGTCCGAGCCAGAATTCTACGGAGGGGGTTGGGCTCTAAACACTCGAAAATCGCAATTTTTTCGGCTAACAATCGTGAAAAATTGCTAATTTGAGCTGAAATCCAGCTAAAACCGCTGTTTTATTGTGTTTTTCGCAATTTTTTCTGAAATTGTAAAAAAATTGCAAAAATTATCTCCAAAAGTTACTTTACAGAAAAGTCGGAGGGTGTCGGAAAAATTGTATCGGGGAGGGGGGGTCCCGATTGGAGGTCTGGGATAAGTCGGGTAGGGCCCCGGACCCCTGTTACATATATTTGGGGTTTCGATCAGCGAGGCGTCGAGCTGGGGTTCGCCCAGAGCACAGTTGTTAAAAAAATTTTTTGAAGGCCAAAAATTTTTGTTTTTTTATAATTAAATGGGTCCAGCATGCTAGTACAGGTACTTCAACAAATTTGCCACTTTTGCACCTGAAGTCAGTTAAGAAACCTGTTTGAAAACGACAATACAGGTCTAACCACTGCCTGTAACTGCATAATTTCACAGAAAATTGTCTTTAGAGGCACTTCTCGGTGAATAATCATAAGGAAGGATTTCTTAAGCAGTCGCTGTTAGACTCGATGCAAAAGAAATATTTTGCAGTTTGTTGGATAAAATGTTGGCCGTTTCCAAAGAATTTACAAAAAATTGCATGTATGTACGTGAATTTTCTCACTTTTCCCCTTAATTTGCATATAGATTTTTCAAAAAAAAATTCTTTTCAGCCTTCAAAAAAGCATTTTTTTAAAAATGTCTTGTTTTTAAGTTTTTGACCCTAACAACTGTGGCTCAGACGAGACCAAAATTTTAAAAAGCTCCAAAACGCCTTGAAATGCGGTTTTAGCATGCATATCATAGCTTGGCTTGACCGAAAAGCGGTTCCAAAAACGAGGAATCAGTTATAGACATGTCGCCGATGTGGCTAATTTCCCCGATGCATTTTCGAACCACGAACGAACGATGCAGCCAACACAGTTGGTCGAGTGGTTAGGCCACCGACTGCTGTGTGCGTGTGTAGCGAGGCGACTGCACACGTTCACCCCCTCGGCGCGGCCCGTGTTAGTCGCAAAGAGGAGTCGATGGCACGTAGGCTGGCATGTGGCGCGTGTGCCAGCTGAACTTCTAAACGCGCTGACTCACTCCTCTGACCTGGTGTTGTCTGAGGCCGGCCGTCTTATCCGTGCCAATGAGGAATTGGGCGCGCCTCTTGGCCCATCTACACAGCCGTCCCCTGGGGCGTATGTCCTGGTGCAGCCAGTTTGTTATCGTTGCATGCTGATTGCTGCATCTGGGGCATGGGGCGTGTTGATTGTTCAGCCCCCGTGCCGGGTAGTCTTACCTGCTTAGTTACTAACAATACTAAACTTAAAAAAAAAAAATTTCCCCGATGCATATGATTTTGATAGCGTCTTATTCTAATACCATTTTAGCACGGTCACAGTATGGTCAAGTACACAAACCAGGCGAAAATGCTGTTCAGAAAACTAAGCAACCAAACCAACAGTAGAATGTCTCTCGAAAGCGGACCCTACATGTTTCAGTAAGTTGATCAACTTCACTCTTTGCAGTCGATCGCCTGACTGGACTGTCAGTCTAACTCCATAGGCTGTTGGGCAGATTTAAGTCTACATCTATTGCATGCACGTACTCTCAAGTGTGCATCTAAGAATACACTTGTTTTTGCAGCTATTTGATCCAGGACGGAGTGTGTTACTTGTGCCTTTGCGAGCAGAGTTTCCCCAGTAAGTTGTCGTTCCGGTTCTTGGAAGATCTCTCCAACGAGTTCAGCTCTCAGTATGGCAACCGCGTTTCTAGCGTCACTCGGCCCTACCACTTCATAGAATTCGGTCAGCCTTCTGTTCTACTTTTTTCCTGATTGCGCTGACAGACCCCTCTGCTTTCAGACGCCTACATTCAGCAGTGCAAGAGGAAGTACACTGACAGTCGCCTCAAATACAACCTCAACACTGTTAGCACTGACCTGCAGGATGTTCAGAAAGTGATGGTGAAGAATATCGAAGATGTCATTCATAGGGGAGAAGCGCTAAACAGTAAGTTGGTTGGCCGGGCAACCTGTTCAGGTGTTACAGTAAAATTCGCCTTTTCTACCAACACTAACTTTCTTCAACATATACGCAGCGTTGGCAAAGACAACATATACACAGCTTTGGACCGCTTTGCCTTTTTTCTAGTTTTCCGAATCACTTCAAATGGGTGTCATGTCATTCCGTCCGTTTTGCACCGAATTAAAATATTCCGTGAGCAATTATTATTACTTGCGTCCAAGTTTATTTTGGTCAAATCTTGGCCTGATGGCCTTCCGTAGCCCTGGACCCATGGCATACATGTGCATGGGGGGTGCCCAGGGGGGACGAAAATAAAAATCCACCAAACGTTGCTAGAGGCTGCTAGAAAGCATGCAGATGCGTTTTTAAGCCACAGAAATCAAGTTTGGCAACTACGCAACTACGCACCCTTCATCCAGGCAACTACGCACCAAATTCAAAATTTTCGCATTTTTTGACACAGTTTGTGTTGGAAATCCGGTTTTTTGGGCAGTTTTTGTCAAAAAATCAGCATAAACTATAATGTTTTGGAATTTTAAGTGAAATTTTTGAATATTCCGCCAAAAAAATTCAAAAAATTCAAATTTCCCGCCAAAATTTGAATTTCGCGCCGAAAATTTGAGCATTTCACAAGGCAACTACGCATAGAGACCTGACTGTCCCCCTCTGAGCTGCGGACCATGCACATGTATGACCCATGGGCTGTGGGCAGACGTGGGCTAGCATTTCGGCTGATGGGGCACACATGGGCCGGAAAAATCCGGAGGGGGTATGGGCCGGCGGGGAAGGGGGAAAACCCCTTACCCCACGGCTCATGTATGTGATGGGGTGGGGGGGGGTAGGTATGTGATGGGGTGGGGGGGGTAGAATTTTCAATTCCTGATGTGGAGCAACGTCTGATTGGGTGTGAACTAAAAATTCAATTTTTCGCAAAATAAGTACATTTTCGGCATTTTACGTCAAACGGTACAGTTTTGGACTGTTCCAAGTATAGTACTTATCCTTGCAAATAAAACGTATAATTTTTAAATAACTCGTTAGAAATTAGAATATAATCACACTAGGACTGTGTATCACTTTTCCTTCGAATTGGTTCGCCAAAGGGCTTGGGCAAGTCCCATTGCTCGAACTAATCGATTGGTTGTGTTTTCAGTTTTGGACAGCAAAGCGGCCGACCTGTCGTTCATGTCGCAGAAGTACAAGCAGGACGCCCGATTTCTCAACCTACGCAGCACCTTCACCAAAATAGCCATTGTAGTGGTGATCATCGTTCTCTTTCTGCTTTACATTCGGTTCCGGTGGTGGTAGGAGGCAGTTGGTCTAATGGACTCGTGCCCTGCTACTGTGATCGCTCGTCTGTCTGTCTGACTGCAAGTGTCGGTTTGCTCGTTCTTTGTTACTGTTGACTTGTTTTGTTATCGATTGATTGATCGGTCGGTTATAAGTTATTGCTTGGTGATCACGAAATGACGGCTAACTTGATTGATTTACTCTTCGCTTGTCTCGGCATTTTCAGCTGAAAAACGGCTGGCCGGTAATGACTAACAGTGGTGGCAAATAAAATTAATCTGCACTGGTTACTGTTTCTTGCCTGGGTTCCTTTTTATCCCGAACTACTGCTACTGACTGGCGCAACAAAAAGTCCAATCAGCTGTGTTACCATAGTTACGTATGCGAGTGTGTGTGTCGGTATTGGCGGTTGGTCGGAGAGCTATGAGTACTACGACTGTCAGACAATTCGATTATCTGGTTTTGGGCGGCGGCTCGGGCGGAATCGCCAGTGCTAGACGTGCTGCCGAGTTCGGGGTCTCGGTTGGCTTGATCGAACACGCTCGGCTTGGAGGCACTTGTGTAAGTTGATGCTGTCTCTTTCTTTTACGTTAGCGTATGGTGCGTGATGAAAACTGTTTGTGTCATCCGTTTGGTAGTTTTGAAGCTCTGAAATGAAAGTTAAGTGGATGATTTGAAAAATGAATGAAAGTTTTGAGCGTGAAATCGCTCTAACTACCTTGTTTCAAGTGAAATACAGATAGAAGGCCATACATGGGCCGGGGGGTAAGGGGTATACCCCTCCCCCTCGGCCGGCCATACCCCCCGCTCCCCGGAGGGAGAAAATTTTCGCTGGTTTAAGGCAAAATGGCGTTTTTTGGCCTTTTTTCGGCCCCCCCCCCCCCGAGGTCTCCATACCCCCTCCGGATTTTTCCGGCCCATGTATGTAGAAAGCTGATTTTGCCAAAATTATGCCTGAGATCAAGATATATTCTTGCTGAGATTTAACCTATAAAGACAAGAATCGACGCAAGAATTGCTTTCCATCGAAATGTTTTGTAGATGTGTGTGCTGTTTAGGTAAATGTGGGTTGCGTGCCGAAAAAGGTGATGTTCAACACAGCGGTGCATGCCGAATACATCAGAGATCACGGCGATTATGGTTTTGATGTGTCTTTTAAAGGCTTCGAGTGGAAGTGAGTTTGTTTTGTTAGTAATAGTAGCTGAATAAGTCGACTTATATGTTGACTTATACTTTAGCAAGATCAAAACGAAGCGCGATGCTTATGTGCGACGACTGAACGCCATTTACGAGTCGAATTTGGAAAAAGTGAGAAAGATTTCTAAATCGGTTACGTTGTGGTGGTCGGTCTTTCAGTCCAAAGTGGAGTTGATTCGTGGTTGGGCCTCACTGACCAAAGATGGTTGTGTTGAGGTGGGTGGCGCACTCTACAAAGCAACGCATACTCTGATTGCAGTTGGTGGTTATCCGATCGTACCTAATATTCCAGGTAAGCCCTGATTTTTTCAATGCATTGAGCAGTCCGAAATTCTACTTTCTAGCAGTTAGCGTAGCATAGCACTTTTTAAAATGTGTCCTTACTCAATTCTTTGTAGGTGCTGAACTTGGAACAACGAGCGACGGTTTCTTCGATTTGGAAACTTTGCCTAAGTATGTTTTGTTTCAGACACAAAAATTTTAAAAAGTCGCAGTTTTTAGCTGTATTTGAGTACAAATTAGCGATTTTTGATGATTTTGACCGAAAAAAAATGCGTTTTTTTGTGATTTTTGAGCGTTATTAGTGCCTAACCCGTCCTAGAATTTGAGCCCCGGCCGCGCCGGACCCCGCTCCCCTTCTGCCGACGACCTGTTACATTACATGGCGTCAGGTAGATGGGTGCATATTAGCGTACCGTTTTTATCGTAAAACTGCATTATTAGGTGACAGTTGGAGTTGTAAAAATTATTGAAGATAATTTTACTTTTATATATTTTTTATTTCGAAAATTTTTATTCAAATTTTTTCCTTTTCCAGGCGATGCAAGGACGCATCGCTAGCAACTGTAGATACAAATGCTGTTTACTTTGATTCAAAGATAGTGTTGCGCTGTGACCTGGTCGGTCAGATGATATCCTACCTGCAGCATTGACTGTGCTTTCAAGCAATATCTGAGGCTAAATTCTTCAATATTCTCATAAATTTTTCAGACTTTGAATAAACTAAAAAGAAGTTTCGGACTGGAGCTGCAGAAAGAATAGCTTCTTTTTTAAAGAAAGAGCTTTTTGCAGAAGTCTAACAACACTCGACTTTGCGTTTTATTTTATCGTGTACATACTAGTCTGGTTTGAGACGGACTGTCATTGTTGGTGCCGGGTACATCGCCGTAGAGTTGGCGGGCATTCTTGGCACGTTGGGATCGGATACCCATCTTTTGATTCGATACGATCAGGTGCCATTTCATTTTCTTTTTTCTCTTGAACTATCTTCTTTCTGCAGTAAAGCCATACCTCCCATAACATAAGTGCTTCACCTTTTTATGGCTTTGGGTCTTTCCTATGCAACCTAGATAGGTAGCTGCGTCATAACTGCATCAGTTTTTAGCAACCAGCCAATGTTATCATATAATGTAGGTACGTAGTGTGTCAGTTTTCTGCGCTGTGTAAGGTAAATACGAAAAAGGTACCAGCATTAATTGCAGGTGCTGCGCACGTTCGATCCGTTAATCAGTGAGAATTTAACCTCGGAACTGGACAAAGGACCTGTTAATTTACACAAGCAGACTCAGGTAAGTGTGCGGACTTTATTCTCATCATACATGTGCACGGTCCGCAGCTCAGAGGGGGACAGCCAGGCCTGCATGCGTAGTTTCCCGGCGAAATACTCAAATTTTTGGCGCGAAATTCAAATTTTGGCGGGAAATTTGAATTTTTGCAAAAGGTTTGGCGGAAAATTAAAAAATTCACTTAAAATTCCAAACTTACTAGTTAAAGTTGAGTTATTGACAAAAATTGCCCAAAAAACCGGATTTCCAACTATACTTTTGTCAAGAAATCGATGTTTTCGGTGAAATTTTGCCAAAATTTCGGATTTGGTGCGTAGTTGCCTGGAGGAAGGGTGCGTAGTTGACAAAATTGGTTTCTGTGGCTTAAAAACGCATCTTGAAGCTTTCTAGCAGCCTCTAGCAACGTTTGGTAGATTTTTATTTTTGTCCCCCCCCCTGACCCCCCTGGGCACCCCCCATGCACATGTATGATTCTCATCTAAGAAACGCCATTGCACATGCCTGTAAACGTTTTCAACTTTCTTTCCATTATTGTTTGCATTTGATATTTGCCTGTATGTAAGTAGTATTGGAGTATTGGTGTCAGGTGCAAGGGGTGTGTTGAAAATTTTTGTTTGTTTTTTATCACTAGAAAGGAACGGTGTTGTATGTACAGTAGCTTGTTTTCTTGCTACTGTACGTACGTAGCTTCAAGTATGCTTACTGTTGCTCGTGTTCAGTGCAGTTCTGTATTGCAGATAAATTCAGTTGAAAAGCAGGACAATGGGAAATTGAAGATAAATCTAAAGGATGGGCGCGAGCCTCTGTCTGACGTCGATTGCTTAATTTGGGCGATCGGTCGTTTACCTCACACCAATAAACTCAGCATTGACAATACTGTAAGTGTTGGTTTCCATTGCAGAGAGACAGACAGAGCTTTAAAGTTTAGGCAATAAAACTGGACAATAAAGGACAAATAGTTGTGGACAATTACCAAAATACGTCTGTGCCTGGCGTTTACGCAGTTGGGGATGTGTGCGGCAAATACCTACTTACACCTGGTGCGCCATACATGTAGCTGGGTTCTCGACAGGGGATTTTTCGCATCTAAAATAGGGTTTTAGCGGCCTTTTTGGGCTCAAAACATGGTTTTGAGGACTAAAAATCGGGTAAAAATCCTGTTTGAACTGCAAAAATTCCCTTTAAAACCGGGTCTCTGAAACCAAAATTACGGTTCTGGAGCCCTATTTAGGCCCTCCAGAAACCCAAATTATGGCTCCGGAACCCTAATTAGGGTTTCAGAATGCTAAATTAGGGTTTTGGAACTGTATTTAGGGCCGCCATAAACCAAAACCCGAATTAGGGATTCGGAACCCTATTAGAGTTTCAGAAACCTGTAATAGGGCTCTGAAACCCAATTTACGCCCTCTGAAACCCTAATTAGGGTTCCGAAACCTTGTTTGTTTGGGATCCCTGAAAACCTAATCAGGACCTCTGGAACCCTCTTTTGTTAAAGAGTTTAGAAATCCATAACGGTTTAAAAAATCGCCCAAAATCCGACTCGGTGGGAATTTGCTCCGAAAATCGGGTCTGGGGCGAGGAAAATCCCTTTTTCCCCAACTACCTGTAGTGGTGGGCTGTAGTTTCTTTCTGTGTCCATTTATAAAGCGTTTGAATTTTAGTAGCAATAGCTGCTGGCCGGCGTTTAGCTCATCGTTTATTCAATAATGAGCCCGAGTCCTATCTCAAGTACGAAAACATCCCCACAGTTGTGTTCAGTCATCCTCCGATCGGGACAGTTGGACTTACAGATGGTATGCGCAACTTTAGCCGTGCAGTAGTGCCTATTGAATGCGTGTAGTGCACACCTCCGTACCTGTGCATGCTCGACAACTCAGTAGGGGACAGCCAGGTCTCCATGCCCAGCTAGTTCCCTTGGTTCTGAGTGCAAATTTTCATTTTTGGCGAAAAATGTGGTCAAAGTTTGAAATTTTCGGCTAAAATCCTGTTTTTAGAAAAAAATCTATTTTTCGACAAAACTGCTCAAAATCTACTTTTCCAACAAAACGCTTGTCCAAAAGTCGACATTTTCGACGAAAATTTGGGGTACAGTGCGTAGTGTAGTTGCCTGGATGGACCTATTGTGCGTAGTTGAAAACATGCATGTAACAGGTCATCCGCCGAAGGGGGAGGGGTGGTTAGGGGTCTGGCGCCGGCCGGGGGGTCTGAGCCCAAATTTTGGGACGGGGTGTTGAGCACTAAAAAAGTTTTCGCCTAAAAATCGTCAAAATCGCTAATTTGGGCTGAAATACAGCTAAAAAGTGCTTTTTGCTTTTTACAGGCGATTTTAGCAATTTTTGTGTCTGAATTGCAAAAAAATCGCCTTTAAAAAGCGCTTTTTTTGCACACACGCAAAAATTTGCATAAAAAATTACTTGCCAGAAAAATCGGATCGGGGTCGAAAAATCGTCTCGGGGGGCATCCGGGGGGTCTGGCCTAAGTCGGGTGGGGGCAGACCCCTGTTACATCATGTACATGTATGGTTGAAAAATTGATTTAATGGCTCAAACGCATTAAGAGGCTTCCTAAACAGCTTTTGGAAGCATTTTGTTTAGTTTTATGTGTCTTCCCTGGGACCCCCCTATATGTAAGGGACCCAAAAATGTAATAAAAATTTAAAAAAGCTACCTCAGAGGGCGATAAAAGCCTCGGGTAAGTGTTTAACTGTTTTACGATGTTTCACGGGCGAATATTCATGTTTTGCGAAATACATAAATAGGGCTGGGCTCAGATGTTCTGTCGCTGGCATCTGGGTACCTAGTACTTTACTGTACGCACGTGGCCGCTACCTCGCTGTACACCATGTTGTACTGTACTGGTATACAATGTACGCTCAGCTCAGCACTATAGTGGCATTGGTCAATTAAGTTAGGGATCCCTCGATTACGGACCGTACAAAAAATGACGTCATCGATTTTTGGCCATTTTTTCGACGCCCTGCGCCTTGCCATCGGTTGTCATCCTTTTTGAAGCCCCATGTAAAAGCAAAAAGATGACGTAACTTTTTTTCCAGTCACCGCCCCCCAATTGCAAAAAATGCCTGCATTCATTGCAGCAAATTTTTGTTACAATTTTTAGATTGTTCTGGTTATTTTCCCATATTTAGAAACGTACCGGAGAGTGCTGCATTGGGTACCCGGGTACACTAACCAGCACTTAGCATTTTTTGCAACAAAAATTAGATCCTGTTAGTGTACCCGGTACACTAACTGGCACTTAGTGAAATCATGTTAAACTGTTTGTGTTCACGATTTCTGAGTAAAAATGCAATTTTGTAATCCAGATTACTGTTTCTGCCATGTAAATGAGAGTGGTTTGTCAAAGTTTTCATTCTTGCCAGTTTTGTGTCAGTAAAAACGATTGAGAATGAGCAAAAATATACGTAGACCTGCTTTAAAGCTACCGTAATGTTGAAAATTTTTGACACCCATGACATCGATAAAACCTGTCTCCAGATAGTGTACCCCGGGTACACAATTCGGCACTAAGTGGCAGTTAGTGTATCCCGGGTACGCTATCTGGAGGGGTACCCTATGCAGCACTCTCCGGTAGTCTATTTTTACAAGATTTTTTTATTATTTTTTAAGAAAATTAATGGAAGAATTTGAAAATTCATTAATTTATCACACATCTTACAAAGCAAAACAAACTAGATCTTAGTGAAAGGGCCATCAACACACAGTTAAGATTAACTGTACATGTATTTGTAAACAATGGCGTATCCAAGGGCGTAGTTTAGGATGGTATGTACCTCCCTTTTTGATGGAGGTAGAAAAAATCTGTCTAAAATAGGAGAAAGGAATAAATTCTGTACTGAAGGCGTCTATATAACTATAGGCCTTTTTTGGCGAGCTGGTCCGGAATTTCAAATTTCGAGTTCGTCTAGAGGACATTTTGGGCCGGGCAGGACAGTTCGGCCCCGTCCTGGGAATGCTAAAATCGTCCAAAAGTCTTGCAAAATCGCTTGTGCGAGAACTACCCACGTACAGTACAGTACGTACAAGAAACATTTGTAATGGTGCAACAAATCTAAATGCAACACTGTCTTTTCATTCAGTTACAATAATACACTACCGTATAATGCTGTTTATAGTACCCGGGATACTATAAATGGAGACAGATTTTATTCTGAAATGAGCTGTTATCAATACAAAACGTGCGAAAAATACAGTATTTTTGGTGGTAAACCTTGTTTGTATGAAGAAAAACAGTAGATAATGCAATCATACAGGTTCTGATGTATGTACATAACCTATTTTTTACATAAAATCGGTAATTTGAGCAAAGAACTTCACATACTATTGTTAGTTTCTTATAGAGCAGATTTCGTAGGTGCCATATATAGTACCCGGGTACTATAAATGGATTCAATTTTATTTTCGCAAAACCCTAAGTGCCATATATAGTACCCGGGTACTATAAACAGCACTATACGGTAATTGTTCGTATTTTGTAAGATCCACCTACTGTACATATTTTACCGCACTTTGCGCACCTTTTGGCTCGGCCCTCCTGAAGAACCCAGCTAAAAATCCTCTGCCGAGCAGCCCGGGCAGAGCCCTACTATATTGTGATACGAACATACATGTAACAGGGGGTCTGGGGGGTCTGCCCCCACCCATCTTAGGCCAGCCCCCCGGATGGGGACCCCCCCCCGAGACGATTTCGCCGACCCACCCCTCCGATTTTTTGGCAAGTAAATTTTTTAGCAAATTTTTGCAATTTGTACAATTTCAGACATAAAAATTGCCAAAATCGCCTGCAAAACAGCACTTTTTAGCTGTATTTTAGCCCAAATTAGCGATTTTTGGCGATTTTTAGCCCAAAAATTGCGATTTTTCGATTTTTGAGCGTTTTTAGTGCCCTACCCCCTCCCAAAATTTTGGCTCAGACCCCCCGGCCGGCGCCAGACCCCCCAACCCCCCTCCCCCATCGGCGGATGACCTGTTACATGTATGGATACGAATGCCTTATAAAAGCGTTTCTGAGATTAAATTTACAAAATTTTCTCGCTCTGGTCGAGCATAAGCCCAACCAGGCCTCCTTAAACTACTAAAACTGTTGATTTTATGCTAAGATTGCCTTTCAAATGTGTTTTTTAAGACTAATTTCTCAAAATTTCCTTATGAAATAAAAGTGACGTCATTATTTGCCGAACCCCCTTCCCCCGTTCTCATCGGTTGTCATCATTTGGCAAACCCCTCCCTTAACCGATGACGTCATTTCTGCACAGCCCCTAATACAGTAGACACTAATCGGACTGACGTAGTTGGTACTCAGTGAAGTGAGATCATTACACGCATAGCGTGTTACATTCTCTATCTTCGATATAAAATTAATCACTGCTTGAAAGTCAGGAATTTAGCCTTTTTTGTCGTCGAAATGTTAATAGAATACGTACATGCTTTTCACTTCCCTCAAAGAACGAATAGTGTACTACAGTACAATAGAGTGCGAACAAAAACCAGAAAAATGCAACGTCCAATATCTCACAGCCACGGCAACCGAATACTCGCTCAGCTGGCCCAAAAATCATAGTTCAGTGATCGTTCTGTTTCATGAATGGTGAAAAATCAGTTTTTTTAAATTTTAAATAATTAGAATAGAAAAATAGCTGACTTATTTTTTGTTCTACTTACTTAGACAACCGGCTACATAAGAAATTATGGCATAAATTCTGCTATGTATTTTAGTTAGTTGACTGGACCACAACAGGCTTCCTCAAGCTACGTAAGACATCGAGCGAATTTCGTAGATTTTTCAAGGTCATAATCAAATCAGTATTGATTCACAAAAACCCCAAATACCTGAAAAGCACTGCAATATTGTACACTAACTCAACACAATACCTGTTCGCACTCTACGTACACTTTCACCTGTGCCACTCGACTACATACAGTACATTGTATGTACTGTGACAATTTGAGAGTTGCGTTTTAGCGGAGGCTGTGGAGCAATACGGTAAGGAGGCGGTGGTGATCTACAAGGCAGTGTTTGCGCCCATGTATAGCGCAGTGACCGAGCACAAGAGCAAGTGTGTGATGAAACTGATTTGCGTTGGAAGCGAGGAGAAGGTGGCGAATCCCTTGAAAGCGGTCTGCGTCAGTCAGTGTGCGTATTGCAGGTTGTTGGCATCCACATGATGGGCATCGGTTGTGACGAGATGTTACAGGGCTTTGCAGTGGCGGTAAGTATGGGCGCCACCAAGCAACAGTTCGACCAAACAGTTGCCATACATCCCACGTCGTCGGAAGAACTTGTGACTATGAGATTCGGTTCAAAGTTGTCCTGATTTCTTTATCCGGTAGTTTTTACTCTTTATTTTTCTAGCTAACTGTTGGTTAGTCCGTCCACTGAACACTGTCAGTGTTTCGTAATTTTGCTTGTGCTAAAGAGGTTCGGTCGGTTGCCAAGGAAGACACGAGATAGGTTGCAGAAATCAGAGGACAGCTGGTCAGTGAGTCAATGAGTATTGAGCGCGTAGGGGTTGGAGGATTCGGTCAATTACATGCTGGCGTGCGTGCACTCATAATGAACGGCCGTGCGAATTGTTCTCAGGCGCAGGGCTGTGGCTGTTTTGTCAAACATCGAAAGGACACAGTAGCCTTAGCAACCGGCACTTTCTCTGCACCACTACTGTACGCGTTGAGTTGAGCTGGCAGAGACCCGAACTGGCAGCGAGAGGTCAGAGGACAAGCCGTCCAATTAACTCACTTACTGTTATGAGGGAGAAGCGTCCTTCTCTGGTTGCTTGTCCAGTGAGCGCGCTTGAAATTTTAATGCCGCGGCTGCCGCTCCGCCGCCGTGGCGGCCGTTGCTGGAGCGAGAGCGATTGATTGAATGCTGCAGCAGCGGCTCGCCCGTTCGGGCGTTAGAGTGTGACTTGTGGGGCAGGCAGGCCAGAGCCCAATATGCTTTAGCATGCCCCCACGGAACTATGCCCCTAAGGTCTAGTCGACATGCCCCTCTGGCCAGGTGCGACTGCTTCAGACTGCTGCTGCGTCTCTGGCATGGCGTCAGTCTGCTGGCGCTGGTGCTCGCCCACCAGAACACCTTCAGCATCCCCTTTCTGCGACAGAAGAGGTCCCAGTGCCTTATTTGGTTCAATGACACCAAGCAGCACTTCTGCGAGCTCGACCCCTGGAAGCGACTGCAACACTCGCGCACCCTCTACCTGTTCCGCAAGGACTGCGACGACCAGACCCAGAACCTGCTGTTCCACGAACTGCTCTTGCTGCACACCGCCCGCATCGAGTACCGCAGCGACCTGCGCGAGCCCCACCGTCTACAGCACCTGGGTGCCGTGGGCCGACAGTGTCTGGTGGGCGAGCGGACCGGTTGTCTGCAATGCATGGACTACGTGGACGGCATGCTCGGTGCGATGGACGAAGCCTACGATGCCTTTAACAGTTCGGTGCTTGGCAAGGTGGACTGCAGGGTGGAACTGGACACTACTGCTTTCTCGCCCAATTCCACCTGTCATTATTGCAGGGTAGGTAACTTTGGTGCCGGCTCATTTTGTCGTTAGGAGATGGAGAAATAATAAAACTATTCCCAAATAGCATATAAATCGTCAACGCGCAGAAACATTGGAGCTTAGTAGTGCTCATAAAGATTTGCGCGCGTCTGGCCAGCGCCCGGCCCTGCCCGATCAATATTTTGTTTCGGGGGAGGCTCCGATGCTCCCCCTCGGCCCGGCCACAAATCCGCAGATCAGACACCTGTTGCAGAGCGACTGTAGCATTGTGCCGACCGACCGACGGCTGGCATCGATTTTCGCATAAATTCCGGGACCCTCGCACCACTAAGAGTAGTATCATTGATTTTTGATTATAGGAGAACTTTAGCCATTACCGTTGTGCCCACAGCCCCTCGCCGACTTGCATTATTCAGGCAAATAGCAAGTCACCACCTCCATTCACACTCGCACTGTAGCCTAGAAAACGAGCCGTCAATTACGGCCGGATCAGTTTTTCTAGAGACAACACTCACAAAAAGCATGCGTTCTACTACAGTGCCGTCCCCAAAGACGCCCAAACTGACACGTCTGTCTGTCTGTGTACATGTGTTTGCGTTGCAGGCGTGGTATCGAAAGTGGCTTCTGGTTACGTTGGACGAACGCAAGAAATTGTGGAGCTCGCAGCCGTGCCCTGCCTGGTGCCATTTAGCAGAGTTAGCCTGTCCCCATTTAGTGACTTTACGGAAATTTGACTATGCAGGCTTGCCGTTATTTAGATGCACAGGTGAGCCACCGTTGCCTTCTCTCCGGGTGGGTGCAGTGCTGGCTGGGACGTGTTAATATATTTTGTTTGTTGATGGGTCTAAAGAGTTTTTTAGTAGATTGTAATTTGGAACCAAACACCATAGGGTGTGTGTGCGGTCGGTAGCGGCTCGTAATTAAATTTGGCTGCCAGCAGTCGGCGTCCCGCGCTCAAAAAGACGATAATGGTCGACCGGCACCCTCTGTGCCACTGGCTTGATTTTTAATACCATAACCCACCGGCAACATACACCCAACTCCTGCCACTACACCACCTGGCAAACGCGCTTCCTAAAAACAATCGGCCTTTCTGTTTGTTTTTGTCTACGTGCTATCTGCGAAAATAAGAACGCTCGCTTTCCGAGATAATGTAGCGTCAGCCTGGTAATCCAAAAATTGCGTACACAATTTGAAGACCCAAAATTGTACAGTGAGGGTTGGGTTGGGAGCAATTTGTGCCGAGCAGCGGGTGGTTGTAGGAGGAGGAGAAAAGAATTTTCCATGCTTCGCTACTAGCGGGAGGTCGGGGCGGCAGCGGCCGAGTTTTATTTGCGCTTGAAATCAATGCCCCTTGAGTGGAGCGCAATAGAGTTTTTTGGCTGCGTGCGCGCCGCGCCGTGTGGTCGCGGCCAGCGCTCCTAATTGAACGCGCAATTTGGTGGGGGTGTTTGGCTGCTGCTATTCGACCATAGATCACTGTGCGTATTGGCAGGGCATAGGAGCAACCAAAGTTGTGCAGTGCAGGAGAGTAGTAGTGTCCATTAATCTGTTTACATAAGAAAAATACTCGGCCCAATTGCCACATGCTATTATATAAGCGAGCGCTAGTTTTAGGCCGGCCGGCTCAGACCGCCGTAGTAGTAGACTGGAACCAACCACGATCGATGGCTCAACGAGCATAGTTTTAAAACGGCTTGTTTGCTTGTTCTTGATAGCTGAATCGATTAAAGTGTCATCACCACCACCATTGCCTCTATTCTCCGCTTTTCTAACGTTCACAATACAGACCATTTTGCCGATATATCTAGCATCCCACTTTTCCAACATCACAAAATGAAATCACCAATACTTCTGGCCCGAGTTCAGTTGAAAAAAATAGTGTAGTCGACTGGTTCGTTTGGGGTTCGTCCGAGTGGCAATTTTGAGGTCAGCCGATGTTTACCAAAATGTAGCTTTTATAGATTTTACCTTTCATTCTTACTATGGGGTCAGGGAGTTTTTCTTGCTCATAGATAGTGAGGAAAAGGGAAGGAAATTCTTCTTCTCTCAAAACACTCTTGAAGTTGCTCTATTATTATCATTATCTCCTTCTGTTATGACGAGACAGACAGTATCGTATTTCAAAATCGTGACGGCCAATCATCTTGTTTTATGCGTAGCTTCCCGTGGGGTCCGTCAGTTCACTGTCATGTAGGCTTTTTGATTGAGATGCGAATGTGAGCGCTTTCTACAGGCCGGACCATTTATCTATCGCTGGTTTTGTCTTGTACTAGCGTTTGCGATTGCTCATTAATTAATTTTAATCCAACATGCAGAAATCTTCAGAATTTTTACTTTCAAAGTTTTGGTCAAGTCATGCACTTCCATGTGTCCGCCGTCACTTTCTGCATAGGTGGGCTATTTATCTATCCGGGCTTTTGTCTTGCTGGAACTTTTGTGTTCGTCAGTCAAATTCCCTGATTCCCGGGAATTAAGAAAACATGCAAATTTCATATTTCAGCTCAATTAAATGCAAAAGCTACAGGAAGGCGAAACCAGCGATAGGTTATAAAACCCACTCGGTACATCCACTGTCTGTATGCGCGTTCCTACTATGAATTCGCTCGCTTAGCCAGTATTGTAAGTAAACAAGTAGTAAGTACACGCGCTGATGTTTTTAATATAGTGGGCGTTTTTTCCATTACATTAATATATTTCTTTTGAAACTGGCGTGGTGTAGAGAAACTTCTTTTGCAGTGCCTTTTGCTTTTGGTCCCTTGTGTTTGGGTTTTACTCCATACATGGGCTGCGGGCATTCATGTAACAGGTCATCCGCCGAAGCGGGGTCTGGTTCCAGCGGGGGAGTGAGCACAAATTCTAGGGAGGGGGTTGGGCACTCAAAATTTTTTCGGCAAAAATCGCTAATTTTGTCTCAAGTACAGTTAAAATTACAGGTTGACCCCCTGAGGCTCCGATTTAGCCACATCAGCCGGCCGCTACTCTCCTCAGGAAATTTTCGGAAGAATTTTGTATAGAAAGTTATAAAAGTATGACTAAATTAGGTGCAAATGAGCTCAGATTAGCTAATTTAACTTATTTTAAATAAAAATAAGCCAAAAACCTTGATTTTAGCAAAAAATCTGAGACCTCAGCCCCAATCAGGTCCTCCTACCACCTCAGGATCCCCTCGGGAGTTGAAAATTCTACCCGCATCAGCCGAAATGCTAGCCCATGCCTGTCCAGAGCTCTTCCGGATTTTTCCGGCCATGTATGCATAGGTTTGCTGCGTTCTTCTCCTGAGGTCTTCGTTATAAACACAATGGTACCACGCCAGTACAGTGGTGTAGTGGGTTTAGGCCGCATAGCCACTGTGCGCGGGCTCGTGCGCTCATCCTCTCGGCGCGGCAAGTTTCTTGTTGAGAAAAGAGTTAGTTGTCGGCACAAAGCTCCATCCAGGCCACCGAAAGATGGTGAAAGCGAGTAGGTAAAATGGGAACCGACTGGATCTACCGTTGCACCGAAGGCCGCTGCACAAAGCCTGCCGCGTTGGAGAAGATCAATGACGTCAGAAGCTGTCTGAGAAGCCAACTATGCCATGGGGGCCCTCTCGCAACGCAACGGGGCGTACCAAGCGGCCGTCGGGTGCTGACAGCACCATGACGTCAACACGCCGGGCACTCTTCTAGTGACCGGCACCCAGCAGCATAGCTAGAAGTGTCTGGCAGTGAAAGAAGGGCAAACGTCCGAAATGACGAATTACGGGGGTTGCGAAATGGACCACGAGTCTGATCGTAGGCCGTAAGGCCCCCGCACATCCGATCGGATCGGATCGGAATGGTACCACTGCGGTCCGGGCCGGTGGGGGTTTACCTGTCAGGTGGGCATACATTTGCATAGTCCGCAGCTCAGAGAGGGACAGCCAGTCTCCATGCGTAGTTACTGTACCTGCTCAAAATTTCGGCGGAAAATTTGAATTTTTGTAAATGTTTTGGTGGAAAATTCAAAAACGTCACTTAAAATTCAAAACTTTCTAGTTAAAGTTGAGTTTTTGACAAAATCCGCCAAAAAATGGGACTTCCAACAAAAGTTTTGTCAAAATTTGCAAAATTTTCGTGTTTGGTGCGTAGTTGCCTAAATTGATTTCTGTGGCTTAAAACGCATTTGGAGGCTTTCTAGCAGCCTCTAGCAACGTTTGGTAGATTTTTTCGTCCCCCTGGCTCCTTGGGCACCACCATGCACATGGATGCAGGTTGGGGTCCAGGGGGATCGCACAGGGAGGGGAAAACATTTAAAAAAGTTCCAGAACGTCTGGAAATGCGTTTTTCGCACGTTTTGTTTAATAATAAGGCTAAAAATCGCGGTTTTGTGCAGTAAAATCGCGTTTATGAGCTAAAGGCAAGCATGAAATGATAAAACGATGCGTCTTAAGCATGAGCAGCGGAAACGCCGAATTCGGTTACCAAAGGCCATTTTTGTAAGCTAAAATAGGTAGTGACTTCTGAGCCAGTGTGTTAGTACTGGAGCCGCTGCTAGTATGTACAGTATGTAGCAGACATGGGCTAGCATTTCGGCTGAGGGGGGGGTAGAATTTTCAATTCCTGAGGGGGGGCTGAGGGGGGGTATGAGCTCCTGAGGGGGGGGCTGAGGGGTGGTAAGCCAAAAAGTCCGATTTTTTGCTAAAATCAAGGTTTTTTGGCTTGTTTTTCATTAAAATAAGCTAAAATAAGCTATTCTGAGCTCATTTACACCTAATCCAGGCATATTTTTATCATAATTTTCTATATAAACTTCTTCCAAAAAATTCCTGAGGGGGGTAGCGGCCGGCTGAGGGGGGTAGGTCAGAGCCTGAGGGGGGGTCAACCCCCCCCTCAGCCCCCCCCCTTTGCCCATGTCTGGTATGTAGTTGTATTACACGTTAAACTATCTGGAGGGATTGGGGGTTTGGCCTTTCTAGCTAGGAGTGAAGGATGCCGATTCTCTGCCTATGTTTCACTTTTGCATAACATAATAGACGTGGTTGTCAGTTATTATGGCATATAGCTAGGATTGAAATAGAAATAATTCTATCCTTACCGTACTTATTGCTGTTTAGACTTGCTTGTTCCTGCTGTGCTTTATTAGCCCTGAGTCATTTCATAATTTGCACGGAGACTACAGAAAATAGTTCTTAGAATAGGCTGACCTAATAGGTTTTTAGTTTTACTCAATTAAACATGAGCGGACATGGATTAGCTGTATAGGGGTAGAAAAATACATATCAATCAATCCTTTTCAGAGCTACTGGGAAAGGGTGTTTCGAAAATATAGCTTATTTTCTGTCGGTTTCGTATACTTTCGCCAAATAGGCCGAAAATTGGAGCATTTTTGGAGAAATACAGGCCAAAATTCATCGTATTTCATAGTTTAAAGTTTGGTGTACCAGACTGGATCCAATGCTTTGAAATTGAAGAATACGTGAAATTTGGTAGTTTCAGAACCTACCAGGTCGTGTGTTAAATAAGAAGCTTTTGTTTAAGCGGTCATTTACGCAAATGTTCGCCAACTGACATGAAATTTGGAGATTACGCACGTGCAATGGTGTTTTGTATGTCAAAACGTTATCTATGTAGAATGATCATATCTCGAGAAAATAGGGGAAATTTATCTATCTTAAATATCTTTTTAGGGAGTTTTTGTTCTTTAGGTTTTTAGCAGAAATAATTTCAACATCTTTCGACAGATGTGCTGTAGCGTAAGGCATTGTACTACCCATCAGGCAACGTTTCAAGGGTTGTAGCAGTCATTTACTTTCTTTAGTTACACTGATTTGTTGGTTGTCTGATAACTTGAACTTTAATCTTTCGCAGTTTGATATACAGTGCGTAGTACGGACACACTTGGGTACTCAGATTTCTATTATAGGAAAACTTAGTACATCTTTGCCTTTACGTTATCCATTGAAGGTACAGGGGTTGCTGTCTTCCCAAACCTGCATCATCCATACATGTACTACTAACACCATATTAGGGGAGGGCGTTGGGGTTTGATCCCGGTTGTAGTACTAAAGTCGAAATTTCAGACTAAACAGGCTAATAGTCTAATAGTCTGGGCTGAAACCAAGAGAAAAGAAAACAACGTCGGGAGCGCATGCCTACAGTGACTAGGGGTGTGTTTCAGATCCAGAGATCAAATTTGTGTATAACAGTTCGAGCGGGAGGTGGCAGCGGAGCGAGCAGGTGGACGAGTGCCGTTGCGTGCACCCGTGCGACCTGTTCACCGATCTGCGGTCGTCGGACTCGGCCCGTCTCGGCAACTCGGACACCGACCGGCAGGTGCAGAAGTTGCTGCGCTGTAGTCATCGCAAGAAGCAGTGCAGTGGTCGGCGGCCGGCCGCCACAGACGAGGCGCCGCGTAGAAGGACGCGTCGACGGACGAGCGGCGGCGGACGGACGCGCGGGCCCTCCTGGTGGCAGTGGGGGTCGGTGCTGGCCTGGTGGTGCCTGAGGCATTCCTGACTCCTCAGGTTCACTTGGATCACTCGGTGCTACAAATGGTTCGGTTCCAGCAGCTCTACTGCCCAGCCACAGCGTCTGTCTGTGTGTGCGTCGTGTTGGCACAGTGTCTGTCTGTCTGTCGGCCGGCCGGCCGGCCGCCGCCGATTGATTATTGGACGTTACTCTGGCCCACAAATCGACGGCCGCCTAAAGTTTCGCAGTTGGCAGCGCCGCCAGGCATCGATGCAGAGCGTTCTGTCTTCCGGTCAACCATTTTGGCCTCTCCAAGCCGCTTCTGCACTAATTCACTTGCAACTCAAACCAGAGCACTTACAGAGGCCGCTCGTACGTTGCTTTGCACCTGGACAGCACAGACAGACAGATTAGTTGCAAACTCTGTATCAAGTGCACTTGCTCGGTCGCTAGATTTCGGTAGACTCACTCTCTCGCTAATTGACGCTGTTCTTTGCGTCGGCCGCAAATCTAGCGACCGAGGATCACAGCTCATCATACTGCTGTAATTTTGACAAATCGGTTGAAAGAGCGGTCTGAACTGAAGACTTAGCAAAACGACCATTCCTCATTTTTTCTCTTACCTGTGTTTGTTCTCCTCCAACTGAAACGAAAGCGCGGGTGGACCCTCCTGCGCCCAAGGTGCCAACTGTAGTATAAAAGAAGAGATGGACGTTATATTTGTTGATCTGGGGAGTTATAAAACCTCGACAAAATTGTTTTTAGGTTTATTTGAACAGCCGAGAGTTGATATATCTGTAATGATGATGTCATTGATCGTTTGCATTCCATTGAGTCGATTTATATTTGATGAAAGTTGCATTGACTTGTTACTGTATACCTGTATATGTTGGTAAGATTTTAACAAATGTCTCACACGCTTGTGGTGTAATTTAAAAGTTGCCGGTGTCGAAAAATAAAAATATTTGCTCAACGTCGCCTATTACGTACGTACGCATCGTATAACTTGCACAATGTAGTACGAAAGTGCATAAAAGTAACTACGTGGATTGTGTCAATAGCTATGCGTACATCTGGCTTTACGGAGGCGTATTAGTTCGCCTAATCTGAATTATGATCAAAATAGGCCCGCGAGCAAAGTTTACTACTTACAGTATTTGACGCCACACTTGGAAGTCAAATTTTCAGGGAGTCTCAGAATTAGCTGGCCCAAATGAAAACTCGATAATGGATTGGCGAAAAATTTTGAATTTTAAATATGTTTCGGCTAATATCTGAAAATTTTTATGAAAGAATTTTTGCCATATTACGCGACAATGTTTATCGGAAAGTGATTTTCTACAAAAGTTCAATGTGTGCCCAGAGGAAAACGAGGTCAGGTCGGGGATCTCGGAGGCCATTCCAGTTGACCTCGGCGACAAATCCATCTATCAGTGAACGTGTCGTACAGCCATTCACGCACGGGCTTCGTAAAATGTGCAGGTGCTCCGTCCTGCATGAGCACAATGCCAACAATCTCCGGGAGATCGCCTATGGCCGGCCAGAAGAATATGAACGAATTTCACCATCATTGATGATGAAATCCGCAGAAAAACTTTCAGAAATTATACCTAAAACATGTCAAAATTTTTCGCCTATCCATTCTCGTGCTATTAAGT
This sequence comes from Sabatieria punctata, assembly GCA_030248155.1. Classification (NCBI taxonomy): domain Eukaryota; kingdom Metazoa; phylum Nematoda; class Chromadorea; order Araeolaimida; family Comesomatidae; genus Sabatieria; species Sabatieria punctata. The sequence continues at coordinate 160,637 of JASANB010005217.1, read as the reverse complement.
TTTGTAGGGCTAGTTAGCTCTGGGACACCCTGTACTTTAAAAAGCAAAAGCACATCTTCAAACTAAAGCTTTCATTTCCGTGGTCCACAGAAATATTTTTTCGGTAATTCAAAGAATATGGGCCTGAAACTCTCAGGAATGATTGTTATTGCCATTCGGGATAACCAGCGGGCTTAACATACGGTACGTACTGACTGGACACCACTAAAGTCCATGCCAAAATGATTGGCGGTGGCGGAAAAAAGCGATTTTTTCAAAAACTTTCTTCAAGGCCCCCAACTTTTTTACATCGATCGATAGCAAATTACAAGTGCTACAAAATGCCAACGTCAAATCAAAGGTTCGTATGTATGTATTTTTCGGGAAAAAACAATTTTCGGCAAAATTAAGTTTTTATAGAAGAGTCAAATCGACAAGCGGACTCCAGATTCTTATTCTTCGTGCAATTGTGAGTTCGCTGATATATACATGTTTCGGGATTCTCAAATTAGTTTTCGGGAAAAACGCGTTTTTCTCGGAAGGGTGTGCGAGTCAAAAAATTGTCTGCGATCCGTTTTACTATGGAAAATTGCCGAACATTTTTCAAATTTGACCCAAACGGAATAAACGGCCTCAAAACCGGTTCATATTCACGAGACAAACTTAATTTTGGTCCATAGAATCCATTTTTGCAGTCCGTTTGGCGCTATGTAGTCGCGTTTTCCAGTTATTTTCATTTTAATTGTTTTTTGCAAAATTTTGACTGATTGGAGCAGCTACTGTGAGTCTCTTCAGATGTTGCTCAAAATGTAACTCCTTGGGTAATTTTAGATGCTGAATTCATTTCTGTCACCTAGAACACCGTCAGGTTACTGCAAACCTAACTTTCGAGCACCCCCTATTTGGTATGATATTTTAGCAATATGTCTTTGACATCTTTGCTTGTTAAAAGAACACCGATTAATGCTTACGCCATCAGTTGACTCCAGCCTCATGTCTAACGTTAAAGAGAAGCTATTTCTTGCCCAAGGTATATCCTAATCTGCGCAAGTTTCGCTCTGAACATTAATTTGCGCAACAGCTAAAATCAGCTTCCTTCATAACCGGGATGATAAGATAAGCACATAAATCGATTCTAGAGTCTTCAACGACTCTAAAGTAACTTTGGTTACAATTCTAGCTCAAAAGGTTGCAGTGTTATGGCCGGTCAAAGTTGATGGTCAAATGGGCCATTTTTGGCAATTGTGCTTATCTTATCATCCCGGTTATGAAGGAAGCTGATTTTAGCTGTTGCGCAAATTAATGTTCAGAGCGAAACCTTGGGATATACCTTGGGCAAGAAATTGCTTCTCTATAACGTTAGACATGAGGCTGGAGTCAACTGATGGCGTAAGCATTAATCAGTGTTCTTTTAACAAGCAAAGATATCAACGACATATTGCTAAAGAGTCCACCTTCAGTCAGTGAAGAGGAATCTGTCTTAGTGCGGTCCGACCGGGTTGTGTTGGCGCAGCTGCGTGCTGGTCATTCCTGGCTACTGAACGCATACCGGCACCGCCTTGGTCCAACGGTGCCCGAGACTTGTCCCACTGGTTGTGGGGCAATTTACACGTCTAGTCATCTTTTCAACTGTCCAAGAAAACCCACCACCTTAGCTGTGGAGTCCTTGTGGCTCAAGCACAATGGAGGCCCTCCAATGGCTGCGCTGTTGGCAGTAGAAACAACAACAACAACAACATATTGCTAAAATATCATACCAAATAGGGGGTGCTCGAAAGTGGGTTTGCAGTAACCTGACGGTGTTCTAGGTGACAGAAATTAATTCAGCATCTAAAATTACCCCAGGAGTTGCATTTTGAGCAACATCTGAAGAGACTCACAGTAGCTGCTCCAATCAGAGAAAATTTTGCAAAAAACAATTGAAATGAAAATAACTGGAAAACGCGACTACATAGCGCCAAACGGACTGCAAAACTGGATTCTATGGACCAAAAATAAGTTTGACTCGTGAATATGAGCCGGTTTTGAGGCCGTTTATACCGTTTGGGTCAAATTTGAAAAATGTTGGGCAATTTTCCATAAACGGATCGCAGACAATTTTTTGACTCGCACACCCTTCCGAAAAACGCGTTTTTCCCGAAAACTAATTTGAGAATCCCCAAACATGTATATATCAGCGAACTCGCAATTGCACGAAGAATAAGAATCTGGTGTCCGCTTGTCGATTTGACTCTTCTATAAAAACTTAATTTTGCCGAAAATTGGTTTTTCCCGAAAAACACATGCAAAACTGCGTGGAACCTTTGATTTGATATTGGCATCTTGTAGCACCTGTAATTTGCTATCGATTTATATAAAAAAAGTTGGGGGTCTTGAAGAAAGTTTTTGAGAAAATCGCTTTTTTCCGCCACCGCCAATCATTTTGGCATGGACTTTAGCTCAAACAGCACTAGTACAAGTAGAACTATGTTATTTCAGAAACATGATCGAAAATCTCATACAAATGTAGTTGGGGCTTCATTCAACCAATCCAGGGGGCATGCAACCCGCCAGGCCCTCTTAAGAAATCCGCACTTTCTACAATACAAGCAATGAATCATTCTACTCGGCACAGTTTGTAGAAGAAAGTTCGACAAACGAATGAGCCTGATAATTAAACTCTGTTCCACATTACAGAAACTTTCCCAACAGAGTGTTTGGAAAATCGAAAATCCTTGGAATCGCTATTTTACCGGAACCCCGTCAGACAGACAACCTCCCACCTCACCCGTCCCCGGCCCGGACCTGTGTATGTAGTACTTACTGTATGTCAGAAGAGATAAAAAAAGTTTGCTTTCAGAAAAGTAAATCTTGTGGCAGTAAGCCATAGCATAGCGCACTGGGTACGTACGTATGTAACCAAGTCCATTTGATTTGATTTGTGATTTGGTTGGAGTGAGGTTTTCCGACCGTAATGTAATGATATCCTTTGTTTTCAGCGTACAATACTTTTTTACATCAATCGATCCGCTTCTCTGAGCAGATCGTATTCCTGACGTCAGAATTTTTGAGTGCTTCGCGTGTCTACCTACACCCAAGGAAAAATCGTGTTTCTCAAAAATAGACCAATTTTCGTGCACATACAGTACAGTAGGTATAATCACAGTCTATGTTTTGAGCCCTCTCAGATGATTAATTCCTGAGATATATGACTAATTGATTTAGGTAAAATTGCCAAAAAAAATAAAAAACTAATGAAAGGTAAGGAAATATGTGGTCTAACATTTTCCAATTTTCACAGTTGAGCGGTAGAATCGAACAATGAAAACTGTACGAGATGTCCCAAAATGACAACATTTCATTTTGCTGCCAGTTCGACCAAAAAGCTGTAATTTGTGACTTATGTGCCTAAATAGGGGATTTTCGTGTGTTAAAGTTTGATGCATCACACAACCCAATCCTGAAAAATTGAAGAATACTACGTGAAATTGGGTAATTGCAGTATATTACCTATAGCGCTAAACGAAAACTTTTCTTTTTGCTGTAATTTCCGTAAATCTTCGCCAAACAACCTGAAATTTTGGCAAGCTTTGCAAAACAATGGGACATGTTATGCGTTAAGAAATTTCATGCGTTGAGATTGACACAGTATCCGGCACAGTCAGTGGCGTATCCAGGATTTTGGAAAGGGGGGTGTAAAATTTTGTTTTGAAAGTGCCTGGTTGGGCCGCTGCCCAACCAGGGTAAGAAAATTTAGTAAAAGTAGCCTTCAAAAACGCGTTTAAAACGCATTCCGAGTTTAAAATTAACAGTAATTACAAGTTTTAGTAGTTTATAATGTCCTGAGCACAAAATAGACAGTTTTAGTACATAATTCATTAGTTTCTTATATTTTTGACACACTTTTTCTTCCTACGGTACCTCCACCGCAAAGGGGGTGTACACACCCTACACCCTCCTGGATACGCCACTGGGCACAGTTGGTGCAGTCGTTTAGGTCGCAAAGCCACTGTGCGCGTGCTCGCACGCTCATCCACTCGGCGGGGCAAATTTCTTGTCGCGAAGTCGGCATAAAGCCCAATTTCTCAGGATTGGGTCAAGCGTGATGCACCAAATTTACACAAAATTCCCACTACTTTGGTATTTAAATTTCAAAATTTCAGCTTATTTGGTCGAAATTTGCGGAAATGGTAGCAAAAAGAAATTTTGTCATTTTTGGGACGCCCGTACTTAACACTAAAAAGGTCTCGTTTGGATTGGATCAGCCATTTTTTAGTCTTCTAGGGAACTTATAGTAGCCGGTGTACAGTAAACGCAGGGTACTAACACGCATCTTTTTTTCAGCGGTCATAAGAAAAAAGAAAAATACATACGGTAAGAAAAATCGGTCGAAATATTCGAAAATCTACGGTTAAGTGTTAAAATTCTAGATTTTCCTGCGTTTAATATGCGTTGCTATTTCTTTTCGGCCGTAGACCCGACCATTTCGCAAGTCTGTATGTAAATCGAACCAATCTACTAGGCACCAGGCGAAGGTTCTAATCAGCTCCAAGAGGTCTCTAAGAGATAAATCACTTAATTACTGGGTAGGTACGTACGTATCGGTGGCCCCGGACAGCTTGCCGACGCTCTGCCAATGCATCGCATTGCTCAATCAGATGCTCAGGCGGTTACAGCTCCTCTGAGCATGCTAAGATATCTATTGAATGATGCTAATCCAAAGATGTCTACTGAAATGCGTTTTTGGAGGAAAAATGTTCGACATATTACCCTTTAGGCTAGGGCTCTGGAAATTTTTTTCCCGTTGTATATCCTGAGTAGCGTACCCAGGTGGTGGGGTGGTATGGTGGTACACCCCCATTTCGGTAGAGGTAGGAGAGGAGGGCAAAATCGGCCAAAAATTAGATAAACCAAATGTGTTTGTCGTTTATGCTCAACCTTTTTTAAATTCGCTTTTGAAGGCTAATTTTACCAAATTTTTTCGCCCTGCTACTGCTCAACCAAAAATCGTGTATGCCCATTGAGAAGAACTGGAACAGTTCCCGAATCAGATTTCAACCTAAAAGCATTCAGTCCTCGTATCGACCAAATAGAATCGGTATAATTTTGCCATTAAGTCTTTCTAAAAAAGGCCCGTCCGTGTGCATCATCCTATCGAATGTCCTCCGATCAATTTGCTTGTTTTTCCTATTGCTCACTAATTTCTCTCATTTAAATTTATGAGACACAGATTAATGTGTTTCTGTTCCCACGACAGACACCGGCTTCCTTTCTATTACGTAGGTTGGTTCCTTCATATTTGCTCGGCAGACCGCGTAAGGATAGATAAGCTTGTTTGAAGCTTTTCAACCCTAAATCATTATTCATCAGCTGTCTGCGACATTGCTGTTGCTTTTTCTACGCCGCCTCCATCAAGAGCGTGTTCCGGTGCAGATTAGAGAAGGCTGACCGCTATAAGTCAGTCCGTTCAGAAAATCTTGTAGTAGCGGCTGTGTCAAATAAAGTTTGTAAAATTGAGACTGGCAGATCGATCGCCGATGGTCTGAGAATAGAGCGTTTGATTGGCAAACTTTTTCTCTGCTTCGCGTGTCACACTGCCTCGGCCCTGATCCCACTAATCACTGTCGTTTCTCGTTTCGCCGCCAGCCCAGCTATGAATTTATAAAATCCACTTTCATTGCCACTCAAAACACTTCAAACGGAGAGTTGGCGCTGTTGGTAGCACCGCCGCCCCAAACTGTTTCCTCTAGACCCACGCTCTAATGAAGTAGCCAGAGCAATTAAAAGCTTTTTTATGAATCTATTGAACGCTTGTTGAGAGTAGCGCGACTTAGAGGCACTTAGAGAGTATGGAGGAGAAGGAAGGAGAGTGGGTGCTCGACAGAGTCAAGATTCTGCAGGCCCGAGCCATTCTCAAGGGCTCCCTCGGCGCTATGCCTCCGGCGCTGGCGCACAAAATGCAAACGGCCGACCCGAACGAGCGAAACCACAGAGGCGAACCACTGATTGTGGCCATGGTGAGGGCTATGAGTGACGATGTGACGCAGGTAGCGCTAATTCTGCTAAATTCTTTGGCTATAAAACCCGTTGCAGGCAGTAGTTTTTGCTCGAACCCTCGAAGCCCAAGGTGCCGACGTAAACGCCGTGGACGAGCGTGAGAACCGCACTGCTCTAATGTACGCCTGCATGTGCGACACTGACCAATTGGCTAGGGCAATGCTCAAGCTGGTATAGTTTGTTTGGCAGTCACACTCACTGGGAAAGAAAGGCTTGTGTGCTGTGTTACAGAAGCTTAATTAGACTTTGAGACCGGTAATCAGGAATATTTTCAGCCGGGAATAAACCTAAAAGCTCAAGACCGCCTGGGAAACACGGCGCTCATGTATGCGGCTGTTAAAGGACACGACAAGCTGGTCTACGAAATAGCGGCCGAACTGACGCAGAGCTTCGGACTGAGTGTACTGACGCTGCAGAATTGCATGGGAAACACGGCAGAAGACCTGGCCATACGCAACCAGCAACATCGGTGCGCCCGACTGTTGCAGAAGGAACGACTTAGAATGCTCACCTGCATGAACAAACAGCTGGCCGTATTCCAGAACGTTCAGTGTAGACAGTGGAAAGCCTTTATGGCTTTGTATAAGTGCGTAGAGAAGTATGTTATTCCTTCAGCCTTTGTTTATACCGTCAAAGTCGTTGCAGATGGAGACCAAAGCAGCGACGTAAATCGCTCACCGATTCTGATCCAAACTGGAACCTTAATGAACGCAAACGCTCACTGTGATCATGTTTTCTTTTTTTTGTTGTTCGGCTAAGTTTGCCTACGTATTTAATTTATTTCACTGTTGTTTAGGTGGCTTACTGTATGCATACATGGCTGACGTAATAAACTGACGCTAAAAAATTCTACGGATGTGTGAAAATTAAATCTGAAGTGGCGGTCTGCCTCAGCTAAGCGTTGGCCAAAAAAGGGCGTCTGGCTTTTTTTCGAAATTTAAAAAATTTCAAATGGTTGGCATTTAGTTAATTCTGAATAAAATGCAATTAATTTTTACGCTTAATCAGACAAAATCCTAGCCTTCTGGCCCTCCATAGACCTGGGTTTTGTTCTTTCGAAATTAAACGTTTCGAATTGGATTGGAAATTCGTACGTTAAAACTAAAATGCCCCAGGCACCCTTCACTTATTTACAAGTAAACCAACCGCAATCTGTATCAATCCTGTTTGAGGAATTTAAAAGACGCTTATACGTACAGGGTGATTCACCTATCCCGCCCGGTTTCGCAAGCTCAGAACTTTTTTGTTTGTGGACCGAATCTGCTGATTTTTAATATGATGTGTGGACACACTTCGAATTTTATTGTTTTAAATTTGAACAAATTCCATGGACTACATCACTAGTTATGGACTTCGACGTGGTGGTCACTGTTTTCAATCACTTTCTGCAGCCGCTGGTGGTATTCCACCCTCCACGCTGGTTGGTGGACGCTTTTCCCAGTTTTGTTGGGCAGACTGCCCTCTTCGATCATCCATTCATGCCACCAACGGATGCTGGTATCTCTTGGAGGCTCGCGTTCTATCCCAATTTGCAGGCGGAACATTCTCAGTGCTTTTGGTTCAGTCAGTACCGCGCATTTTAGACGTTCCTTCACCAAAAAAAAGCTATCACAACTGCTAAAAACGTCGGTTTGTGTTGAAAACTGAATAAAGCGTCAGCCCACTATGGTTTAAGAATCTTTTCAACACTCAAACACTAGCCTAATCGCGCACAAGCCAAATGTATTTATTTAGCGCCAATGTTGGAAATTTTAGTTTGCGGTAGAATTGCCCGTTTTCAGGCATTTCGTGATGAAATAAGCTGAAAATTTAAACAATAAAATTCGAAGTATATACACATATCATCCAAAAATCAGTCGATTTGGTCCACAAACAAAAAAGTTCTGAGCCTGCGAATCCGGGCGGGATATGTGAATCATCACCCTGTATCTACTTTACATATTGAGAACCAAATTGACATAAAGATACGCTTGAGAATGGCTGACGTTAAATTCCGGCGACTAAATCAAACTTGCGGGGGTTTGATCTGGGAAAAATGCTAAAATCGAAAGCTGCAGCGGCATCAGAGGGAGTAATTAGCGAAGAGCGAGTAGCACCTGCTCTGTTCACGAACGATCCGTTTGAGTGGCACAGTTTATGATAGATATTGGATTGAGACACAGACAGGCGATCGCTGCTTGACACACCAGCCTAGCCATGGACGGAGAGAGATGGCTGGAGCAACGGTTGGACGTGCTGAAGATGAGATCGCTGATCGACCAGGACTTTCAAGCCATACCGCCTAAACTGGAGAAAAAGATGCTACAATTCGCTCCGGACGAACGCAACTCCAAAGGCGAGACCTTGGTCATCGCTGTCATCAAGTATATTACTGATCAGAGCAAACAGGTATGCTTCTTGCTCAGTTAGGCTGCTAACGTTTTCTATGCATCTCTGTTTTTAAGCAGAATCAATTTGGTTTGGAAAGAAACTGTTGTTTTGCGCGGACTTACTGAAAATTAAAAAAAATATGCTATACACACAACATTTCAAGCTAGACTTTCTCTTTAAGTGGAGAATTTTGAAAAATCAAGGCTTATAACGTTACACAAAATACCGTAAATCTGTGCTTATCGTTTTTTGAGAGAGGAACTATTGCAGCGGCGGTTCTATTAAATGTTTTACGGTAATCTCGTTTCCAGATACGATACATGAACCTGTTGGTGCGAGCAGGGGCAGATGCCAATTTGCCAGAGACCAAAACCGGCAGAACTCCTTTGATGTTTGCCTGCATGAAGTGCAGCGACACTGTTGGTCGACTGTTGATGAGTTTGGTGCGTTTGTCTGCCCGGCAAAGCAGCCTAAAAATCGGTTCACTCTTTCAGTCTCCATCGCTAGACCTGACGGCGCAAGACAAAATGGGCAACACGGCCCTAATGTACGCCGTGCTCTACGGCTACCCAACTATGGTCAATTTGCTAGTCGACGCACTGACGCGCAATTGGAGCTTCGACGTGTTTAGACAGCGAAACGTGATGGGACACACGGCTGAATCGCTGGCCCGCAAAAATGGCAGGGAAGATTGCGCAAAGTATTCGGCTTTTTGACTGCGTTTACATTTGAATCCAGCTGCAATTCAGGCTTCTCCGACGCGAACGCCTTCAGATGCTTCAGCGAATGCACCGGCAATTGGCTTTGATTCACATGAGCGCCAAGTGCAAGGGTTGGAACAAGTTGGCCAAGGTACACAGTGTACGTATCGGTTGCTTATTTGGCTCCTGGCGTAACTCGCTTCCACCTACAGTATCTGCTTCGATTCGGTTTTATCGCACTTTTGCCATGGAGCTGTTTGGGTGTGTCTGACTGATGATTGGGTGTAAAGTTGGTTGCGCCAGCAAACTCCGCCTTCTACTAAATGATTTGCAGGCTTCAGGTTTACAAGGCCAAAGAGGCGTTCAAAAAGTCGGCAAATGGCCCGACGTCGGCTTTCGTCCCGGCTTCTATGGTGGCTCAAAATCAGAGCAAGGAAGCTCACGCGCGTCGCTGCTCGTTGGGCAACAGGACCACCTCCGACGCACTAGACACCGCACAGCTTCTGACACCCGTTGAGATTCCCAACCGACCGGTCAGCTCGCCCGCAGTAGTTGAGTGACGCTCACAATCGCCTGCTTTCGACCGCACACTCAGCTCTCCTTTCTTCAGTCATGTCACGATCGCTTTGTGTGTATGTGCTTCGGCCTTTCGAAATCACCTCACACTATCTTGAAATTACCGAACCAAGTACTCTAGCCGAAAAATTGCACAAATTTGGATCAAAAGTTGCTTTCCAAAAAGTTCAAACTTTTAAGCAGTATTCTTAGTTCGTGTCGAAAAAAGTAATTTAATTTTAAAGTGCCGTTTGCTCCGTGTAGATAAAACGTTGGCGAAGGAAAAAATAACGAAACCGTTTTGCACTAAAACAATGTAATTAAGCCATTCCTGCCACTGAATATTTAATAAAATACGCCGTCGACAAAAAGTTGTTCAATTTATTGAATCAGATTTTTGTTGAGTTTTGTCGTCGGCAGAAGATTTCGCACGGCGTTTGCGTGCGTTCATTCTTTAACATTTTTCGACACGAGTATAAATACGCCTTTAGAGCTTGAACTGGTAACAACGCTTTAGTTTCAAATCGCGATACAACATGCCAGGCCTTGCCAAAGGACCGAGTAAAATTGGCGAATGAAGTACTTCCCAAATGCTTCAGTGTTTGAGTGTGTAGGTACGTATGATTAAGTGGTAGGCAAATATTTGGCCTACGTTCAGGGATGATTTCGAAGGGTGTATTTCAGAGCACGTAATTGATTACTTGTGCAGATGTTACAGTTATATCATAAGTTGCGAACTGTGCGTGATGGATGCGTCCCGCGGGAGGTGGCTGCAAGAGACCGCTCCCACATATCACTCGTCTCTTTTCCGATACTTTCCCTCGTGTTTTCTCTGCGTCTGTGCCTCGCCGCTTTCTGTTGCCAGTGCGATTTTGGTCTGCAAAGAAGTAAAAGCTAATCAGAGAGGCATTGAGGGGATTTGTTTCGGCATGTCAGCTCCATAATAAGTCCAAATTGCGGCTGTCGCAGGCAGCTGCAGCGCGAAAAAGCCGCAGCCGTTTAATAGAATTTTGGCCGCGAGCCTCATCAGATGCTCGAATAATTTCTACTCGAGACTCTGTTGACAACAGAGTCACGACAGCCAGCCAAGCCTATTAGCCTTTGTCGATGCTGCTGCTCGGCCCAGATTCCCCCAAACGCCATGCTCGCCTCAATTATTATAATCTCATTGATTTCGGGTAAGTTCTCCGCAAAAAAACAGGCCAAATCGATGCTCACTCTGCATTTTCGTTTGAGCAAAAACAAACGCCGACCAAGTGGAGGACGCCCTGTACAACAGTCTGCTGAAAGGATACGAAAAAGATATCAGAGCCACGGTCCATTACTCCAGAACCACAAACGTCACATTCGGCTTTCTTCTCAATCAAATTGTTGATGTGGTACGTACTCTTAACCAAGTTCGGTAGCTAGCCTACAATAGGTAAAGTACAATTGCTTCGGTTGAGGATGAAAAGAACCAAGTACTCACTACCAGAAGTTGGTTAAACGTCGATTGGTACGACCATCGATTGGTGTGGAACGCAAGTGACTGGGACGGTAATTATGATAATTCGAGTAGATTTTTGACTCTTATCCAATTATGGCCTTGCAGGCATAGGCACTATGTACTTTTCTCACAAGAAGTTGTGGAAGCCTGACGTTATTTTGATCAACAAGTATGTATAGTGCCTGAAAATTCTGACTAAAATAGAAAAGAATTGCTTCAGCGCTTTCCCGGAGTACCTGGAAGCAATCATGAGCACCGACGTGGCGGTCGGCTCTGACGGCAATATCACGTGGCTTTTCTCGGCTATTTTTAAATCTTCTTGTCAAATTCGTGTCCGCTATTATCCGTTCGACGACCAGGTTTATACGATTTTCAGCTACCGGTGAAAACTAAAAAAACAGTCCTGTTTCAGCTGTGCCATCTAAAGTTTGCCTGTTGGAGTCATCACATGGGTGAAATCGATTTACAGTTGTTGACAGAGAAAGGCGACCTCTCTAATTACGTCAATAACAGCGAATTCCTGTTGCTATCTATGAGTGTGAGTGAGCGTTGATTAGAGCTTTACTTACTGTAGGCAGAGATAATAAAAAATTCTATCGGCAAATTAGCGTGCTTTCAGGCCAAACGCCATGTGGTCCAGTTTCCGTGCTGTCCCGACTTGCCGTGGCCTATGATCTCCATCGATATAAAGCTGAGACGGCGACCGCTTTTTTACGTATTCAATCATGTAAATCAATAAAGAGAGAGTGGTAAACTGGTTGTGGAGTTCCCTTCTAGATTCTGCCTTGCGTGCTCATTTCCATAATGGCTATTCTTGGTTTCTACGTGCCGCCGGACACAGGGGAAAAGGTTACAATGTGCATTACAACCATGCTCTCTATGGGTGTCTATCTTAAAACTATCACTGAAATCATTCCACCCACTTCCGAGGCTGTCCCTCTCATAGGTACATTTTCTACACGGTCTTCAGTTCAGAACAGTATTGTTTGTTTGTTTTTGAGTTCCACTGTCCTTTTGGACAGCTCAGGACACCCCTCGCTCTTTTCAGAGCCCTTCAATGGGGTAGCCCTGTCTACAAACAACCCTCCCCTTGCTGCCAATAGGTGCAACGGCAGCGCTGGTTCGGTTCCCATTTACCTACTGGCCACCACCGGATTTCGGCGGCCTGGGTTGGGCTTTACGTCGACTACTTCCAGTCGCTTCGACCGGTTTCGAACCCACAAACAACCGCTCTTACGGATGCCGGGGCCGCCGTGACACACCGGATAGCGTAAACTGCCCGTGGCCAAGACGCGACTAACTTAACTAAATAGTATAACTTAACTTGCAGGTGTCTACTATGTGATGTCATTGTTTATCGTGTGTATGGCCACCTGTGTCAATGTCTACACATTGAACCTTCATCGCAAGGGTGCCGCCACTCAACAAGGTCACGTGTCGCCCTGGATTCGCAAGTGGATCCTGGGATTGATGGCTTCCTGGCTAAGAGTCACCATCCACATGCCAGACTCTCTGGAGCTCCTTGGTCACGATGAGGTTTGTTCTGCCAGCCAATACGTTCGATACATAGGATACTGTTAAAACTTGCAGAAACGAAGGAAGAGCCGATTTTTATTTTTCTGCGTGATTCCACTAAAAAGGAGGTTTTGTACACAGCAAAAACAGCGCTCGTGGTGCACAGACACCCTCGCATTAGAACAAAAGTTCGGTACTGTAGGCACTGTGGAACGATTCGTACAGCAAATTTTTACTGGCACTGTTTTATAACGTACATACCCTTTGATTTCTCTATTGAATGTACAGATTTTCATGTTTCCCTGCGATAAACGGAAAAAGTTCTAAAAAGCAAAAGACAATTTCTATTTTACAGGGTTTACCGTTTACTGATCGAGGTGACTCTGCCAATTGCGTTTTCTGTGCAACTTCTACAATGTATGTTTGTTTGAAGCTGTGCGACCAAGAGCGCAAAGACACCAATCAGCCAAAGCGCAAATGGAGCGACCACCCGACCGGCGACGGGTCAACGTTGCAGCAGTTGGCAACGAACATGAGTCAAGTGTGGCACCTGAACCTGGTCGACCCGCAGCTGGTGCACACCGCTGAGGTGCACCGTCGTCAGTCAACGGCTGGTCTGTTGTCGCGTCGGGCCGTTTCCGGATCTCCAGCCTACGCCCAACACCGCAACATGGGTCCTCCTCCGTTGTTCAACATAATGCGAGCAGACATAGAACAAGGCTTCCGGAAGCTGATCAAACAAGTGAACAACAGTCTGGACAAGAACGAGGCGCGACAGCAGGTGCAGGACCAGCGACAGCGCATCTTGATTGAGTGGCAGCAGCTGGCAGTGGTGATCGACCGACTGCTGCTCTGGGCCTTCGGCATCGCCACCGCCCTCACCACCCTGCTGATCCTCGTAGAACCGTTGCTCTTCGAAAATCAACTCGAAAACACCGCCGACGACTGAGTTCTGCATTTTTGGCAGAGAAACGCTAGTCGATCATACTGCATATGTGGTCAAAAAAGACCGCCGCACCTTTTTTCGAGCTTACCAAATAACTTCAAACGGCCGCCAAGCTGTCAATTTTCAACCGAATGAAAGTATTGTTTTAAAGCTCGATTATTATTGTTTGTTTACAGTTTTGTTTTGGCCAGATCCTAACCTTCTAGCGTTTGGTAGCCCAGAGTTCGCCCTTTGTAATGAAAACGTCAAAGTCAAACATACTGTTCTTTGGGTATGGGAAATTACTGGAATCTTTTTCGGTATGGGTAGGTATTCGCAAAAATACCGGTATTTATTTGGTATTTACTGAAAATGTTTTACAAAGTCAAAACGCTGAATTGCCCCTTTACAAGGCCGTGGATCAGTCATTTCCAAGGTCAGAGGCTACAAAATTCATCAAAAACAATAGTATTTACAGTTTTTAGGAATTTTTTTGAAATAATCATTTAGTTTTACTGGGGTGAAACTCGTTTCTCTAAATTATTTTGGCTAAAAGAAATGCTTCCATTGTAATGTAGTTTGAGGGCCTGCTAGTATACAGTATAGAGATCTAACGAGCAGTGACAAAATGCGGGCCATTCTGTTGCTTGTGAATGCACTGTAATCAAGTACATAGAGACTTGATTATTAAGGAGCAGTGTGAAGTTAACCAAACTAGACCAACGCTTTCTACTGAGAACGCAGTTTGGGACAAGGAGTAGGGTTAGACGACTAAAAATCCTTAAAATATGATATTTTGAAAGGATATCGCGAATAAAATGGACTTCTGCATGCGCAAAAAATGTCTAGTTACAATGAAAACATTGTGATCACAGGGAATTTTCGATAAAATTGCGCTAAGCTGGACAAAAAATACCGATTCCTAAATACCTGGGTATTCCCAAAATAATCGGAATACCCGGTGTGGGTATTTATTAAAATACCTAATCGGTAGGTATTTACTGGGTAGGTATTCCCAAAAATACCCATTTTTCGGAATGAGTTCGGCATACCCAATCAACAGTAGTCACATGTGTATCTCACAAATCCTTCATTGGGGATTTCCCAAATTTTGCAGGTTAAATCGTTACATTTACTTTAATCCCTGAAAGGTCAGCTTTCTAGCACAGGCGGTTCAAGGCTGATTATTTTTACTTTCAGTATTAATGAAACATTAGCTGATTTCAGAGGGAAAACTCAGGGCAACAGAAGGCTAGAAGACCCAGGATTCGGTCACAGCAAACAATAAACAAATAATAATAATCGTGCCAAAAATCTTTTCATTAGGTTGAAAATTGCCGGATTGGCGGTCATTTGAAGTTATTCGAACAACTCGAAAAAGGCCATGCGGTCTCTTCTTTCGGCCAGTGTTGCCAGGTTGAGAAAATTTCCTCCAAAATTGGGAATTTTTGCGTTTAGGGATTGGGGGAGTAATTTGGAGGATTTTTACAAAATCTAGGGGAATTTTGTGGTAAATGATTTTCTAGTATTTTTAAGCATTTTTTTGTCAGACAGACAGCCAATTTACACTGTTGTACAACATATTATTGACTGTTAAGCACTTATTTTGGCTACTACGTAACATATTTTTGAGAGCCGTTATTTTCCAATCAAAGCTCATTAGCCAGTCGAAATAGGGGAGCGTTAAAAGGTTAGCATAGGTGTAAACAGGGTTGCCAGGTTGGGGGTTTTACCCCCAAATCTGGGAGTATTTTGCCACCATTTGGGGGTGAAAATTTCATCTGGGGGTTGGGGGTACAAACCTGGGGGTATTTGGAATTTTTTTGGGGGTTGGGGGTATTTTGGGGGAATTTGCTAAAATTTAGGGGATTTTTTGGGGGTTTCGGGATTTTTGAGAATTTCCTTCTTCGGACTGATGATCGAATGTTATTTTTTTACCAGTGATGAATCAAAGTTCAACACATTGTTTGAAAAAATGTAATTTCATCGATCTGTTGACCAAAAAAAATCGAGGTTTGACATGTTGTATTCTGAAGAACTTTTTTATGAGGAACTTTCAAAACTCTACGATAGAAATTCTTTTGCAACAGTGAAAATATTAGAAATATTGCGTGGGTACGCGGCATTACATAAAAATGTATATTAGAATCAACGTGAACTAAACTAAAACCGTGTCATAACTTGAAACAAATTTTATCCAGAATTTTGTAGTTTTCTTGCTTTCTGATGCCTGGTCTGATCGTAATTTGAGTGATTTGTTACAGAATTATAATTTACAATTTAGTTGTACATGTAATAAATTTAATTCTTTCTGTTTCTCACTATATCTATCGTATGCTGGAATGTGAAATTCAGCTTCCAACAGCTCTAAAAGTACATTTTAACTCTGGGGGGATTTTTGGGGGTATTTTGAAAAGTCTGGGGTTTTCTGGGGGAATTTTTTCTCTAATTTAGGGGTTTTTTGGTCTGCAGACCTGGCAACACTGGGTGTAAAGCAAAAGTAGGTAACCAATATTCTCGTTCATCTGCACAAGATCTAGCTAACTAAAAATTTGGATTTCTTCAAAAATCTGATGAAAAGCATTATTCTCCCAAAAAAGCTGAATTCTACTTTGAAAGCCATTTTTCAAAATGGATAATAAAATTTCTTATGTCCAATGTTCGGTCACAGCCACCCAGGTTTCACCTAACTTTTTGCTTGAGATTTTTATCTGAATCAAAGCTGACTTGTGATTATTAAGTGACGTTTTGAGTGTCCAAAACGCTTGTAATTATAATTATAGAAAAGTAATTCTATTTATACCATTATTTCTTTAATTCTATTTATTTAATTTTTTATGTAATTCTATTTAATTCTATTTATACCATTACAATCTAATTTACTACTTTTTAACGATGACAACACATCCAAATTAAGGAAAATGGACCCTGCCCTGCAGCGCCTGTATTTTGTTGGATTTTTTCTCAATGTTTATTTGGTTGAATTTTGTAGGGCATTTTTAAATTTTTTGGGAGTTTTGGCGGATTTTTTTCTGAATTTTTGGGAATTCTGGCTCTCAGACCGGGCAACACTGCTTTTGGCCAACCTTGTATTGACATGTGCGCATTACTTCACTATTCTGCGTGAAAGCTGGGCTCAGCACGTACTGTTCTTGCTTTCTTTGTTTGTTATGTGCATACACTCGTTATTTCGATTCGCTATACTATTTGTTGAATCACAAGTTACGGTATAATAAGCTATTCAGTTCAAGTATGTACATGCGTTCTCTAACATGCACGAGCAAACAAATCATAAACTAAATTTAATAATTGTTTACGTCATCCGACGGCCTAGGTACGCAAGTGAATTTTGATTGCGAAATTGTTTGAAGAGGAGAGTTGCCGGGCCGCTTTCGA
Source organism: Sabatieria punctata (assembly GCA_030248155.1). Classification (NCBI taxonomy): domain Eukaryota; kingdom Metazoa; phylum Nematoda; class Chromadorea; order Araeolaimida; family Comesomatidae; genus Sabatieria; species Sabatieria punctata. The sequence goes on along the minus strand of JASANB010005217.1, from coordinate 143,674 downwards.
TTGGCGATTTGCCAAGTTCGCGCCCCTTCACCGACGAGTTGGCGCCGCTCGGTTAAATTGACCAATAGACGCTGAGATAATTGTAGTCGCCTAGCCAATCAGAGAATGAACGCTGACAGAACACTGGTATAAATGGTCCGCAACAGGAGGCACTTATTGTGACGCGATTCCTACGTTCTTAATTGTCTTTTATTCTCCCTCGTTATGGCTCGTACCAAGCAAACAGCTCGCAAGTCAACCGGAGGAAAGGCTCCCCGAAAACAACTGGCCACCAAGGCAGCTCGCAAGTCGGCGCCGGCCACCGGAGGAGTGAAGAAGCCGCATCGGTACCGACCGGGAACGGTGGCTCTGCGAGAGATCAGACGGTACCAGAAGAGCACGGAGTTGCTGATCCGCAAACTGCCCTTCCAACGGCTGGTGCGAGAGATCGCCCAGGACTTCAAGACGGACCTGCGGTTCCAGAGCAGTGCAGTGATGGCTCTGCAGGAGGCGAGCGAGGCCTACCTGGTGGGTCTGTTCGAGGACACCAACCTCTGCGCCATCCACGCCAAACGCGTCACAATCATGCCCAAGGATATCCAACTGGCCAGACGGATCAGAGGAGAACGCGCCTAGGCGCCTTTCACTATAAACCAACCCAACGGCCCTCTTCAGGGCCACCATTTATCGTGGAAGAATTATGTAAAACAAGGGTTTCTCATCATGTTAACTTGCTTAGTTGTCGTTATCGATTGTGCTAGCGCGAGTTAGTAGAGGACAGGAAATTTGTATCAACGGACATGGAAAGGGGTTCGTGCGGGACCAGGAAAGTCGAGGAGTCATGGAAAAGTCAGGGAATTTGGTGTCTGGTCAGCAGAAACATTCGCCGCCAAATGGTCCTGTCAGAACTTTACACACCACCCTTTTTAATATCGGTCTTCTGACTTTATACACTACTACTACTTAAAATATCCTTTAAATGCATTCTTCAAAGCCAATTTTTCAAAATTTTCTCGCATTGGTTGCAGTTTCCTCACCCTTGTTGGTCAGGGACTTTTGCTATATAAAAGCCGCACGAACCCTGTCAAAGAGTATGGAATCGATCTGAAACTTGCTTTGATTGGTGTTGCCATTGGACATAAGACATTGACTTGGGCAACCTCTAGCTCAAGGAGCATCAAAATTGGGGAATTTCAAAAACATGGCTAAATCTGAGTTTTCGTAAAACCGTTAAAATGACAATTCTGATGATTTTCGAGTTACTAAAAAGACTGCGCGGAAGGTTTCTATGATGCGGAACAGACTTTGGACATCACATCAGGTTTATTCATTTGTCGAACTTCTAACTATAGTTAGTTTTTGTTGATTATCAACAGATTCTGTGCTTTCACTCCAGAAGGTACAGATTTCTTAACTAGGGGCCGTCCATAAACTACGACGTTCAAAAATTCAAAATTTTGCACCCCCACCCCCCCCCTCCGACGTTTACCGACGTTTTCATCATCACCCCCCATAAAAATTACAACGTTTGGGAGGACCCCCCCCCGAAATAAAATTTTCGAATTTTCGTTCAAAATCTGAAGCTGCTTTTCTGACTGCGTAATCACAAATGAATAATAGAAAATTTTATTTTATGCCTGTGCACATACGTATTTACCAGTTAGTTTCACCAATCTTTCAAGAATTTATTTAACTTTCAGTTAAAAAAGAATCATTCAAATCGGTTGAGATTTGCGGTTGCCACAGTAAAAAATCTGCTGGGTTGTTTTAGTCACTCTTGTACATTGCCAAAATCAGTGTTTCAAATTTGAGGGCAAATGCAGAGCATCTTAACGAAAACTCTACCAATCGATAATTTATTTGTCTTTCATTCAAAAAAGATTTATTCAAATGGGTTGGGATTTACGGTTGCTACAGTAAAAAATCTGCTGGGTTGTTTTTTGCATACCCTGTACAAATCACGCTAACATACTGTATGTTGTACAGCTACAAAAATGTGTCAAAACCGTTTCACTTTCTCTACATTATTGCTTATTCTGCAATCGTCAAACCTTACCAAAAAGGCCAAAAACACGTCAACGTTTTGCGTCAACCCCCCCACCCCCCCTCCAACGTTCTGCGACGTTTTTCGGGGTACCCCCACCCCCCCTCTCTGAACGTCGTAGTTTATGGACGGCCCCCTATGGGATTTTCGATCATGTTTTTGAAATTCCCTAATTTGGGTGCTCTTTGAGCTAGAGGGCTGCCCAGTCAGTATGTTATAAGAATTTTGCCACTAAACTTGCAAAATACGTCGCCAGTTGTGTTGATAATTTTTTCTGAAAGTTTGAGCCAAATCGACAAAGAACTGACCGTTTGAAGTTCGAAAATGGGGGACGCTTTTTTATCTATACAGTAGTTATACTTTGATTGACTGCTACTACTGCTTTTATGATTGAACTTGGATGTCTTAATGCAGCGTCTGTTTACCCGTCGTTTGCCTGGGTTGCAATTTCTGACCTATCCAGAACGTTTAAAAACACTAAATATAAAATCTTTAGAAGAACGACGCATACAACGTGACCTAATAATGGTTTACAAAATCATCAATGGTTTGGTGGATGTGCCGGTGGAGAGCTTTTTTCAGTTTGCACCTGTGGTTGGAACTAGAGGGCATAATTTAAAGTTGTATTGTAGGTATACACGTTTGCATTTAGCTAAGAGCTTTTTTTCTAATAGAGTTGTAACTATTTGGAATGCATTGCCTACGGAAGTTGTTAATATACGCACACTCAATGGTTTTCGTATAAAGATATCTGAGTTAAAATTCGATAAGTACATAAAGGGTAGGGCTTTGTAGCCGGACGAACGGCCCAGCCCACCCATCGTCCTGACTGATCTTTATTTTGGTTTACTGGACGTAGTAAACTTTACTTACTACTTACTATGAAGTTAAATTGTGCAATTTCTTTTGTCTTGAATTGCTGGGGCTGTCGTACAGTAAGTAGTTTGTTCACAACGGTAGGATGCCTCCCTAGAAATGTCTGGTATCCTAGAAATAGAGCCATTCGAACGAAAGTAGAGAGAATGCAACGGTTTTTCTGTCAGTCCCACTGCAACAACTGCCACCTCTCGTACTCTGAACTGCTGGACAAAGTCAGAACCAAAACCGACCATGATTAGCTCCCAGTCCTGGGGTTCGCGGTAATCCGGCGTTTGGAACTCTACCACCAATACTATTCCTGCCTGTTGGCTGGTTGTCACCACATGTAAATCGGGTTTCGGCTAGGACTAGATATCCCTGCCAGATGTCGTTGACAGCACGTACTGTCACCACCGGTTCCACCTTTCTGTGCGTGGCCACTGATCTTACGGAATGCCCTCCCTACTGCTGCTGCTAATTGAGTAATTTCGTGAATATTTGAGATAGAATTCTTTGCAAAATGCTTCTCCGGTTATGCTTTCATAGGGCTAGTACTTGTACGTATGTTCTCGTGTGCTGGTACTTTCTGGTGTAGAGCTAAATGGGAGTAAAGTCAGGCAGTCAGTCCAAAGAACTTACACAACTTACACAAATTTTAGGGACGCGCGTTGGTTATTGAGACGCCCGGTGAGGCCGGTTATAGTAGTTGGCATGGCTGTATTGATTGTAGACGCCCGAACTAACGAACTACGTCAATCTCTTCGAGGTCCGCCTTAGAGCTGGCATAAAAGGAGCAATTTTCTTGACACTAACATCTCTGGCTGTTTGTTCATCGATTTTTTTGCTGTTTAGGTTATAAGTTTAGTTATGTCTGGCCGTGGCAAGGGAGGCAAAGGATTGGGTAAAGGAGGTGCCAAGCGTCACCGAAAGGTGCTGCGTGACAACATTCAGGGCATCACCAAACCTGCCATCCGAAGATTGGCCCGTCGAGGCGGAGTCAAGCGTATCTCCGGTCTGATCTACGAGGAAACGCGCGGAGTTTTGAAGGTGTTCTTAGAGAACGTGATCCGCGACGCCGTCACCTACTGCGAGCATGCCAAGAGGAAGACCGTAACGGCCATGGACGTGGTCTATGCGCTCAAGCGCCAGGGACGTACATTGTACGGATTCGGAGGCTGAACACCAGCTCTACAACCTAATAAACCAACCCAACGGCCCTCTTCAGGGCCACCCCTGTATTGTGAAAGTTTTACTAGATTCATCTAATATATACTACATAGTGTTCATTTCCATCCGTTAGGACTAAACTGATTGTCAAATGTTCTGCATCTGCATTTCCGTTCGAATGTCTTGCTACTGCTATGTAGTTTGTGCGAACAGATTCGGTACATTTGTTGTTTTCAAAGAAGAAATACGTACTGAAGAAGTTTATGGGTCAGATACTAGCAAACACAGCACACGCGCAATACAATAACTAAAAGCAACTACTCAATACAAATACAGTGGAACACTCATCCAAAACAATCAAACTCGTCAGTACGTAGTAGAGTATTCATACCACTAAGTACATTTCAAAATGCCGTGCATTCTGTGTTTTTTGCGAATAACTCCTTATGGAAACGTCGGAACGCGTTTTGCCTCATAACCAAAGTTGTAGAGGGGCCCAAGCTCTGTACTGCCATGAAACCTAATCTGCGCAACGTTCCTTGTAACGATAATTTGCGCAAGGGAAAATCGACTTTTTTGTGTAGATGGGCTGAATGAATGCGAATTGCTGCAGGAACAATGTAAACTGACAAAAAGTTATTTTCGTGCCAGGACCACATACTACAGTACCCGAATGGCTTCGGAAAAGCCTGAGATCGACTCAAAACACTTTAAAGTACATTTTTAACCACAGTGGAGGGCTTAAACTACTATATACAACATACATGTAACAGGGGGGTCTGCCCCCACCCGACTTAGGCCAGACCCCCCCAGATGGGGAACCCCCCCCCCCCCCGAGACGATTTCACCGCCCCCCCCTCCGATTTTTCTGGCAAGTAAATTTTCGAGCAAATTTTTGCAATTTTTTTACAATTTCACACACAAAAATTGCCAAAATCGCCTGCAAAACAGCACTTTTTAGCTGTATTTCAGCCCAAATTAGCGATTTTTGGCAATTTTTAGCCAAAAAATTGCGATTTTTTCGATTTTTGAGCGTTTTTTAGTGCCCACCCCCCTCCCCCAAAATTTTGGCTCAGACCCCCCCGGCCGGCGCCAGACAGACCCCCCAACCCCCCTCCCCCCATCGGCGGATGACCTGTTACATGTATGATTGATATACAACCAGAGAAAAAATCAAATGACCTAATCCTGCAAAAACCGGGATTACGGTATCAGGGTCAACTTTTCAGGGTTCTTATGTGTCTCAATTAGGGATGCAACCGAAGTTCGGTATTATTCGGTATGAACCGAATAATTCGGTTACTAGTGCTATTCGAATTCGGTATTATTCAAACCGAATAATACCGAATATTGCAAAACAGTTAAAATTGCACAGTTTTGCTTAAATTTGCGCAGAAATCACCGAGATATTTCTTCTTTTGCATCTCTCTGTTCATTTACTATGCTAAAATTTTGGCAAACAACGACTATTCATATGAAAAGTTAACGAACTTCAAGGTTTGACTTCATAATAAACAACAACATTTCGGCCTTTTCAGATCCCAGTAGACTGACTAACGTTGTCAGCTTTCCACTTCTTTACCTAAGCGTTTGTTTTATGTACCAATTATGTATAAAATCCCACCTATCTTTTCAAACGATTCATCTAATAAGTTGTAGCTGTCACCAACGGTGCGTACGTACAGTAGTACTGGATGCTCCCTTCCTCCAACTTTCTGGATACGTCTTTGTGATTCGCGCGTAAATGTCCTCCTGTTACCCGCCGCATGGCAGTTAATTGAGAAAGCTCATTCGCCCAACCCGCTGTTAAGCCCAACGTTTAGCTTCGGTTTTAGGCTTAGGCTTAGGTTCAGGCTTAGGGGCAAGTTTTTCATGAAATCTCCGCCATGTGGCGGATAATAGGAGGATATATACGCGAAAGTGTCTTTGTGCTGTGACTTCACATGATTAATCGGGGCACTTGTGGCCGGACTCGCGCCTCTTGAAATTGTCTGGTTGCAAATCTTGCTGCGGCTGCGAATCATCAATATTCGGTTCCCAAAATCCGCTTCGGTATTTTTGTGTTCGGTTGCATCCCTAGTCTCAATCGATGTAAAACTAAATTTTACACCATATATGTGAATTGATAAGAATAGATATGCCTGGATTAGGTGTAAATGAATCTTACTCTATGCCTGGATTAGGTGTAAATGAGCTCGGAATAGCTTATTTTAATGAAAAATAAGCCAAAAAAAACCTTTATTTTAACCAAAAGTCGGACATAAACGTATAACGAAAGGTGACAAAAAGTACAGTATTCTTCCACAACAAATGGTGGCCCTGAAGAGGGCCGTTGGGTTGGTTTATTAGTCATGTGATCTTCATTTCTTGTCTCCTCCGGTCTTCTTGGGCAGCAAGACGGCCTGGATGTTGGGGAGAACGCCGCCCTGTGCGATGGTCACTCCCTGGAGCAGTTTGTTCAGCTCCTCGTCGTTGCGCACGGCCAGTTGAAGATGCCTCGGGTTGATGCGGGTCTTCTTGTTGTCACGAGCTGCGTTGCCGGCCAACTCGAGCACCTCAGCAGCCAGATACTCCATCACTGCGGCCAGATAGACGGGCGCTCCGGCTCCCACACGTTCGGAGTAGTTGCCTTTTCTGAGCAGACGGTGGATTCTGCCCACTGGGAACTGCAGACCTGCTCGGCTACTACGAGACTTGGCCTTTCCTTTCGCCTTGCCTCCTTTACCTCCGCGGCCAGACATGACAAATCAGGTAAGTTTACGGGTAAGTAAAAAGCAGATATATTCGAGGAGATAAAAATATTAGAGTTAGAGGTCGTCTTATAAATAGCACTTAGGTATGTTTTGGCAAGCCGTTAAGACAGGCCGCGCTGGGCCTGTTATTAGCCAGCAGTCTCTGTGGCTGCATAGGTGAGGTTTAACGGCCTCCCAAAACACACTGAACTGTCTCTTAAAGGCCACGGCCAGACAAAGCCCAACATCCTTCGCTGTTTATCGATTCCTTTTTGCTTTTGGAAATCTGTCTCGTACTATCAACCAACTATGCCACCTAAGCCCAGTGCTAAGGGAGCCAAGAAGGCAGCGAAGTCGCAGAAGAAAGGACGCGGAACGGGGGAGAAGAAGCGCCGTCACAAGCGCAAGGAATCGTTCGCCTCCTACGTCTACAAGGTGCTGAAGCAGGTGCACCCCGACACCGGTATCAGCTCGCGAGCCATGTCTATCATGAACTCATTCGTCAACGACATCTTCGAACGAATCGCCAGCGAGTCATCGCGTCTGGCCCACTACAACAAACGACATACGATCACGAGTCGGGAGATCCAGACAGCCGTGCGTCTCTTGCTGCCGGGCGAGTTGGCCAAACACGCAGTAAGCGAAGGAACCAAGGCCGTCACCAAATATACCAGCTCCAAATAAAGTGACATCGGTCCTCTGACCGCCAATAAACCAACCCAACGGCCCTCTTCAGGGCCACCCTACCTGTGAATGAATCAATTGAACGTTTTTGCTTGTTGATGTCAAGCTTTAGGAGTAACAACCTGCCTCCATGTCTATTTATGCACATCTGATTAATCGGCTGCAAATTTGTACTGAAATAAACGTCCAACTTCATTTAACCAGTATATCTGAGAGGTGGCCGGTCTTATAGATAATGTGTTGAGTCTTGTAAATACCAGGTACACAAGTAGCGGCGTTTTTGTTGCTTATTCAATGGGTTATCGACTGCCTATCCCCATTGTTTCTACAGAATAATTGTTTTAGTCGTGATTATGGATGCAAACGGTATCCGGTATTATTTGGTATACCAAATAGTTTAAATACCAGAATTACTTGGACTTTCAGCTAATTTTGCGATCGTGGTATGCTTTACAACATTTCAGCTCATTTTCCACTTTATTTTCTTGCTTAAAAAACAGTAACAAAATGGATTAAACTGTTTATATAGCTGTGATCCCAGCACAAAACTACCTAGTCGTGACGTTAGGTAGCGTGTGTGTTACTACGCCAATCTCTTCGAGGTCGTCTCTGCAATTATCAGAGTTGCCTGATTCGAAAGCATTTTCGAGCTATTTTTTTATAGGCTGCGTCTTAAATTCTACGTAGATTCTCTATTTCTTTGAATGATCAGTATTTTTTATTTCACTGGCGGCGTAATACAAACAATAGATTTCTCACTGCCATCAATATCAGGGAACATTTAACCTCCACTGTTAGGTTTAACGTTTTTCTCTAATTTTTACTATTAGTCCATACAGATTTGAAATTCTCATCATTTCACCTCTGGCTGTGTTGGGCGAAAGTTGGGATAAACCGGCTTGTCTGTAGACATTCGAAGGCTTCGGAATGCTTTCATCTGGAAATATTCGTAACCATAGCAGTAAATAGCACCCTACCTCCAGCTCTACATTTTTGATATAGTACATACTGTATGCATGCAATGCAACACAACACGTATGGCCGGCAATATATGTACAAGTAGGCAGATGAGCAATTTTAATGCATTTTTCGGTACCTGTTTGCCTGATTGCCAGAAATTGTTACAGGGGTTGCCAGCAACCACCACGCCACGACGTTTATATGAAACCAGTCATGTTGACTAGGTTTGCTTGCTTAGAAATATTGATTTTGGACTTGATCAGATAAAGTGTTTGTGTATTTCTACACAAATCTCTTCGAAGTCGTCGCATCAGCCGTCAGTTACCCGGTTGGGCCATTTGCTCAATGTCCATTATCTCGTTTCGATTAATTTCATGCTTCTTCAGGATCAATGCGGGTTGCCCTCACGGATTTGGAGAAATTTTGTGAGGGTTGGTTTTAGATTGAGAAATTCGACAACCATCCACCAAAACAATGCATTTGACTCAGAAAACATAAATCTGTCTGTCTGTGTAGCTATTAGAGCAGCCAAATAGCTTTTAAAAGCTAAAGACAAGCAAAAAAAATGATTAAAAGCTTTCAGAAACCCCGATTTGACTTGTCACCAGCGGAAACGCTGAATCGGTTACCAAAAGGCCTTTTAAGCGAAAAAATTGATGATTTCTGAGCCAGATTGTAGTGTAGTACTGAGCTGCTACTAGCAGTTGTACTTTCGGGTCGGGGTAGGATTGTATTTGGGATTAGTGGTTTTAGCCTTTCCACCTACCTAGGGCTTTAGAATCAAAAGAAGCGTTTTCTGGACCATTTTTAGTTCCAAAAGTTTCCTTCATTCGTTTTATCGCTAAACTTGTATTCCATGCGTAGTTTTACTGCAAACAGGGTTCGCATAACATTTGTTGCTTCAATGTTATGTTCTTAAGGCATTTTCTTCAACTGGAATAAGGCTTTTATAAGAGATTTTTAACGCAAGAACATGGTTTTAGTACTTTTTCCGGTCTCATATGGTTTCAATGCCATTTTGCCCGAGAATCCCGTAAAAGGTCGACAAAACCAACCTTTGGAGCCAAAAAGGTTGCAAAACCCACTTTAGACTTGGTCCCAAAACTATTTGAGATTTGAAAAAGCCCACCACGGAAAAACCCAGCGACATGTAATCATATCTGTTTGTATATACGGCAAACTTTCAAGCTTTCAGCGCTTCCTTTCGGTTCAGACCAGACCAACGCAGAAAAGAATAGAAAACTTTTTGTTTCCTGCACTGTCGCTCGGGTCTGCACCGGTAGAAACAAACGATTTTTCCGTTCAGCTCACCTGAACGGAAAATTTTGAACAACCATTACCTAGCCAACAAACTGACATTTTTCCTGAAAATTTGTCAGCCACTACAGTTTTTACAAAAGAAACTCTAGACCAATTCACAGAACAACCGGTGAAGAACTGAGCTCACAGAAGCGTTTAAAATTTTTCCATTCAGGTGAGCTGAACGGAAAAATTGTTTGCTGCTACCGGTACTGGTCTGGTCTAGTCCGGTCGTACAGCTGAATGCAGCTTATGCGAACGAAGGAGACACGTACTGTCTGTCTTTACGTACAATTGGCAGGAGTTGATTGAGCGGACGTTCGGTAAGAGTTGCAAGTGGTCAGTGGAGGGTTGTAACGATCGAAAGCCTAATGCTTCTGGGCGCAGTTCAAATCAATACGGGGGTGGTTTGGCTGAGACTGACGTGAGCGGGCTCTGAATTCCATTAGCCAGTTTGCTAAGGTGTCGCTGCTTCAGCCGTCCCTCTGCGCTACGGCTTACTGCCATCAACTGTTTGCTTAGGCTCTAATTTTCTTCTTAAAACTGTGTCAAAACCAGACTAACTGTAATGCTGCTCTCATAGCAAAATGGAAGAGGTCGGCAATCCGCTGTCGGGGTTCGGCTTCAATCGCGCCTTCTTTCTTACCTTCCTTTCGTGAGTGATTAGTGTCTTCCATCTGGTATCAACATGTACTGTATAATTCGCTTCGACACTTTTAGCTGTAAAAGTAAGAAATTTTGCAGAATCTTGTTCTTCCTGCTTATCTTGTTTTTCGTGGCTGCTTGTGGGCCTAATTACGATGAAGAGGCGTCAGCTTGTGACGAACAGAGAAAGGTAACAGCGTCTAAAATTTCTGTTCATTTGATGATTGTTGCAAATTCAGCGCACCACTCGCATGCCAAGAGTTTTCGCGAGACCCGTTCCGCCAACAGAAGACTGCCGAATTGCACTTGTTGAATCTGACTTGAATCGAAAGCTGATTTGACTCAGAGCTGTTTGTTGGCTCGGGTTTTTTCCTCGGTTTTTCGTTTTTTTTGAAAAAGAAATGGTTTTTTTCCGAGGGGCTCAGGAAAGACTACAATGCGAAAAAAACTCAAGCTAGTTTTCAAAGAAAATAATGGAAAATAACTGGGTAAATTAGCTTCAAATGCTTTGAATTTATCGTTTCCAACCATTTCCATGGCAAAACCTAGCAGTTTTGGCCAAAAAATACCGGTACTATTTTCAGGCAACTTTTGTTAGTGCGTGTTTTAAAATCAAATTAATGTTCTGAAACATGACGTGACGTTAGTTATTTTTGTGATAAACCTCACGCTATTTTGCGGATTTCTGTAATAAAAGTGATTGTTAAAATTTTTTCTGTCATCTCAGAAAGTAACTTAGTAGGGAAAAACCGGAACAAAACAAAAAAATCGGATTGAGTTTGTCGGAAAACAAACAGGCCTGATTTTTTGTTGTCTATCCTATTGTGTATGTACGTAGATATACGCATAATCGACTGGCCGGTATCCGCAAAAACTCACAGAACTGGACAGACATACACGGTTGGTTTGGTCTAGTTAGATTGCTTTACGGACACTGGTCTAGTCTGCACTTTGAAATGAAAGCGAAACATTGTTTAAACAAGAGTTTACAGTGCGAAACACTATTTATGATGAAATGACTTGGCGCATGAGTGCCGTGGCACAAAGGGGCAGCGACAAAAAGTGACATTTATATTTACAGTTAGGTCGAAAGAGAGCGAGAGTGTGCGGCGGTCGGCCAAAGCTAAGCAGAAACTGGTCGGCGCTGTTCTGCACTAGAAATCGCAGATCGGGCCGGGCGTTGGCTCAGGCAGCACTAGCCAATAACTTGTGTACATACGGCTTGTTGTCGAATAGAGCAGGTCACAGGACTCGGAGGTGCACAGGAGCGCTGTTTGAACTCTGGGAGGAGTGATCGATCTCTCTCGTCTACTGTTTCCACTCTATTATGCCCTACGTCTACTCCCATCAAGCCCTTTCCGGCGAAGCCCGGGCCGCTCGCAGTCTGACTGGGGCCGAAATGGAGGATCGGACCAGATGGCTGGCCATTCAGATAAACACCTTCACCAACTGGACCAATGAACGGTTGTCGCAGCGCAATCTCAGGCTGGACAGGATTCCAGACGACTTCTGTGACGGAGTTCTGCTCGTACAACTGGTTGAGATTTTGAGAAAGGAGAAATGCAGCGGAAAATTGTACCAAAACCATCCGACTGAAATACAAATGCTCATGAATGCACAAATGGCGCTGGATGCGCTGCAAGACGATGGTCTCAAACTCGTAAACATTGGTGAAATTTCGGCTACCACTTTGTGTGTGCACTGTACACACCGAAACTTTTAGGCAGTTACGATATTATTGAGGGAAACACGAAGCTGATCCTCGGGCTGCTTTGGTTACTAATTCTGCGATACCAAATAGCTCGCAAGACAAAAATTCCTCCGAAGAAGCTTATGCTTACTTGGATTCAGGTTGTTTACCTACTTTACATGAATGAATTTTTATTTTATTTTCGATGAATGTGTATACAATACGCAGGGAAAATAGGCTTTTCATCTTTTAGTTTTCGAAAACCTCTCCTAATTATTGGAAGTCAACCTTTCTGACCGTAGTTGAGCAACAGTCGGCAGATCAAGTTTCCCTCCGGCTGAATGAGTTGAGTGAAAATAACAAATTCTAGGCAGTGATTCCCGAAATGGATATCAGAAACTTTAACACGGATTGGAATGACGGAGTTGCATTGAGGTAAAGTCGGCAACGTGTTAGATGAGTAAATAAGGCAATATTTACTGAAAGATTATCCATTGGTTTCAGCGCACTGGTTGAATTTTGTCAGCCTGGAACTTTCCCTTCTTGGAAGTCGCTCGACCCCACCGATCGGTAATCTTTTCTTTCGCAAATTTCTAGAAATTCTGTGGTCGTTTAGAAGTGGAAATTTTGAATTTGGTCTGGGGCGACAAATTTGGGAATATTTTAGGGTAATGCGAAAATTAAGGGGATTTTGGTGGATCTAGCAATTTTTTTCTTCAAACGTAATCAAATCTATCTGTCTGTCGGACAAAAAACACGGTACATCTCCTCTGTCTAATTCTGAAAAACCTTTATCAGGAATTTTTAAAAACTGAGCTTAATTCTTCAGCAAAAGCGTAATTTTTTTGAAATATTGAGTACTGACGCATGATGTATATCAAAATTTTTATTCTTTTTAGAAGTAACGTGTAGTATACATGTAGATTAAACAGTGTGAAAAACGGAAACAATATTTTGGTAAATGTTATTTGTAATTATTTAGTTTTGTCGATGTCAGGCTACTAAATTTTCTTTGGAGGATATTTCGTTTCAGAATGCTGAAATTCAGCTTCTATATAAACTCTAATAGCAGATTTTCGATACTGGGATTTTTACATAGGGAAATTCTGAGATTTTTAGTGCGATTTAGCTCCGATATTTTTGCCTTCTGGCAAAACTAAGGTAACGAACTGCATTGTGTGCAAAGTATGTACCTATGTAAGCTGCAGTAACCGCTCAAAAATTCAAAACGACTTAAGTAATTTTATTCGTTTCAATTGCTGTCTTTGTTGTTTTACGTTCTTAGCTTGCTTCGCATTTCGCGCCTTTTCCCGCTTGTGACAAAAAGGTTATATCAGACGCAGTTCGTTCTCAACTACGGTATACGCGAATCAACAAAACAAGGCAAAGGCGTCTTATGAAATCGCCAAAACATCCTTTTTTAGTCGTACATCGTTAAAATTAAGTAAATTTGTCAGAGAAATTAGCTATAAAACTAACCTGGCTTTTCTCGGCTTAACTGACATTTTTCGGCCTACACATTTTTTAATTAATTTACTTCCTTATCACAAAATTATAAGGATCTCAGGTGTAGCTGGGGGTGGGGGCGTCAAATCAGGAACCGACCCCAGATTAAAATAAATAGTTTTAATGATCATACATAACTAGAGTGCGAACTGGTATTGGGTATTGATTGGGTGTGTTGGGGTGTTTTCCAGGTATTGGTATTGGGTTTTTATACCCCGATACCCAATACTAATTAGGACCTATAAAAATAGAAAAAATCGCTTTTGAACTGAAAAACTGACCTGAAAAAATCGAAAAGATTAACCGATGATTAGGTATAGAAAGCCGTTTTTGCGTTAATAAACTAAAGGTTAAGAATGTCTAGTATATTAAACAGGAAACAGTGTTTCTCGGTTTGATTCGTTAATCCGGAAATTCGCTAATCCGGACAAAATTGGCCGGTCCCAACTTTTCCGGATTAACGAGACATGACTGTATCCGTTTTTCTAAGTTCTTGTCCGCTAAGTAGTACCTATAGTATTTCAAAATGGAGCGAATTCTGTGTTTTTTGCGAATAACTCCTTATGGCTGCGTCGGAGCGTTTTTTCCCTCATAACCAAAGTTGTACGGGGACTCGAGCTCTGTACTACGGTGTAACCTCATCTGCGCAAAGCTCCCTTGTAACGCTAATTTCCGCAATGAAAAAATCAGTTTTTTCTGTAGCTGGGCTGAATGCGATTTTTTCAGTGAATCTGAATTTACAGGCCGTGGGGATTCCGAAAATGTACTTATATTTGCCGTAGGTCCAACGGTTCCAAAGTTATAGACGCCTAAATTTGACGAAAAATGCGAAAAATGGCCAATTTTGGCGATTTTCACTTTTCTGGGGGCGGGTTTGAAATAACTCGGGACCAACTCAACCGATTTGGCTGAAATTCACATATATGGTGTAAAATTTAGTTTTGCATCGACTGAGACACATAAGAACCCTGAAAAATTGACCCAGATACAGTAATCCCGGTTTTTCCACGATAAAGTCATTTGATTTTTTCGCTGGTTGTATGTGTTGTTGTTTTTTAAGCCCTCCACTGTGTTAAAAATGCAGAATTTTGGTGCACTAGGCTTGACTCATTCCCAAGAAATTTCGAAAAAAGTGAAATTTGGTAATTTCAATAGTGAAAGCCAGTCACCGAAAAAAACGTCACATTACATTATGGCCTAAACTCGAACGATAGCGTTTGAGTTCATGCGTCAACTTTTTACACACGAATTACCCTGAATTTCTGCGTTTTCACTCGAAATTTCATCCAATTCCGACAAAAACAGGAAACATACAGTAAAAAGAAATGTTTCCTTTTTTCGGTGACCGGCTTTCACTATTGAAATTACCAAATTTCACTTTTTTCGAAATTTCTGGGGAATGAGTCAAGCCTAGTGCACCAAACTCATAAAATTCCCCGAATTTTGGCACCTATGGTCCTAATTTCAGCCTATTTGGTCAAAATTTGCGGAAATGGCTGTAAAAAGAAAAGTGATCATTTTTTGAGACACCCTGTATTATTGCGTTTAATTATTTATTTGGACTTTGGGAGCTCCCTAATTGTTTTCACAAACAAACTGACTTCCCAGGCGAAACCTGAACCTGCATACGTACGTGCATAGCCTACATCAGTCCAAATAGTGCGTTTCAGGCTGTCGAACTGCGATCGAGCACTGCAAGTGGCCAAGGACCAGATGGGTATTCCGATGGTGGTGTCTCCAGAAGACCTCAGCTCCGACCACCTGGACGAGTTGTCATGCATGACCTATCTGTCCTACTTCGTCAAGGAGAACGCGCCCGGCTACCGGGCGTGTTTGTCGCGCGTCAACCAGTTGTTGTCTCCGGGGCCGGCGGTGGCTAATTTCAAAGTCAGGTTTTTGTGCGTTTTTTGGCGCTGACTGACCGTCGGCCGAGCGAGTCGGTGTATTAGCGGCGCGCGGGTGGCCACCAAACAAGAGCTCTTTCAGCACGACTGGAACGACGGCTCGGCACTCTCGCAGCTCGTGCACAATGTCGGCGGTGTGGTCTCTGGCTGGCCGCATCTCAGCAAGCACCCCGCTCACTGGGTGAGGAACACTGACTCAGGTATGCCCATTCCAGCTTACCCACTCACTCACCACACACTCAGCTTTCAGCCATGGCCGCCTCTCGTGCCCTGGGCGTTAAGCCGGTGATCTCGGCACACGAAATGGCTGACAGTGAGGTCGATCATCTGGGTAAGCTGTTTCTCGATAGTCAACGTTTTTCCTTTAACACTTTGCTGAAATACAAGATCGCCTTTTTTACTTTAAACCGTTGGTTATTGCTCTTGGATTTTGCTACGTTTTCAGCATTTATAAAAGAATTCTTCGGCTACTATATACTGTACTTGTGGGTCAAAGTTTGGTGGTTTGTGTGAAAAATTGAAAATCTACTGAAAAGATATCGAAATGCGAGTTTTTCATTAATTTCTCAGACTGTGAAGTTGTACTTTGAAGGAAAGATAGCAAAGTTTGCGGTACAGCGCACTAAATTGACAGCTTAAAATATTCATAAATTGCCTTGAAAAAAGCTTTGCTGTCTTATGGAAATCCGACTTTATAGAAAACGTTTCAAAGACGGTTTATAAGGTATCCAACAAAATCTTCAAGCTCGGTATTTTTCTACATCACCAAGCGTTAAGTAAATAGTGCTAAGAAACAGCGAAGTACTGTATGTAGATGTCTGAAACAATGATACTCTGTTGTAGCTTAGCGTTTGCTTTAACTATCTTAGGTTATCTTTAACAAAGTTTATGTTAATGCGCTGAAATGGTTTTGTGTGAAACTCGTATTTCATTTCCGTTGGGGTCAGTATTTCTTCGCTCGAATTTTCTGATCAAAATCGGCGAATTCTGTACATACTGTGCATACATGTGCATGGTCGGCGGCTCAGGGGGGACGACCAGGTTTTCGTAATTACTTGCCTGGATATAGGTGCAAATTTTCGGTGACAAATTCAAATTTTGGCGGGAAATTTAAATTTTCTCCCAAAATTTTGGCGAAAAAGTTGCGGTAAAAATCAAATTTTCGACAAAAAACACTTTTTTGACAACGTTTTCAAAAATTCGAAAATTTCCAGGGGAATTTGAAAAAATTTCGGGTTTGGTGCGTAGTTGCCTGGAGGAAGAGTGCGTAGTTGCCAAAATTGATTTCTGTGGCTTAAAAACGCATCTGGAGGCTTTCTAGCAGCCTCTAGCAACGTTTGGTAGATTTTTTATTTTCGTCCTCCCTGGGCAATCCCATGCACATGTATTCTGTAGTGCGAACTATTTCTCTAAGCTCTGAGAATTTGAGCAAAATCATCTACAGAGAACTAACGTTGGAAGCGTCCAAAAAACGTTGTGCATATTTTACGGTATTCTGTACGTTTCTCGAGAAATCGAAGCTTGTTGATAAGCCTGTTGACGATCTTTGCTTACAGCTGTGATGTGCTATGCGGCCCAGCTGTGCAATCTACCGTACTCGCCACAGGCGGTGAGTAAGACGGGAGCGCGGTGTCGCTTGGAGCCATTATTGCGATCAGTCTATTACCCTCACCACGAGGTGCTGCAGACCGACAGACAAATGGCCGTTGTAGTGGCTATTCTGTCTAATATTTAGGTCAATATAGATGTGGTCTTTCTGGACGACTCTCTCAAGTTGACCGACATCGAAGCTCGACTCGTTGGTCCCGGTCCTTTAGCCTCCGAATACAGGGACAGTTTGGTGCGTCGAACGGTCAAGGGCGCCCTTGTCTCTTTCGTGCCTCTCAAAGCTGGCACTTTCCAGGTACTGCGCTCTGCTTTCTGGCAAATTCTACGTACAGTAGTTGCATAATGGACTAGTAGTATTGGTGGTTCTTGAGTGTTTCGAAACCAGTGGCTTACAACTAAACGTGTTTTCCCACTGTTGGGTAGCCATTAATGAGAGATAAAACTTGTTCCGAATCAGCGGACCCAAGTAAAGCAGACAAACTTTATATTTCGCAGCAAAACGCGCTGCATCTTCAGAAGTTCAGTCTTAAGTTTATGAGTGAAAACTTTTACCTTTTAGGGTTTTGTTTTTACCTCAAAACTAGAGGCTTCTGAACATGCAGAGCGTTTTGCTTCCAAATGTAAAGTTTGTCTGCTTTACTTGGGTTCGCTGAAACCAGTGGCTTGTTTTAAAAACGGGGGAGGGAGGGGGATATATCCAGACCCTGAGACATTTGAAAATTTTGTTTTGAGACGCATTTAAAAGACATTTCTTATTTCTACTTTATCAATAGGCTTACAGAGATTTAATCGACAAGCTGTTTGAATTTACCATACACATATTTCCTACTTTTCATGATTCTTTAGGGCTCTAGACTAGGTCTGGGCAGCGAGGGTAGCGCTCTCACATCTGATCGATGTCTGATTGTAAACGTATTCCGAACCGATTCTGGCCCATGTATCTTAAGAACACATACATGCCCAGTGCCAAGTCTGCGGGGAGTTATCTATATGTGCACACATATAGGTGGGGGTGACGACCTTGTGTGCAAGAACGATGTAACTAAGTGAGCACCGATTTCGCCTTTCTCTGTCCGATTTGGCGGCGTGGTGTGCGCGTCTTATCTGGCCAGATCGTCACATACCTGGCCTTCTGCTGGCGGCGCCACCGGTTTGTTCGACTATTTACGATGGCCAGTCCTACTAGGACCAGTTGCTCTCCTGCTGCTGCTGCTGCTGCCCTCTTCTGAGCCTACTCACTCTCGCGCGCCACCGACCACTGCGTGTTTGACAGGTCAGGGCTAATTATTGGTATGCCATTCTTTTGAGCAGCTACCGGCCTTTGTCGCGGCCCGACTGACCGATTTGCCGGGCTGACCTTGGTTGACAGAGTGCCGTTTACTAAATAGCCAGTGCGTTCGAACACTCTCCTCCTCCTCCTTCTTAGTGGCCGCGTTGCCCACTGCCTCGTGTGTATAATTGCGAGTTAGGACTGGAGATGGAATAATTTATTGGAATTGCAGGTGCACGTTTATTGTGATGGACGCCAACTGAGTGGCAGTCCTCTGTCTGTGCAAGTGCTCGACAATCCGTCGCCTCTGCCTTCGTCTCTGTCTCTGCAAGCGCAAACTAAGGATTTACCGGTTAAAATGGGATCGGAAGGAATTGTGCCGCTCTCCTTCAGTGGATTGAACGAACCCTGCGCTGTTGGATCTATTGTCGAAGTTGTGGTGCGTTTTCTTCTCTTTTAACTCATCCTTGGAATTATGCGACGGGTTGTTTCGAAAAATGTGGCCTACTGAGGTGAAGATAGGCCTGTTTTTAATTCAATGTAATAACGTTTCTAATAATTCTTTTAGTTAAAAATGCGTTTATTCAGTGTTCAGCATTTGGGTATTTCCCCTCACTGATTTCACACTGGGTTTATAGTATTTGTCACTTTTAGTCATTCATAGTCAGCGAAGAGTTTCATTCTTTTTGGTTTCCATTTGATAACCAAAAGTTGCGCAACTACAATAGTAACTAACAAGTATTAACTGTGGGGTTAATGAATGCTGAAATTGGCTACTGTTTCGATCGTAAACTAAAATTTAGTACCATTTCGATTGACACTGACTCAGATTCGCGCACACAATAAACAACTTTCGTTTGCCCCTACATGAAGAACACAAATTCTTTGGTATAGAAAGCGAGAAAAGGGAAGTTAGAAAAATAGTAGGTATATGGTAGTTTTTGGAGTGTTCCAGAGTAGCTATGATAGGATTACTTGGTTTGTGTTCAGTCTGCGACATAGATCACTGCGCCAAATCGTCTTTAGTAGTTGCATGTTTTTGTGAGCGTCTGAGAAAAAGTGGGCAGATCTGTTCGCGGCTGGAAAAAATTAGAATAAGTTGGTCACTTTTTCCCGGAAGAATGTCTCCTCCGCTGCTAACCGAGTTTTGATGACCCAGTAAAAGTATGCAGTGGAGACAGATCAATGAATAAGTCTGTCTGTGGGGTGGGGACGCGCTCAGACTCTGATACTTGGCATTTTAAATTAAGATGAATTACAGTCGTGTTTGTAGAGCAGAGCAGGACTGAAATTCTTCGGCTTCGATTTCAGATTAACGCCCATGGACAGTCGCAAGGACAAGTTATAGTGGAAGCGGCAGGGCCCAGCGGAAAGTTACACAAATGCTCGGTGCTGCAAAAAGGAGCCAGTTACACTGCAACTTTTACACCTAACGAAGTTGGTACGTACGCACATCTGTAGTACATATCTCCTAATGTATGTAGTGTAGTTGCTTTGTTTACAGTTTAATTTTCCTTGACTTTTTGCTTTGGCCAATTATAATTTATTGATGCAACCGATGGTTTCAATTTCCAAGTTTTTGCGTAGAGTCACACGCAGGTCTAAGTGGCAGCTACACTCGAAAACCATTTAGTGCTTCATGTTTACCGAACTTGTAATGGCGGCCACTTAGGCTAAAGAGTTCGACTGAATGGTGTCCGAGTCGGTCTCTAGTTTTCCTGTTTTCTGTTCACTAAAGAACGTTTTTCCGACAATGCAGTGTACAAAATTAGCGAGTAAAAAGCGTTATAAGGATACGTCCTTGACGTGCGTGTACAAAAGACCTCTGCGGAGGACAAAAACCGACTGGGAAAGTGGAAACTTTTCAGGGGAATGGCAGATCGGAATTCTGTACGACGGCGAACACATCAAAGGCAGTCCGTTCTCCTGCGACGTGTTCGATGCAAATTTGGTGCAAGTCTACGGTCTGGACGTCGGGGTGGTGGGGCAGGAGCTGAAATTCAACGTCAACACGTCGCAGGCCGGCTACGGCGACATAAAAGTGATGGCTTACCACCACGGCAGAGCCATTCCCACTTACATTCAGGAGCAGGGCCCGGCCGTCTACAAGGTGCAGTTCACTCCGGACGGCGCCGGCCAGTACAAAATTCACATCTACTTCAACAGCATGGAAGTGAAAGGTAGAGTAGAACAAGGCGCACACAATCCAGTTGGGGCTAGTTTTTGGGTGTATTTATTCTGCTGCTACAATACCCACTAGGCGGTTGGTTGGTTGGTTGGACATGGCTGTGTGGCTGCCGAAACCGCTGCAGCCTGTAGATCACACAGTTTCGGTGCGTGTTACAGGCTCTCCCTTTATTCTGGACATTGTCGACGCCAGCTCGGTCAGCGTCTATGGCGAAAACCTGCGCATGGCCAGTGTCGGCAAACTCTCCTCCTTTATGATACACGCAGTCGGCGCCGACAGCAAGGATATCACCGTCTCCATCACCGGTCTGTTTTGTTTTTTTGCAACAAACTATTTTGTCTTTGCTTCTGCCTGTCCTGTCCTGTCCGGTGTGAGCTGGTTGTTGCTATGTAATCTGTTCTGTTGCTTACAGTGCAATCGTCGCTACCGTTCGGCTTGGAGGTAATCGCTGTATTCAGGCGTATTCATTACTCGTATTGATAGCAACAATATGTTGCTGCGTAGCTGCGTGTAGATGAAATATCGGCAGTGGAAAGAAAAGCAAAGTCCCTAAAACTATATCATTTAGACATGCTTACCACTGAAAGTTCAAGGCCGCCAAGTATTGAGCAACATTTTGTAATATTTTGTTGACTGTGGACGATATTGGTGCGTTCATACATTACACGTGTTCAACATTTTGTTGACGGTAACAAATATCAAAACGAGTAAAAAATACGTCTAGTCTGAAGGAGCGCAGCGATATAGGAGTGTCAAAATTTCAGCTCCATCAAGTAAGAGGAAGAGAGCCCAGATACTGCCAGTAGGAGACTCGTCCTATCGCGTAGAATGGAAACCAGTGGAAGCAGGTTAATGTCGGGGTAATGGCGTGTTTGGAGGCGCAAATCGTCCTTTTAGGCGAGCATTACATCGATGTGAGGTTGTACAACCAGAGTGTGCAGGATAGCCCGTTCACGTGCAACGTTGGTGACCCTGACCTTGTGACAGTGCGAAGTGTGCCCACAGCCATTAAACACCAAGATATTGGAGTTACGCATTCTTTTGAAAGTGAGGCAGCTCCTTATCATTATTAGTATTAGTTTTGGTTTCTGCCGAAACCGGTTTATTTTACCAGCGCTCAGTTTCGGTCGGTTGAGTAGGAGTTGTTTTTTTGTTGCCAACTTGGTAAACTGTTGCAGTCGACGCGTCAACGGCTGGTTCGGGAAATCTGGAAATAATGATCAACGGAGGCCGGGTGCCGTGTCGCGTGCGCGAACTCGGACACAGACATTACCTGGCCAATTTTGTGCCCACGCAGCCGATGACACACGTAATTGAAATGCGGTTTAACGGGGAGTCTGTCAAAGGTGTGTTTACATTGGCTTACATTCAACTCTATCCATCCCTAACTTCAAAGCTACTTACTGATTTGTGTGACTCATCGTTTGCCTGATAGTGTAGTTGTGGTGTCCAGGGAGGGGTCCAAAATTCAAAAGCCTGAAAATGCGTCTTTAGCACGTTTTTTTGATAATAAGGCTAAAAATTGAATTTTAAGCAGCCAAATTGTGTTTAACAGATAAGACAAGCATAATATGACGGCGTCTAAAAACACCTACATTGT
This sequence comes from Sabatieria punctata, assembly GCA_030248155.1. NCBI lineage: Eukaryota > Metazoa > Nematoda > Chromadorea > Araeolaimida > Comesomatidae > Sabatieria > Sabatieria punctata. The sequence goes on along the minus strand of JASANB010005217.1, from coordinate 121,540 downwards.
ATATGTTTTGAATAACAGATACAGAGAGACAGACAGAGTTTACTCCAATGTGATGCCAGACACCCAGCAGGTACACTGTAAAACGGCAGGAGCATACACACATGACAACTAATTTACAGATATAGACAATCCTTGTGCCATAACATAATCTTTAAAGACGTCATTAAAAACAAATTACCTAAATTTGTATCGTATCGGAAACGCTAAATTGAATGAAAGGTGAAAAAGTTAGGCATGTGCAAATTCGATTACCAAACTGCATTTTAAACAAAAAATTAGTAATTTATAGCTTAGTTTGTTAGCAGTGGAGCCGCTTGTTTTTTTCGGGTAGGGGTCTTAAACTGTTTAGAGTGAAGGGAGTTTGGCCTGTTTTAGTTAGAGGTAACACCTCTACGTACATGTGGAGGACTACGTAATTGTAATGGGGACCAATCAGTCGACAGACTGTGATTCAGATTTGCTCTAAAATACGGTCCCACTAACAGAGCAGAGCAGTGACCTGACATTTGCAGTACTGTACTAGGAGTAGCGGAATGTTAGAAAGTAAAAGTCATTACACAACCGCCGAGGTCACGTCAAGAGGCGATTTATCAGAATTTAAAATCTCTATTGCTCGTCACATTTGACAGGGAGTCCGTGGCGCATCGAGTTCTCTCTGCCCGGCACCCTCGAACCGCCGATCCACAGTCAGACCGCCACCACCGCCTATGTTCTGGCGCCTCTGAGTATGCCCGGCGGCGGACTCTACAGCCCCGTCCCTCCGCCACCACCCGTCGGCTCCACCTCAACCACCTCTTACAGGTTTTCTCTGCTCTCTCAGCCATCAAATTGCAGTAAAGCCCAGTGGCCCTGTTTCTAGTTCTCTAACACGTCAGACAGCCACTACTGTGGGTGGTGCAGCTGTTGACATGGATGCTCGGCTGGGCGCCTGTGAAATCCAAGGGCTTGGTCTGAGCCAGGCTTCGGTTGGCAAGGTGTCCAGCTTTGAAATTGGCGCCAAAGGAATTCGCAGCGATGACGTCAAAGTGAGACTGACCAGTCCCAGTGGAAGTGAACTGAACTGCAAGATTATTACTGCGCGTACTGGAAACTTCAGATGCGAATTTGTCACTACTGAAGTTGGTATGAAGACAGCAGTTTCTTGGTGGTGGCAGCTAAGTCAGAACCTGTACTTTTAGGTCAGTACTTGCTTGACATATCTGTGAGTGGCATGCCGGTGGAGAAAAGTCCGTTCACTATAAATTCGTACGCTCCGCATAAGGTCTTCATCGATCCTATTCCCGGAGGCGCAGTTGGAAAGCCAGTGCAGTTTTACGGTGCGAAGCTGGAATTCTAATTAATTCTTTTGCTATTCTCTTTATTTTATTCAGTTGATGCAACCGACGCAGGAAAGGGTCAGTTGGAGATTTCGATAAATGAAGGTCAAGTGCCCAACAGTGTAGAAATGCAGGGCTCTGGACGGTGTTTGGTTACGTTCATTCCAAACCATTCCGGCACTTACATAATTAATGTCACTTTCAATGAAGAACTTGTCAGAGGTACCAGTATTTTTTCTGTTTTGCAACTTTTGATCAATTAAACGGCTTACTAAAATTGTACGAGTCATATCTGGTTGCAGGTTGCCCAGTGCGCGTGGAAATTCAAGACAAAGGACGAACCACTACAGCTGAAATGGGCGCGGAGGGCGCAGTTTACACGTCTCGCTACTCTAGACACGAAAGCACTTTGGATAGGGCTCAGTCGCCGAGGGTTGTCAGTCCCGGTCTCATTCAGGAACAGAAGGTAGAAAGACGTTTTATCTTGCGCTCTGGTTGCCAATGTACATTTACGTAGTAGATTGCCGTGCCGGGGGGCTTGGCTTTGGCTACAGCAGCGTCGGTCGCGCCATCCTGACTGACTCAGCAAACTTGTCCACAGATTGTCGCCTTGCTTTTTCTTGACATTGAAATTGAAACTGGAAAAACTGTGGCGCGCGCTAGGTTGGACTGGTTTGATTTAGACACAGTTGCCATGCGAAGCTGGTTTTTGTACAGTACATACGTTCGTGTCATTTTGTTTGTACGCGCGCTCTACACACCTAGTCCAAACAAAACAAACCATTGCTCTCATACACGTAACAGGTCTGGGCCGACCTGGGGGAAGGGGGTAAGTGGTGGGGGTGGAGGGAGGTTTCGCCTAGGGGCCAAAGTTTCAAAAAGCTCCGAGACGCCTGGAAATGCGTTTAGCACGTGTTTTGATTAAAGAGGCTAAAAATCGCCGTTTTAAAGTTGCCAAACAGCGTTTTAGAGCTAAAAGCAAGCAAAAAATGGCTTCTAAAAACACCGATTTCTCTTAGATATCAGCTGTGGAAGCGCCAAGTTTGGTTTTCAAAGGCTTTTTGAGCGGATTTTTAGCTAGAAATGGAATAGGGTGCCTTACTAACTGGAGAGAGTAACCCCCTGGTACATGTATGATTGCTCTGTTTTTCCAAGAGCTCAGCAAAATCTACATAGAAGAGCGTCAGACTGATTGGTGAAAAACCTTTCTGCCTATTTATGCATACGGTGTACGTAGGTAGGTACATACGTTCGGTGCTACGCACTTAAAATCTCCCATCCTGTAGTTGTATCGTAGGCGTTCCATTTGACGCAAATAACGTTCGTATGCGTGCCTACAGCACCAATGTCAAAGAATTGCACTCTATACTCCATTACTCTTAAGTACTGCAAAATGTAGAAAAGCAGCAGGCTGTTTTCTCCTCTATTGTAGGTATTCTAGGTACGTAATTGTGCATATTCTTTCATAGTACTGATCGATAAATCGATCGTAAAAAGGTAGGAAATAAGCAACCACTGCTCGATGTCACAATGCATAGCTGCGTAACAGGTTCTGAATACTGAATAGTCAGGGAAGAAAGAGAAAGCAGGAATAATAGAGAATTAATCAAAATTGCAATTGGAGTAGAATTGAAAGGTTTTATTTGAATTTTGTGATCTGTCAATCAATCAGACTAATACGTTTTGTTTCAGTCACACTACACCGAGACAAAGACGACAGCTAAACAAACACCTGCCCCTCAGTCATCTTTCGTGCGACAGCAGAAGGCCCAGCTCGAGACCAGAGACGGCTCTCTGCCCAACGATCAAGTCCAGTTCTACAGGGAAACCAGCACCTTCACCACTGCTGCGCCGCCGCAGTCTTACAGGAGCCACGAACCAGATCTGAACAGATCGAACGAATACACACAACGCACCGAGTACACGTCAAAAGTGCGAGAGGAACCGGTGGTAACTGGTGAGAAATGGTACGAATCACGAACCTCAACCACCTCCACTGCCACCACGTCAAAGAGTGCAGACTACAAACTTGCCACCACCTCAAAAGGTCCTGACTACCAACCGACGCCATTGCCAGCAGAAAAAGCTCAGCCGATTTTGTTGGAACGAACCGAAGACCTGCAGATTTGCCCTCCTCACATTGTGGAAAAGTACGAACGATCGACGTTTGCGCCGGTCGACTGGGAGAAGCGACAACAGGACTCGATCGTTGCTTCCTACGGTAGTGAGAAAAGCCGCGAAGGCCTCGCTGACTCCTACCGGGTTGCCTCCTACGGAGTGGACAGAAGTATAGAGGACAAGGAAGCTCTGGGAGCCACGGTTGCTTCTTACGGCGTCACCAGTTCGAGAGTAGAGTCGAGCTCAACACTGGAGAGCACCAGACGGCTGAGAGAGCTGGAAAAGACCAGGACTGACCAGTTGGACAAGAGACCTGCGGTTGGTGTTGTTGTGACTGAGTCGAGACAAGAGCAGGACCGCCCAGATGCAGGTGTCAGCTACGACCAACGAGTCAGGGATTGGGGTGGTGCTAGACAAATCACCACAGAGACTGCTTATCGAACCACCGAGCAAGTGGTGCCGAAAAGAGAAGATAGGTTGGAAAGCTCGGGCACAGTGAGGACTTCGGTTACTGCGTTTGAAGCCAAGAAGGAGGAGTCGCCGGAATCGTCCTCGCACGAATCCTCCTTTGAAGATGACAGGAAATATGAAGAGAAACAACGGGTATGTTGGTTCGCACACCTTGTCACCTTTTCTGCCGCACAGTGTGTACTTATAGCGCTGAGTAACCTTATCGGTAGGGGTACAAAAAGTTCGGAAAATGATGCAGTCATGTTGCGTACTGTACTTACATCAAAACAGCACAAATTCAATGGCGGAACACTTTTCGAGTTCAAAATTTGGTGTGATAGCCATTGCTCTCGTGAAGGGTATGATTTCAGAAGGCTCCAAAGAGGACGGTGTCAAATTCAATTTATGCATTATGTCTTACTCCTGTGGAGTGTTAAAAACTGTTTCGAAGGAGACACTAAAACGTAGCGTGCAAGACATTCAGCGGGAAATGGAATTCGACGCCGACCCCTTTGAAAGTCTCCTCAGATCATAACCTTTACGTCGTCAGACCGTTCGTGAGAGTTATGGCTGCCACACCAAATTTTGAACTCGTAAAGTGTTCCTCCAGTGAATTTCCACTGTTTTGTTGTATGAAACATGGCTGTATCAGTTTCCGTACATGACTTTAAACGATCGTCACTGTAGAGCATAATAAGCAACACTTCTTTTGGTTCGGTCCCTTGAACAACGTTTCTTGCAGGAGTTCGAAGAGGTCACCACGGCAATTGTGACCGAGTCGTTGCTGCAGAAACAGCGAGAACTGGAGCCAACTCCAACGCCGCCGCCTGATTATGACATGGCCGAGACGGAAAACACGGAGGAAAAGCGAGTCGAAACCGCCTACACAAACGCGTACACTACTAGCACGCAGGTTTGCTTTGCTAGAGCTTGCTAAGCTCTTCTCACCTCAGTTATCACTGTTTTTACAGTTAACCGAGGCCACCCAGAAAACGCAGGTCGACTGGAATGCGGTCAAAATCGAAGGCGACGGCATCGGTGTGGTGCGAATAGGCAGAAGTTACAAGTTCACCATAGAACCGATCGACTGCAGACAGGAAGATCTGCATGTGGTTGTATTGTGTAGGTTGACTCAGCCACAGACATGGGCTAGCTAGCATTTCGGCTGAGCGGGGGGTAGAATTTTCAATTCCTGAGAGGGTTGAGGGGGGGTAGGAGCTCCTGAGGGGGCTGAGCGGTGGTAAGCCAAAAGTCCGATTTTTGGCTAAAATCAAGGTTTTTTGGCTTATTTTTCATTAGAATAAGTTAAAATAAGCTATTATGAGCTCATTTACATCTAATCCAGGCATATTTTTATCATAATTTTCTATACAAAATTGTTCCAAAAAATTCCTCAGGGGGTAGCGGCCGGCTGAAGGGGGTGCTCAGAGCCTGAGGGGGGCCAACCCCCCTCAGCCGCCCCTTTGCCCATGTCTGTTCAGCCAGAATACATACAGTAGGTGATTTTGTTTTAGCGCCGGCTAAGAAAGAACTTCCCTGCAAAGTGTCGCCTAGTCAGTACGGTTACAAAGTGGAAATGAGTCCGACCGAAGTGGGTACGCATCGGATCTACGCATACGTCGGAGATACAGTGCACCCGGCCTCCCCAGTCATCACCAAAGTTTACGACCCCAGACAAATTCTGGTCAGCGACATAAAGGGCAGCACTTTCCCAGAAGCAGTAAAGTTCACAGGTGCGCACCGCCAGACAGACAGACGGCTAATTGCTAAATCGATAAGCGTCTACTTCAGTGGATGCCAACAAAGCCGGCTACGGCAATCTGGAAATAGCGATTAAGGACGAAAGTGGCACCATTATCCCGAGCCATGTGGCGCAAGAGCCCAAGAGCAACGCCCGATTTGTGGTCACCTTCCATCCACTGAAGCCCGGCAAATACATGGTCGACGTTAGTTTTAATCAGGAAAATCTCAAAGGTACATAGTGATAGGGTGGTTGAGACCAAGCAAAAACGGCTGTGTCGCGTGCAGGCAGTCCGTTTGTGTGCGAAGTGCTGCCAGCAGAAGCCATGATTGAGTCGCTGGAGGTGGCCAAGGCTGCCACTGAGCCGCCGCCGCCGCCGAAAGTTGAGTCGAAGGCGTTCTTGGTCCAGTCTTCGATCGACATGATTTCGGCCGGACAACAGGCAGCCATGCTGTTCCGCACAGAAGGAAATGGAGAGCTCGCTGCCAATGTTACCAGTAAGCTTTGGAACCTTGCCCTCAATAGAACTAAAAATTGTGTAATGTTTCCGTCCAGATGAAAAAGTTCTGTTTTCGAAGGGATGGTATGGTCAAAAATTCAATTTCTGACTCATCTCGCCTTTTGTGTCTCTGTCTCGGAGCGACCAGACGTCATCATTTTGTTAAGTGTTGTATGTACTGTACTTGTTGACACCAGTGTGCAATGCGTCTTTATTTGTAGATGCTTTTAGCAGAGCCTAGATGCAGTTTGTAAGTGATGTGCAACGTTCCAGTATTGTTTGATTGTTCCTTCTTGTTTCTGATTTCCACCTGTCCTGCTGAACTAGCATGCCCATAGAACGTCAATCAATCTTATCTATCAATCAAACTCTTCAGGTCCCAATGGTCAGAAAGTGCCGTGTCAGATCTTACGCGAGCCAGACGATCATTACCGGGTGGAATTCGAGCCGAGAATAGTGGGCGACCACAGTATTTCGGTTCGATTCGCCGATGCCGAAGTGAAGGACTCGCCATTTACTTGCCGCGTCTATGACGCCAGCTGTATAAGGGTAGGAGAGATTCCGCCAGGCCTCATCGGAAAGCCGGTACACTTTGTTGGTCAGTTACTTCTAAGTTGATGAAGAGATGAGTGGTTACCGTGCGTCAATACGTTTTAGTGGACGCCAGCGAAGCAGGTGTGGGCAACCTGGAGGTGGCCGTCAATGAAGGTCGCATCCCCTCGATGGCTCATTCACTAGGCCAACATCGCTATGATATCAGCTTCGTTCCACGAGAACCGGACACACACACGATCAGCGTCAAATTCAACAACGAACCTGTACCAGGTGCAGGGTTGGCGCAGTGTCTAGAGGCTGTGCACTGACTGGTGCAAGTTTAGGCAGTCCCTTCACATGCAGTATTGTGAGCTCTAGTCAAATAACCGCCAGTGGTGCAGGTTTGGAGCGAGTGCCGGTCAAGCGCACCACTCATTTTCTGGTTGACTCGATGGGTTCAGCAGTCCATGAACAGCCGCAGGTGCAGGTTCAAGATGCCACTGGTCAAAGCATCGAGGCCACAGTGATCCCTGCTGAGAAAGGCAAATTCCGTGTCGAGTACACACCGCAGAATGTCGGTAGGTTAAGTTAGAACACAGTTTACAGATAAACAGTGCAAAGGTGCACTTTGTAGGTAGTCATCAGATATCGGTGGAGTACGGTGGGGCAGAGATCAACGGCTCTCCATTCACTTCCAAAGCATACGATTCGACCAGAGTGAAGCTTTTCCCGGTTGAGGGAAACATAGTCGGTCGGCCGGCCAGCTTCTACAGTAATAATTGTTCTACTCTCCTCTGTACTTTCTCAGCACGGCGCACCACCTGTTGCAGTCGATGCAGCGAAAGCAGGCGCGGGAAATATGGAGATAATAGTTTCTGTGGACGGCAGAAACGTGCCCAACTTCGTGCAGGCGGAGGGCAACGCCAAGTTCAAAGTGTCGTTCACTCCTCAGGAGGCAAAGACTCACGTGGTCAGCGTCAAGTTCAACGCAGAGTCGGTGCCTGGTCAGTTTTCCTTTGCCCACGCAGATTTGCTGCAAGATCATCAGTGGCTGCAGGCAGTCCAATGTACTGTGAAGTGGTGGAAGGAGGTCAATGGGTTGTGAGCGGTGAAGGTCTGAAGCAGGCAGTGCTGGGTCAGACCGCATCGTTCACAGTTGAACAGCCGGCCGGCTCGCCATCTGCTGAATGCAACGTGCTGATCACAGGTTGGTTCTGTACTCAGCGCCAGAAGGATGTGTAGTCAGTGCGCTTGTGTGCCGTCACTGTGTCAGTCTTCTATGTTGTGTTTTGTGTTGTCAGCGCCCAACGGCCAGTCTCTGCCGCTCGATTCTGCCGTCACTGACACCGGAGTTGTGCAAGTCTCCTTTGTGCCCGCCCAGATCGGTCAGTCAGTTTGATTGATTGATTGACAGGTGAGGTGGACAAGCAAAGTGGTGTTTGTTCAGGTCGTCACCAAATAGAGATCGATTCGGCAGAGGATGATCCGGCTGCTCTGAGCTATTTCTGTAACGTTTTCGATCCCGCTCTAGTCAAAGTGGCGCCGATCGGGCCTGTGATTCAGGGCAAGCCAGCCATGTTTGAAGGTAAACTGCAGCAGCAATGCAGGTGTTTTTTAAGTGATCTGGGTTCTAGTGGACACCTCAGAAGCAGGGGAAGGTTCCCCGGAAGCCAAGGTCAAGTCGCCCGGTGGTAAAACGATCGATTGTGATGTGGAGCTGAGTCAAGATGGCAGTGTCTATCGCGTCTCCTTTGTTCCTGCTCAAACGGGAGCTCATCAGATTCGGTTGAGCTTCAACGATCAACCAGTGGGCAGTGAGCCGTTGCTGTGTCAAGTGGTCGACTCGACTGCCTGCAAGGTCAGCGGTGACGGACTGAAATTGGCTCAGGTCGACCACACTGCCACCTTCTTCATTGAGATCACTGACAAACTGCTGCTAGATGAGCAACCAGTGGTTGTGATCACTGGTACGTATGCGCTCTACTACTGCAGCTGATGAAATGAATTGGCTGTAGATGCAATGGAGCGACCGCTGCCCTGTGAAGTGCAGAGACAAGGCAGGTCCAAGTACAAGGCGGAGTTTGTGGCCAAACACGCAGGCATTCATCTGGTGGACGTTTCGCTCAGTGGCTCCAAAGTGGCTGCCAGTCCGTACAGAACGCAGGCGTTCGACCTCAGCCAGGTGCGTGTGATTGCACTGACTGACACCAAAGTCGGAAAGGAAACTTCTTTTACAAGTACGTATTGCATACGTAGTAGTGGAGTAGAGTCTAGCTGAGCTGTTCAGTTGAATACGGTGCGGCCGGTCGTGGACCCCTGGAAGTGGCCATAGGTCACAAGGGTCAGAAGCTGCACCATAAACTGGACATCGTTAAGGAGGGCACGGCCGTTGTCACATTTACGCCAAAGAAAGTGGGACAACACAAAATCAACGTCATGTTTTGTGGCATCCGTCTGCCTGGTGGGTAACTGACGCTGTTAATGCAACTAAATTTGCATATTGCAGAGTGTCCATATGAGTGTCTAGTGCACGAAATATTCTCGATCCGGGCCGACGGACCTGGCCTCAGACATGCACTGCTGGGCCAACTGTGTCATTTTTATATTCTGATGGAGTCGGCGGGAAAGGGCGAGCTCGATGTCACCATTACAGGTCACCACACATGCACACGTCACTGCTACTAAAAACTCTTTGTGTTTGTTTGTTTCTTGTCCTCTGTGTTGCTGCTGTTCGTTCGGCTGACTATTCATCCACTCCCTTAAAACTGATTTTGGCGCCTGTTTCATTGCTGAGGCACGTTTTCAATCGATTTCAGCGTCCGACGGTGGCGCAGTGCCAGTCAAATGCTTCCAGCAGAAAGACGGCAACCTGAGGGTGGAGTACACACCCACTGTGATAGGTATTTATTTGTTCTTGAGAACTGGCTGGCAGTCAGTAAGTAGCAACTGTTTAGGCAGCCAGAAAGTGGACGTCAGTTTTGCCGAGCAGCCCATATCTGGAAGTCCGTTTACATGCGAGGTGATAGACTTGAACGGCGTCCAAATACTCTCAGATGTGCGCACTCTACCGCTGAGACAGGAAGCAGTGCTGACAGGTTTTCTTCTTCTTTACAGTCTTCTGTTCTTTCAGTGCTCGGTATTCTTTACGTACAGTAATTGTGGTTTCAGTAAACAAGAAAGAAGCAGGAAAGGGCGATTTAGTGGTGAAGGTGTCGGACCCGGCCGGAAAGCCGTTGCCATTGGAGACGGTTCGCGGCGGTACCGAAGGAGAGGAGGAGTACCATTTCGTGCCCACCTCTGAAGGAGAACACGAGATCGAGTTCACCTTTGCTGGCTACACCGTGCCCGGTATGCACGCTCTTTGCTCTCACATCGCAAGCTGACTTTTGACTTTGCAGGCAGTCCGCAGCGAGTGAGCGTGGAGGAGTTGGTGGTTCGACCAACAGCTAGCGGCGAGGGTTTGTCCCGTGCTCTGGTCAATGAAAGGACCCAGTTTGTGTTCGATTCGCAGAAGTCCAAGGGTGGGCTGAAGGTTGAAATTGAAGGTACGCGTACTGATTCAAATACATGTATTAATGTAACAGGGGATCCGAAGCTCTGGCCCCACCCGATTTAGGTCAGACCCCGAACGACTTTTTCGCCCCCTCCGATTTCTTTGACAAGTAATTTTTATATTTTTTTGGAATTTCAGACACTGAAATTGCCAGAATCGTCTATAACACAGCACTTTGGAGCTATAGTTGAGTCCAAATTAGCGTTTTTACCCAGAATTGTTTTTTTTTGCGATTTTTAGTAGCTAACCCCCTCCCCTATAATTTGGGCTTAGAGCCCCAACCAGTGGCGTATCCAGGGGGGTGTAGGGTGGGTACATCCACCTTTGCGGTGGAGGTAGGAATGTAAAGTCTGTCAAAATAAGCGAAACTAATGAATTGTATCAAAACTGTCTGTTTTCTGCTCAGAATTGCCTTATGCGTTTTTGAAGGCTAAATTTTTAAAATTTTCTCGCAGCTCAACCAGGGCACTTTAAACTACTAAAACTTGTAATTTCTGTTAATTTTAAGCCTGGAATGTGTTTTAAACGTGTTTTTAAGGCAAATTTTGCTAATTTTTCTTACCCTTGTTGGGCAGCGGCCCAACCAGGCACTTTCAAAATTTTACACCCCTTTCCGAAGTCCTGGTTACGCCACTGCCCCAACCCTCCCCATCTGCGGATGACCTGTTACTTGTACAGTAGGATTGAACAGCGATATTGTGATACTGTAACGAAAAACACGACATTTCGTTTTGCTGTTATTTGCTCAAAAGTTACCTTTATTTACCTAGTTATGTATGAACTATATTTCTGAAATTCGTAAAAAAATCCGATGTTCTGGAGATTTTCTATTTCTTTCTCCTATCACCTATCTCCGTGCAAAAAAGTTATAAGTAATGCCCTGTATGTACATACAGTATGTATTGTAATCATTCAAAGAAGTGCAGTGTACGCAAGAGAAGACTCGGTTTCAGGGCCGCACACCAAGTCCAAGCACACAAGCAGCAAGACCGGCGACGGACTGTACGAGATCGCCTGGACACCGATCGAGGCCGGGTTCCACACGATCGGCGTCTACTGGAACAATAAACACATCCACGGTCGGTTTTTACTGCGCCGGAGCAATTTGTCGATTGATTGGCGGCAATTGAGAGAATTGCAGGAAGTCCCTTTTCCGTGCCGGTGCTGGAGCCGGGCAAGGTGAGTGTGTCGTCGACAGGTCTGGACAGCAGAGGCAACATCCAGATGTGTGTCAACGTGCAAAAACAACTCTCTGTTGACACGACCGAGGCGGGACCAGGTAGGAACCCTCTTCAAACTCTCAGAACTCTCTTCTAAGCGCCGGCCGCGCTGTTTGCTCGTCGGTCAGTGTGTCAATGGACAGTGGCCGATGACTCGAACCTACAGTGGAGTGTCTCTTTCGGACTACTATCGTCGCTCCAGACGAGTCTTTGTAGGCAAACTGCGCGCCGAGATACGCGGACCGAACGGCAAAATTCCCCTCTCTTGTGATGAACTGGGCTACGGAAAGTACAGACTGACCTTCACTCCCAAGACTGTCGGAGAGCACTCCCTCTACCTCTATTACGGAGACCTCCTCGTGCCCTCCTCTCCTCTACAAGGTAACTTGTCTCCCTTACCAGTGGCCTACCCAGGTCTTGTAGACAGGGTGTACTCATTTGCGGTGGAGGAGGTGCAGTATGTACAAATTAAGGAGAAACGTCTGAACTTACGCTTTTTAAATCCGTTTTTTAAGGCAAATATTTTTCAATTTTTTTGTGCAAGCCTCTTTAAAAATTACTGAACCACTTGATTTCTGTTAATTTAATGCTCAGAATACCTTTTAAACACGTTTTTAAGGCTATTCTTTGAAACTTTTCTTACCCTGGCAACTTACAAAATTTTGCACGTCCTTGCAAAATCCTGGGTATGCCACTGGTACGTCTGCATTTGGTCTGCCAATAGGTGGGGATTGGACACTGAGCCAAGGTTCCTGTCCTGTGCTAAAATGTCTCCGAAATCGGTAAAAATTTGAATGTCGCTAATAACAAACAATACCAGCTAAAATGGCTCTTTTGTACAAACTGTAGCGCTTTTGTAATTGTCACCACTAGGTTTATAAAGGTTTATTACAACGCACATGAACACTGGACAGACCAGTAAAGAACCCATAAAGGGTCACATGCGAGGCAGTCACCGGGGTCGAACCCCTGCTATGTGTCTAACGCTGGGTGCATGGCAGGCAGCATTGCTACCAATACACCACAGAGGCAGACCACTGAGAAAATATCGCCTGATCAACCAGTAGGCTTTCCTGATCTCTGAACTGGTTTCACTGCAGGGTGGGCAGAGTCGGAAGAGTCGGTGGCGGCGGTTGCGATGGTGGAGCAGGATCAGTATGAGAGGCCGGCCGACACCAGTGCCATGGACACCCATCTGCACGTGGTGCTGAGAGGCGAAGGTCTGAAGCAAGCTAGAACCAAGGAAGAGGCCAACTTCACCATTGACGCCAGTGACGCTGGCAAAGGTGCTTCTGGTATACTCTTTCTTACTCACTATATAATTTTCACCTTGTAGGAACACCTAAATGTTCGCTGCTGGGTCACAAGGCTGACGTGCCAGTGACTGTAACCAACTTGGGCAGCAATCTCTACAATGCCAGCTATGTGCCACTTATTGCCGGTGAGAACTGGTTGCATCCTTTCTTAGATCTTACAATGTAATTTAGGTAATTACACTCTGGAAGTTTATTGGAACGACAGACCGGTGAGAGGCTCACCTTTCAAGGTCAGTGTGGTGGCCGGTGCAGAGGCCACTAGAATTCGAGTGTCAGCCGAAACTCTCAAAATGGGAATTATCGGAGAAGAACTGAAAACAACGATTGACACTAGACTTGCTGGACCAGGTACCTACAGTAGCTGATCATAAAACTACCTACGTACAGTACTTTGAATTTGTATCGGAGTCTAGATAGTGCAGAGCAAATTATTACCGGTGTTAGAAATGAAGTACGTGTGCGGTGAGCTGAAATCCAATGGAAACGCTGTTTCAGGTCAGTTGACCACGCAGTGCATGGGCCCCAGCAAATTGGCCTACTGTGAACTCTACGATCACCGCGACGGCATGTACACGCTGTGCATTCGACCAACTGAAGTGGGCAAACACACGCTCACCGTAAAGTACAGTGATGAACACGTGGAAGGTGAAGATGCTGTTGCTTTGCTCTCTTCTCTCTTGACTGATGAAGAGAAGTTGCAGGAAGTCCGTTCACACTCTACATCAGCAATCCGCCTGAGCCAAACAAGGTCAGGGTGTATGGGCCGGGTGTGGAACATGGCATTCTGTCCAGGTTTAAATCTAATTTCGTCGTGGAAACCAAGGGTGCTGGAGCTGGACAACTCACTGTCAGGGTCCGTGGGCCCAGAGGTAATCGGAGCTTTTTGGACTGACTGACTGACTGACATACTGACTGACTGACTGACTGACTGACTGACTGACTGACTGACTGACTGACTGACTGACTGACTGACTGACTGACTGACTGACTGACTGACTGACTGACTGACTGACTGACTGACTGACTGACTGACTGACTACTGTTACCTATCTAGGCGCTTTCAACGTGGAAATGCAGCGAGAGCGCAGACAGGACCGCACCATCCATTGCAAGTACGATCCGAGAGAGCCTGGGGATTATCAGATAGAAGTGAAGTGGGCAGGAGAACACGTGCCTGGCAGTCCATTTCTGATCATGATCTTTGACACACAGCAAGAACTCGAACGCTATCTGTCGGGGCAGCCGCCCTCGCCCACCCCTATGTCCCCTTACATGCCTCCTGGCTGGATTGGGCCTCCCCCTCCAGGACTGTTTATGGGACCCCCAGGGGGACCACCGCCGATGCTGCCATTGCCCCCTCCGCCGCCACCGCCACCACCACCACATTTTCCGCAGGGAGGAGTACCTTATGCCAGCAGCACATTGTACAGTAACCGATCGTCTAAGAAGAATTATATGATAGCTCAAAATGGTTATTGATTGATAGTGCTTTTTGTCTATAGTTGCACGGTTTACTCGTCGTTCTAGCGCAATATCTATAGGGGTTGTCAGAGGAAGTGTCTATTTATAGGTTTTATGCGTTTTGTTCATACCGGGTGTGATCAGCTCACTTTTACTTTACTATTCCAACTGTTCAGTTTTAGTAGGTTGTGCTTCTATTTCTTTTATTCTTTTTAATTTTATTCTTTTACTACTGTCACCAGCCCAAGACTTGATGATAGCATAATTGCCAACCTTTACTCTAGGTCAGTTTGGTTGTGGGCAGCTGTTCTTTTCTTATGTTCTCTTTCTGACACAGTGCTTGTAAGTTTAAAGCAAATTTTTATTATTAAAGTCTTCAATTTGATAACGTCGATAGATAACGCATAATAGCGTCGGTTAGCGGTGTGCTTGCGAATGGCTAAAGCGTTTCTACCATTTTTGGCTTTGTTAGCCAATTGTTTGGCTGCTCCCAAAGACGATCTGGTCTCGCGTCTTCCAAGCATCAATTTTACGCCTAATTTTAAGCACTATTCGGGCTATTTGAACGCCAGTTCCACCCATTTTATGCACTATTGGTTTGTGGAGTCTCAAAACAAGCCCCAAAATGATCCAGTGATTTTGTGGCTGAGTGGAGGGCCTGGATGCAGCTCCATAGACGGATTGCTGGAAGAGTTGGGACCGTTCTACATGAAAGACTATGGAAACGTGGTTTATGAAAATATTTACGCATGGAACAAAGTGAGATGGACTAAGTAATCAACATGCTGCAGTCAGATTGTAAAAACGACAAAACTGACTTTTAGGGGTCCCTAACAAAAATGTCGATTTTATCTACCGTATTCAGTTGACTCATAAGCCTAAGCCTGAACCTAAGCCTAAGCAAGAAAGTGATTAATTAATATATAGTGGAGGGACCCCTAAGGAGGGACCCCGAAAAGTCAGTTAAGCCCTAAAAAAACATCACTCCAAACAAAACAGTACCCTTTAGATTAAGAACATACAATATGTATCTTGAATTCTCCCTCCCAGTCGGAATTCGAGTAAACTCCGAGACTAAAAAGGGTAAAAAGCTTATGTTATGAAATAAAATATTATTAGCTGGTAAAACGATCAAAGACAGTTCAGGGGTGGCGGATGCAAATCGCCAGGAAAGACTGATGCACACTAATATCCCTGCTGTTTATATCGATTACTTTCCTGCTTTTCACTTGTTGTAATTGTACGTAGTAATTTAGGTGGGCAGCGTGATTTTTCTCGAAAGCCCAGTCGGTGTGGGCTATTCCTACACCACCGATGGAAACTTGACTATATCCGATGATGAGGTATTGTTGAATTTCTATGGAGCTCCAATAAAAATACTCCTTATAGACGTCTCTGGACAATTACAAGGCAATGATTGAATTTTTTATCAAATTTCCGGAATACAGAGATAACGATTTCTATATTACTGGAGAGTCTTATGCAGGAGTCTACGAGCCCACCTTGGCTGTCCGCATTCTAAACGACAAACAAAACTTCCCCAATTTCAAGGTTTACAAGCGCATCATGTACAATGTAGTACGGACGTAGTACTTCTGCAGTTTGCTTACAGGGAATGGCGATTGGAAATGGTCTTCTAAACTATCCTCTGCTTGTAAATACTGTCATACCCTATTTCTACTATCATAATCTGGTGTCTGAACTGTAAATTCAATTAGGTTCACAAACGTTCTTGAATTGTTTTACTGTTTCAGTGAGTGGGCTCAGGCATCTCAGTGCTGCAAAGGCGACGCAGCAAATTGTGATTACTACAGCTATTTGAAAAGCAGCAATTACGATGCTTGCTATAACTTGGTATCCACAGTCTTTGCAGTTCGATTCTTGGTTGGAGGATAGTTGATTAAAATTTTAGACAACCGAACTGTATTCAACAGCATTCACATTGGGATTAGATCCATACAACATATACTTCAGTTGTTATCTGCCGCCAGGGGTGCATCCCACCTACACTCCACCTGCAGCTATTTTTGAATCGTTCAAGCGTATCTCTGACCTAAATCTGGCAGCCCACCACGCCGCCGACCGTGTACCTCAATGCGCTCACTTTTACGATTCGACGCTCTGGATGAACAGACGAGACGTCAGAGAGGCACTTCACATTCCTTATAACAAGTTCATTGGAAACTGGAGCTCTTGTAGGTGAGATTCAATAAGTTAGACTTTCTCGGAATTCGCTATAATTCTGCAGTTGTTTGCAAATTCAGTATGCAAGTGAGTCAGCAATACATCAGTCAATATCCAGATCTAACCGAGCAAGTGAAACAAGTGATTTCGGCCGGAAAACGTGTGTTGGTATACAATGGTGATGTAGACACCATGTGCAACGCAGTGGGTGATCGTGTATTCGTTGAACGACTGGGTCAACCGTTGATTAAGCGCTATCAGCCCTGGACCTACGGTCTCGAAATGCCGGACGTGGCCGGTTTTGTAGTTCGTTATCAAGGTCGATACTTTGCTGGTACCATCAAAGCTAGTTATGGCGCAATTTTCAGGAATAGACTTCGTCAATGTACGCGGCGCAGGACATTTTGTTCCACGCGAGAAACCGCGCGAAGCTCTGCAAATGATCTCTAACTTCATCAATCAAAGAGACTACAGCTACAACGTTACTGTAACGCCGTCTAACCGCTTCTACCGGACAGAAAGCTGTTTCTTTACGAGTTTTGTAGGCGCTTCTATTGCAATTCTTGGTGTTTTGAATCAATTGTGATCATTTTAGTCCTTAGTCATATAAAATCTAAATGGTGCGTTCTTTGTAGTCTTGATACACTCTCTTTAAACAGCTTTTCAACTAATACTTGTATTATTTTGTAAGCAATGAGTTGGACAAATAATAGTTAGCACACTGGGCGAAAGATAAAGCTTTTCCGTAAACTTCAGTACAAGCGCTGGCAATGTTGCTGCGTTGTTCGCTTGTAAGAATACACGTAGCAATTGTATTCTAATGCCCACTAAGTCTTTATAAAAAACGCCTTCAAACCCTTGACAATTCCGGCCATAAATAAGCCCCGAAAATTGACTTCCACCAAACGAGCGCTCATAAAGCGCCCAAATTTGGACGGACGTTAGCCAAAAACTGCCCCAGTGTACGTAGGCAGACAAACGCGCTAAATTTGACCGCAAGATGTGCTGTGGTGTGGTCCGTAAAAAGCCGGGTGCTTTTTTGTCTTCAACCGAGGAGCATCTGGCGTTGTAAATAAGGACGGTGGGGTCGTTAAGTGACCTCTGCCTCTTTGCACAGGAAAGCGGCCGCCCATGAATTCAATGAGCCTATAATCCAATAACCTTCGCGCGCCTTCTAATCTGCCATTATGTACTGCCGCCTGTGCCAGACCGAATCGAGCAGTGTTCGGCTAATCGGATGTACATAAAAAATGCTTCTCTACGACTTGTTAAATGCCAGCCATTTGTTGGCGCAATTCAGAGCCAGTTTTTCGCCTTCTCCCCACGTGTGAAATGTTGCGGTCATTAATTCACCGGCCGAAGGCACGGTGATTAGCCATACAGCTGGTTAGTACGCCCTTTGTTCGTCCGTGTGCCGTAGATCAAGATAGTATGCTATCCCGGCCCCACTCATACATCTCTCCGTCTCTTCCCACCGGCACCTTTCGACGATACAGGGCCATACGATTCTCAGGTAGGTGTTGGCAAATTAGGTCGGCACTTTGAAAAAAATCTTGGTGACACGCAGCGACTGGCGATGGACACAGAAAACGTTAATTGAGGCAGGGTTAAAAGACTGCTTCTAAAAGAGTCTCTGTTCGCTCTAACTTTTATGGCACTTTGTTTGATTTGTGTGCATAGTCTCAATACCTTTTGTTCGGCCCTTCGAACAAGAGGTTGAGGGCCGTGTCACGTGCTACGGAAATAGCGGTGCGAAGGAATTATCGTAATACCCAGCGCATTCAGTTAATACCGCTAATAACAGTTTGATCCCTGCGGACTGCGCGAGCCAGTGGTCACTCTTTGATTTGGCAGTCCATTTGCTAATCAAACCAACTCTTGCCGGGCCCTATCGTAAACAAATTGGGCTGGTGGGCTGTCAGCAGAGCGCTAATCAAAGCCCGACCGAGCCGATCGAATGGCGCGTGTAAGCATCGGTAACTGACCGAGTTCGTCCTTGGGGTAAAAAGGGGGTTAATGCCGATGTATCCTTGAAAGCTTAGAGCGACCGGTCTCTCTGTGCTCTAGTTGGCGCTGCAAATAGGTTGAATTGTTGGTAGTTTAGCGGCGCCAGCCAGTTATGCTCGTGCGCGCGGCTTACGACAACTTTTTTGAGGCTCAGTTCTTTGTCGAAAGTAAACAGCCGAGAGAGCCACTCGTCTGCAGGTAGGAAATAGATGGATAGAGTCGTTCCGATCTCAGCGGCAGGTCGCGTGGCGTTTCTTAGGAGGTTGTTGGTCACATTCTAAGTGCTCCAACTTGGACGCAGGCATTGTCACGCCTATCGACCTAATTCCCGCTCTCCGACTTTGTCAAAAGTACAGAAAGTTTGGCCAATTGACTGGCCGTTACTCGAGGGTCGCCGGTCGTGACTCTATTTTCTTTGCCTCTCTAGAAATCGTTTAGCAGATTAGCCCGGCCGGCTGCAGCGATGGTAACTTTTTTAAGCTTTCTATAGGGCCAGACGGCTTTCAGTTTCAAAGTCAATAAAAAGCAAAATTTGTTAACAGCCAGTGCCAAGATTTAATCGGCACCATTAAAATAGACAAACAGAGCCATCCTGGAGGAGAATGTCACCGCTTCCATATCCTCATTGGCGAGTAATTTACAAGGGCCACTTGGCTTGTCCGTCTAACATATTGTCTGTGTATCAGCTAACAGCTGTTGGAGCGTCAGTGGTTGGGTCTGGTCTGTCAGTCAGTCAGTCTCTGAGTGAGTCCCGGCTTTTTGGTGCCCACTCACCACCACCATTAAAATAATGTCAAGGTTCCCTGTAGACGAAGACGATGGCCTGTGGTTTTCAGGGCCAAAAATGGTCGGCGGTGAGGAGTCGCCGCTAAAGACGGAAGAGAGCAAAACTGGTATTTACGACAATCTCGAAAATTACCCCTACCTGCCGGAGCCTACCAAATCCGCTTTGCCCTCCGTCCCCGCCCGGTACAGACGCTGCGCGTCCGATCCGTCGGTCAAAGTTCACTCCACTCTGCTGACCGACACGCAGCTAGGCGTGGTCGCGTCTCGCAAGACTAGCTTCTCGGCCCGACTCAAGCGAGTCTTCTCTCGCGCCAGCAGGGACATGGAAGACCGGCAAGTTCAGAATCCGCAGCGACTCAGCTTCGCTTCCACTTCGACCGGCTACAGCTCGGCCAGATCTTCGTTCAAGAGCTCGGCCGCTCAGGATGAGGACGTCGAGGTTCTGCGACCGCTGCTCAATGACGAAGATGCACTGTCCACTCCTAAGAAAAGAACTCTGATTAATTCTGGACAAACTACGTACTTGGATAGATTAGCTATGGAGTTACTGGACACTGAAAGGGCTTATGTCAATGATCTGAATTCCATTATTCAGGTAGGCACTTGTTTATTCTTTCTCCCCGCTGCAGGTAGAAGTAGCCCTTTATGCTTTCTAACTCCAAAATTAAGGCTAAACTTATTTTATCAGGCAACTATGTTATGTAATATGCATAGTTGCATGTTTTATCGATCAGTTAAACTTGTATGTAGTTCGCATTTCAGCTGTGGCCTATCTCAAGTTGTAGCACTTTTCCGTTTGCCTACGACCTTGAGAGGCGATAGATACAAAACGTAGGATGGTAGAATGTTGTTAATGGGAACGTGATGACCTGTTGATAGGCCAGTAATCGCTGGGTATCGCAAGGGTTAGATGCATAATCTGTGGTATTGCTGGCTGCCCTTAGGCTGCTGTTGATCGTTACAGTACTTGTTTTCTACAAACCCAATGCACAGTTCTCTATTTTTTTAAGAATCAAACTTTAATTGGCTATATGTGTATTTTCCACTTTAGTCTTGCAATTTTTGCGGGCAAAAACGGTGGTGCTTGCTGAAAGGGCTTTAGAAATAAGTGGCCAACGCACTGCATATCTTTTAGAGGCGTAAAAAGCTATAAATCTAAAAAATGCGTATCTGGGACGGAAGCCAAGAAGACAGTCGCCGTGTATTTATGAGTTCATAAACAAGCAGGGTGCGGCATGAACGATCAGATTGCCTCCTTTCTCTGCCAATATTTTCGCTCTGCGATCGCTGGAGCCAGGTGCGTGCTGTTGACATAGCAGAGCGCGTGTCTACTAGATCTTCAGGTCAATTGTTTATCCGTGGCAAGGTCTATTTGAACTGGATCGGCCTTGGACCTGACAGCGCAGCAGCAGCGACCGCGACAAATCTACCTGCCAGACCGACAATCGATTTGTCATGCAAATTTTTTGTTACAGGGGTACTTGAACTTCCTGTTGGACAGACGCGACGAACTGATGATCACTGCAGTGGATGTGTGTCAGCTTTTCGGCAACGTCGAACAAGTGTTCGAGTTCAATCGCAATTTTTACCTCAAACTCGACGCCTGCCGACTGAATTTACTGCTGATGGCCCAGTGTTTTGTCGACCAGCAGGACGGATTCGAAGTCTATGCCAACTATTGCACTCAGTATCCAAAGTGAGTTGCTGAGAAAATTTCTGTTCAAACCCTGGATAATAGACCTGTTTCGGATGGGTTGGCTTTGTTCAGTTGAAGGTGCATATTTGACAGGAGGTCAGGTGTAGATTTACTGGCCGTAGCAAAGAGTTTATTGGCGCAGAACCTGTCATAACTTGCAAAATTCGGGGTCGAGTCGGTCAAACCATTTAGAACGTTCCAGCCGCATCGCTCCTATGACACGCAACAAATTTAGTTTTTTGGATGAACCGATTTCATAACTTTTTGGAGACGATAATGCAAATAAGGGCACGCTTTAGATAGTGTAATCAAAGGTGCAGTGAACTGTTTTTGCAGGATGGTGTCAACTTTGAATGGTTTGTGCGAGAACGCAGCAGTCCGTCAAGCTCTAGAGCACAGACAGTCAGCCCTGGGTCATTCGTTGCCATTGGGTCCTTACCTCCTGAAACCGATTCAACGGGTTCTCAAATATCACCTCTTCCTCGAGGTACTGTCTGCGTGCAACTTGAACTCTATGCACGTAAAGTGGAGTGCATACGGTGCTTTGGTTTGAAGCCGGAGTTGTGTTTCAGAATAGTGCCAGAAACTGGGATAAAGCCAAGAGCACAGAGCTGGCGTGTATTCAGAGAGCTCTCAATTGTATGACACAACGTGCCAAGTCAATTAACGAGGTGAAGAAAAGAGAAGAACACGCTGTCAGAGTTCAGGAAATTCAGAACGTTCTTATGAGCTGGAAAATTGATCAGGTATTCTCTCATTTGCGCTGCGTTAGTATGGTGCGTCTGGTCTGATTCTGTTAGCCTAAAATTAGAGAAATAGAAAGGCTCGATGCCCTACGTAGGTGCGCACAAATACGTACGTAAGTGTGTTGCAAAGGCAAAATTTCAGTGCCAAGATTTGACTCAGTACGGGGAATTGGTGCTGGAGTCAAGTTTTCGTCTGGCTGGCACCAAGACAATTAGGCAATTGTTTTTGTTCGAGGAAATGCTTCTTGTCGCCAAACAAAAACCTGACGGCAGTCTACAATGCAAAGATTTCGTTATGGTAACACTGCGTAGTTTTTTGTTGATTGAGAACATTGCACATGTTTCAGTGTTCAAATTTGATGCTAGTCGAAAGTGTTTCTGGTGATCCGCTGGCCTTCCAGGTTGTCTCCTTCGAAAATCCTAAGATTCAGTACACACCACAGGTTAGTTTGTTTGTGTTTTATTAGTCTATTTTCTTACACTTCACGCCGTTTATGGCACTGGCACCATACGTATGTAGATACGTGTATGGTGCCGCTAGCCTAGGTACCGGTACATACTGTGTATGGTACCACCACCACAGTCTCCGAATTGGGGATACAGTATATGGTGCCACTAGTCTAGGTACCGGTACCAAATGGTGCCAGCACATAAACGGCGTTAAGTGCCTGCTGACTGTAATAAAACATTACAGTGTCGAAGTTTGGATCAGAAGCGTCAGTGGACGTTGGAAATAAAACGCCTGATGTTGGAGCATTACAACGCTGAGATTCCGAGTAGAGCCAAACAGATTCTCATGCAAATGGCCACTCCGAAAGTTGACAAACGTACGTACAGTACATACGTTCTCCGTCGTCAAATATTATTTGTGATGTAGAAACATATTTTAGACCTGTTATCAAGTGCGCGTCCCAAGCGAGGTAACCGGTCCACCCCGGTGCCGAAATACCTGCAGAAACGACGGAAAAGTGCAGACGGGTCCAACGACCTGAGGATTTTCCCTAAAAATTCGCCCAGATCGGTATATTCGTTAACCTCCTGACCCACATGTATAAATTTTGCACGTACTCAAGCCTACTGTATAAAGAGGGCGTGATGAGGTACTTGTAGGTAAGGAATAACAGCATGATGGGTGCTCTTAATACTGTGTACTGTACGACCTGCCTGCATGTCTGATTCCTTTTAGGCATCTTCTAGTGATTTGCTGCACGCAGACGAAGCGCACCCTGAGCCTTCTGCCCTCTCTACTGCTCTTTCTAACAAGCCACAGGTACTGTATTTCATGCACTTTATACGGAACGTTTGTAAGACACGATGGTTTGTTAATTTAGCGGATAACGATTTTACGTATTTTGCTGTTTACTCGGGAGATTCGAAGATGTTTACGGACTAGAGAAATTGCTCAATCCGTAGGCGAATTGTGTGTAAATTGAATGGGTTAAGCTGCCGCCTCCAATTGACCAGTTTTCTGAGTGCATACGCACAGCATTTCAGAGTCGCTCTGCCGGACGTATGGAGGAGTTTTTCGAGCAACGCAAACACTCAGCTGAACAGCGGCCCTCTAATTCTGCCGGAAAACTGCATATTTTGCGATTAAGAAAGCCCAAACCGGCGCTCAGTAGCGCTAATAAAAACAGCCGCCCACACAGTGCCGACACAAGTGGCAAGAATTTACGACGGAAATACTTCGAGTCAGATGAACTGCCTTCTTGTTTGGCTTCCAACGATGGTCCCGCAGCGAACGAGGATACGGTAGACGAGAAGAGAATCAGCGGCACGAGTTCGTCTACCGACAGTGCTTACGAGTCTAATGGGGCCAACAGGGAGAGTTTACAGGTTGGCACTGAATTACAGTTACGTACGTACTGTACGTGCTACATGTTCAGGAGCAAATGTTAGAGCATTCGCCAGGAATTACCCCATCTTGGGACGAAATCGACAACACATTTGCTAGTTTGTGGGCTGAGCTTCGGCAGTTTTCCCTCGATGACAAGGGTACTACAGCGTTCGTTGTTTGATTAGCCTAGTGTCAATCATTTTTTTCTGCAGCTGACGTCAAGTCCTCCACTCCGTGCGGGTCGGCAGGGGCGCACCGGTTTCCGCTGATCGATCGATCGCCCATCGACCAATCGAAGGCGTCGGTGGATGATGCGATTGATCGTCTGAATCAATTGGTGGACAAAGGCCCCGCCCACCGGAATAGAAACCCGATAGAACTGTGTTCTCGCGCTCAGCGCATTAGACCGAAGCGTCCCGAGCGCTCTTCTCTGAGGAAAAAGACTAAGTCGCTGGGAAATCTGAACTCGTCTGCTGAGCACGCCAAATTTGCATTAGAAGACGACCTGCAGACGGATGACGAGGATTCTAATGGTATAAACTAAGTCAGATTTTGAATCTAGTTGAACATTCTTCAGGGTCCCTCTATGATACACTTTTCGAGTGGGAACTGGAGCGGAAATTGGATGCTCTCCGCTGGGAGACCGGTGCCGTTATCACTGAACTTGACGATGATTGGCCGGAGCTATTTACTACAGCCAATCAGGGACTGAAAGAGGCGGAACTTGAACCGCTGCGTCACCTGGTCAACATTCGCGAGTCAGTGCGCCGGTGGGAGTGGGCGATGCGGAAGGAAAAGGACCAATCGGAAAATGACTCCGCCCAGCAAGACTCAAACCTGAATCAGGTGACTGGCGGCAATCTGGGCGTGGTTCAAGCAATGGTAAAGCAATGGGAAATGACGGACGAAACGTGTCACTTGTAAATATCACTTCTTTTCACGAACGGTTGTTTTCTGTGAAAGTGGATTCAACTGCTGTGTTTTTACAGTTCACTGGTCGCCTAAAAATGGTCACTGGCTGACCCAGCTTTAGGATGCGTTTTATATGACTGTTTTTCGGCTTAGAAATACCTTGTGAGCTGCACAGAAATTTTCTAGTGTTTGCAGATGTGTCATCCGAGCAATCTTACAAGCTGTGTTTTGAGAGAAAGATAATGTTTCTTTGCGATTCGGTGCTATTTCCTACTCTGTCATCATGTCACGATCATCAATTTGTTGTGTCGACTCTGCGATTAAAACCGAATGGTACGGTCTGCGGCAGTAGACATGGATTTTGCGAGAAGGCAGGGACATATTTTTCGGCTGCGAAAAGTACATTTGCATTTTACCGTCTGAGGACACTGAAACGTAAAAACTGGCACAGTGCTTCTTTTTCCCCAAACCAAATTTAGAACACCAGCACTTTTCTGAAACTTATAACCTGGGTATCCATCTTCCCCAGCAACTGCCTCCATCAATATTACTTTTGTTACTTTGTACCAAAGCAATACTGCAATGACATATGCATTTTTGGACTGCCTGAAGTGAGGGGTGTATGCATGCTGAGTCCACTGAAACCTGTCTCCGTGCTTCTCTGCCCCAAACCAAATTTAAAGCTCCGTTCATACTTGCTACATCAAACCAGTGACCATCTTAGATGGCGCTGCTACGATGTGCCTGCTAAGATGCGACGAAAAAAGTATGAACGCGCTTTTCAACTACAGCTCGCAGCCAGCAGCGAAGACGGCTGCTTAGCAGAGAGTAGAATAAATCCAACGACTGCTAAGATGCGGCCATGGATGAGGCCGCTTTTCAGTGATTCTTAATAGTTTTTTGCCCGGTTCTTTTGCATTTATAGGCCCTTTATAGGTAGGAAAATCCTCTGCTAGTGCGACCGACACCCCTTTTTCTGTTTCAGCAATTTTTTGTCTTCTGATTGGTTCTTACGTAATTCTAGCCCAATCTCTCTGGTTTACAAACGAATCTATGATTTTGTTATTGGGCACTGCACATATTTTTCATCTTTAAGCACACATGTAAGTCAGTCTCTGGTTCGATCGAGTCTTGGCCCTTTGCCCTATTCAGACCCAAAATTGAAAGTTTGGCGTAGACCCCTCAAAGCGGCGGAATAACACTTCTCGATAGGTTATATAACCACCGCAAAGGATATTCAGATTCAACGCTACTCACTCGAGATATGGCCCTCTGAAAATCGGTCCGCTTAACTATGGGACCGAAATTTCAAAATCGAATTTCTAGTGCACTAATCAGAGTTGGGACATAAAAATTGGGGGTTTGAACTTATGGATTATTTTAAGAATCAAAGATCAAATTCCATTTTTGAGTTACCGTAAGTTACGCTAATTTACCTTAATTTACTGCAATAAATTACCGCGTTCCAACCCTGTCTGTAATGAACTGTGCTTGTGTGCAAGGCGTGCGATTTGCAAATTTTGCCTAGGCCGCTGCATTGAACAGATATAAGAATAATACGAGTAGTGTAAATTACAACGCAATTTTAAAAAGTGCAACCTGAAACAATGTCAACTTCAAAGAACTTCAAATTTCACGAAGACATTCCGAAAACAAGATGTCTAGGTGCCTATCAACGCTTGCCGATTTGAACTACGGTCGAAGGGCGGAGTACAAGCCCAACATCCGTTGCTTTAGTACAGCACTGGGGCTTCGAATCAGTATGGACCCGGGGTCCGATTCCATATTATCGACAGAGCCGTTCTTCTACAGGGTGTCTCAAAAAAAATGATCACATTTCGTTTTACTGCCATTTCCGTAAATTTTGACCAAATAGGCTGAAATTTGAACCATAGGTACCAAAAGTCGGGCAATTTTATGTGTTAAAGTTTGGTGCACTAGGTTTGACTCAATCCCGAGAAATTTCAAAAAAAGTGAAATTTGGTAATTTCAATTGTGAAAGTCGGTCACCGAAAAATGGAAACATTTCCTTTTCCTGTATCTTTTCTAATTTTTGACGGAATTGGATGAAATTTGGAGTGTAAACGCAGAAGTTCAGGGTAATTCGTGTGTAAAAAGTTGACGCATGAACTCCAACGCTATCGTTAGAGCTTAGGCGATAATGTAATGTAACGTTTTTTCGGTGACCGGCTTTTGGTATTGAAATTACCAAATTTCACTTTTTTTGAAATTTCTCGAGAATTGGTCAAGCCTAGTGCACCAAATTTTAACACATAAAATTGCACGAATTTGGGCACCTATGGTCCAAATTTCAGCCTATTTGGTCAAAATTTGCGGAAATCGCAGTGAAAAGAAATGTGATCATTTTTTCGGTGACCGGCTTTCACTATTGATTTGACAAATTTCACTTTTTTTGAAATTTCTCGGGAATGAGTCAAGCCTAGTGCACCAAACTTTAACACATAAAATTGCACGAATTTGGGCACCTATGGTCCAAATTTCAGCCTATTTGGTCAAAATTTGCGGAAATGGCAGTAAAAAGAAATGTGATCATTTTTTTTGAGACACCCTGTATAATAGTGAGATCACTGTGTGCGCCAATTAGTGTTTCAAGTGTAGATAATTTTTGGCCAATTTTTTGTGTAAACAGGACCACCGTCCAGGGGCTTGGAAGAAGACTGCTGTTATACTTATGCTTAATCGATAGAAAATTATCATATCATCATCGTAATCATGTGCTCATGGGGCAGATATATCTTCGGCGGACTCTAATGCTACGATTGTTTAGTTAGTGGGGGTCGACAGTGCATTTTTCCTTTTTTTCCATTTTTTAAATTTTTTGTTCAAGGATCTCTGAAAGCAAATGCGCCGAAATATGCATCTAAGGTAGACCACCTACTCATTGGGATGGGCGAACACGGTTTTCGCAACTTCAAGCGCAAATTCTTTTTTGTGTTCGGTTATTGATGGTAGGAAGTGATGTAATCAAATGAATCAGAGTGTGAGCTATCGAATAAGAAGGATAATTTCAAACAATCAAGCGGGTTGCAGCCTCGTAACTCGCGCCATAGAAAATCAGCCACCGTTCGAACATGTGACCAAATGCAAAATACTAAACTGCGCGGCTCACCCACCAGGCTGTTTTACTAGGGAGATCACTACTTGAGCCGATTAGTGTTTTGAGTGTACATCATTTTTGACCATTTTTTTCGTTTAAAAATGGCAACCGTCCTTGGGCTTGGGCGAATATTGTTATGTTTATGCATAATCGATAGCTAGTCGTCATATCTACCCATATGCTCTTGGGCAGACATATCTGTTGGAAGACTCGAATGCTGTATGACAGATGTAGTAAGGGGTAGTCGAAATCGCGCATTTTCATTCTTTTTATTTTTTAATTTGTTGTTCAAGGATCTCTGAAGGTAAATGCGCCGAATTATGCATCTAAGGTAGGCGTACACACATAGTAAAATTGGTAGCTATCGTTCAAAATATGACTGAGAAAGCTTCCTTTTTTTATTTTTTTCATAGTGATCATCCACGCCCGGTACGCATGTCTGCCCGAAAGGTAAGGTGCCCTGTAACACAAAAATCGGATTTTAACCTTTTTACATTTCTTTCCTTTGAGGATTATTATGCGTACATACAGTACATTCTTAGATACCCGTACGTTCGTTTGGACAGAATCCATGTGGAAATGATGTGTACGCTCGTCTGAACAGCATAAACGGCACGTGAGTGAGCAATTTGGATTCGTCTTCTAGACATACCAGTGCTGATTGATGTAAATATACATGTAGGCTAGCTGGTTGGTGCATGTTCGACTAGTGCAAATAGACTGAATGCGAATGCAAAAGTGACGCAACTATGTTGCCTTGTATTTCGTTTCTTCCCGCATGATCTAATTTTCCATTTGATAACTTGTCACCTTAGCTACATGCGTTGCATTATTAGTGGTGTTTGCTGTAGTAGATAAACCGTAGCTGACCGATTAAGTCGGCCATTCTTTGGTATATCAGGACACAACGCGAAAGAGTTTAAAAACATTTGCATTAAAAGGAGGGTGTACCGAATAGACTGTTAATTTTATTATCGGTTTGTGTCCAGCCAGAAATGATAGTCGCAGTTGATGGAGAGGGCGAAACATCACTCAGAGCGTCTGTTGCAGTGGCGTACCCAGGATTTAAAAGGTTGACAATTTTTCAAAACAAGTTAATAAAAATTCAAAAGACATTCAAAAGGAAATCAGCCGCTTTTATGCCAAACTCTATCAGGAGCCAGAACCTGCTACAGAGGATGCTGAAAGGGTTTTTCTTGATCAGCCAAATTTAGCAAGACTGACAGAGGAACAGAAAGGAAACCTGGGACAGGCATTAAGTGAAAGAGAAATTAAACAAGCCATGAATGAGATGCAAAGTAATAAAACACCTGGTAGTGATGGAATTCCAGTAGAATTTTATTTGAAGTTTTGGGATGACATTAAGCAGAGGTTTCTCGCAATGTATCATGAAGTGTACTTAAAAGGACATCTAACACAGACTCAGTGCAGGAGCATTATTAAACTCATCCCAAAAGGGGACAAATGTAAAACACTCCTGAAACACTGGCGGCCTATTTCACTGTTGAACGTTGATTTTAAAATATTGGCTAAAGTGTTGGCAAACAGAATTAAGCCTATGTTGAGAACTTTAATTCATGAGGATCAATGTGGGTTTGTCCCAGGTCGCTACATTGGCGAAAACGTACGCAATTTACTGGACCTAATGGAATATCTGAACGAAGAAAACGAACCCGGCTTTCTCATAGCGCTAGATATAGAAAAAGCGTTTGACAAAGTCAACAGAAAGTTTATGTTTAAGGTTCTGGAAAACTTTGGCTGTCATATAGAGTGGATCCGCTGATAGAGTATCCTGACCCAGCGGATCCACTCTATACGAATCCTAGGGCAGCTGTTTTGAATCATGGTTACCTTACAGAAGAATTTGATCTATTATCAGGTGTACGACAAGGCTGTCCTCTAAGCCCATATCTGTTTATTATGACTATGGAGGTCCTGGCTAACTGTATTAGGAACAATGCCCATATTAAAGGAATCACAGTAAACGGGTTCGAGTACAAATTGAGTTTGTTTGCGGATGATACGACGTTGAGTCTTGCAGATGTCGATTCAGTCAACCAAGCAGTCGGTATCATTGAACGTTTCGGTACCGTATCTGGCTTAAAGATAAACACTAGTAAGACTGAATGCTTAGGACTTGGTTCGTGTAAAAATCGTACTGATAACTGTGGTCCCTTTGCAATGAGTATACAAGCTGTACGCATTCTTGGGATATATTTCTCACATGACGAACAGACTGTACAACAGAAAAATTTTGGAGATAAAATTGCAAAGATGAACCGTACATTATCGGTTTGGTTGTCTCGAGGGCTCACAATTGAAGGACGCATTAATGTAGCGCGCACTTTAGGTTTGTCGCAGCTTATCTACCCAATGAATGTGCTCAAATGTTCTGATAAGGAGAAGAAACAAATTGAAAAATGCTTATACAGATTTATTTGGAACGATGGAAAGCCAAAAGTAAAGATGAAAACATTGATTCAAGATTACCACTTGGGAGGACTAAAGGCTCCAAGCATATCAATAAGTAACGACTCCATCAAGCTTAAGTGGGTTGCCAGAATAGCAAAGAGTTCTCTCTGCAAATGGGCTGCGATTGGGTTGCGCAAACTCAATTCATATGGAGGAATCCTAACACTTCTAGAAGGTCGTTTTAATTGGAACGAGGTTAAAAACAAAATAAACCCATTTTATAGTGAACTCTTGAAAGTGTATGTGGAATACTGGGATAACGTTATGTTTAAGAGACCTGCGGATGAGCCACTGCTGGCTAGAAGCATTTGCAACAATAAGGATGTGAAGTTAGGACAGCCTAAGCGTATGTACTTTAATCCTAATCTGAAAGAAAATGGAATTACCAGAGTAAGACACTTGCTAGGAGATCAGGGTTTATTTATGGATTACCCGGAAGTGATGGCTAAGTATCCAGCCTTGGCTATAGACAGGAAGCAGTGGAAAAAATTGTGGACAGCATTGCCACGTACATGGCGCAATGAAATTTCTGATAACTGGAATGGGTTGCTGCAAGCTTATCAGGCATACAATCCTGAAATAAAGGATGCAACCAAGCTAAGTATTCCGCTAGCCAAGATGTATGAACCAAGGTACAAACTAGCCAAGATGTATGAAAGTCCTGCAGCACAAAAACGATGGACGGATAAATACTGGGTTACAGAGGATTTATTTGAAAAAGCCTGTGTACGGGCACACCGTCTGTCACCTGATGTTAAATTGCGGAATTTTCAATATCGGGTGTTGCATAGGATAGTTCCAACAAAGCAGTATTTATTCTACAGAAGGATAGTAGATGACATGAATTGTAAGCAGTGCCATTTGCAGAAAACTGATACAGTGGAGCACATGCTTTATCATTGCGCCGTAGCAAAAAAAGCTTGGAAAATGTTAGAATTACTTATTCTCGAAATTGAACACCAAGAGGTAACATTTGATCTTATCTCAGCACTTTTTGGACAAATTCATGACCTGTTTGTAAATGCAACGGTATTGAATCTGTTAGGCATTTATACAAAAAGGTTTATATACAGCTTAGCACGACGGGAAGTTAAAGAATTTTCCGATATGACCTTCAAGCATTTTATAACGGCAAGCTTGAAAACTGCATATTATGCCAGTATTATGCTGAAGAAGAAAGATGCCTTTACCGAAATTTGGGACAAATACTTGCGTTTCTTTGAAATTCTTTGAAATTAATTAAGGAAACAGTAAAAGCCATAATCATACCTCAAGTATCAAGATAAACTGCTCTACATCACACACATACATGTCAAGGACTCTGACCCAGCTGCTCAGTGCATCCTTTTCTAACCCATATCTGTGTTCTACTAACCATATTCGTAATAATAAAAATTGTTCGAAAAAAGTTAATAAAAATGTTTGGCCCACAAAAACTCAATGCGTTCTTAGCACAAAATTAACAGTTCTAGTACATAATCTATTGGTTTCTCTGAATGTTTTCCAGCTATTAGGTCCGCCTAAGCTGGCAAGAAACAAAAGAAAACTGCTTCAGACAACCGTTTAAGGCGTTGGCAGAATTGAGGCAAATTTTAACTCAATCAAACTGTGTAATAGCCAGTTACATAACCGAAAAGCAGTGAGATTATTTCTATTTTTAAACATTTTGTGACAAAGTGCGTTAAAAAGCAGCAAAATATTGAGTTTTACACAGTTATTTTATTTGGTAGCAAAAATACCGAAACCGAATAGATGAAAATACTGAATTATTCGGTTCATACTACCGAGCAACACCGAAATTCAGTTGCATCCCTAAATCACCGTAGCACCGTCGGTCTCATCGAACCAGTGGGGGGAAATGGCCGATTTTCGGCAGACGGCGTTTAAAAACGGAAGAGGAGAGCAACAGAAATACGGTCCGATGAGACCGACGGTGCTACGGTCCCGACGGTGCTTTTTATCTTTTGCCGTTAAGCCGTAGATTCTATGTAAAGAAAGAATTTCTTTAAAAGGAAACGACGGTTGGAAACGCAAGTCGCCACATACTTTCCGTTCCTTCCTCCAGCCAGCAGCATAAGAGGATCCCCTCCCTCCCCCGCTCTGCCGTGGATAGCTGCATCGCGTTTCCGCCTTCCTTGTTTTTTTCCGGACGGACTGAAGAAACTGATTGATAATTGCCGCTGACCGATGTTTTACCGAAAATGACCGCCCGCCCTGATCGACATCAACGTGCAGCTATATTATCGCGCACCTGGTGCCAGTTTTAAGTTTTAGAAAACAAGGCAAACGGTTCGCAGCCTATACCTACTGATGCGTGTCTCGGGGTTCTTTTTTTAGGTTTGGAAGGCAGACACTTCTTTCTAAGCGTTTTCCAAAACAAAGCACCGGCACCGGGTGCGCGACTTATGGTTAGCTCTACGTTGATCATCATCAGACACTATTTTGGAAATATTGGAAAAATCAGCAGTTTTCCAGATAAACAAAATTTCCCTATTCCCTGTTGAAAAGAGACTTAGCCCATTTTAAATGAAATTTTTATCTTTGTGACTGTGAAACAAAGATTGCACGTTATTCTCTTCATGCTCCGGACCGACCTGGGGAGGGGGAGGGGATTTCGCTCAGGTGGTGGTCGAGGGAGTTTCGCCCAGAGGGGGTCTAAAATTTCAAAAAGCTCCAAAACGTCTGGAAATGCGTTCTTAGCACATTTCTTTCAGTAAGGACGCTAAAAATCGTTATTTTAAGCGGCCAGATAGCGTTTTAGAGCTAAAACAAGCAAAAATGACAAAAAGGTGTATTTTTGGGTCGTGAGAGGCCCTTTAACCTGTTTAGGGGGTGAGAGGGTTGGCCTTTCCAGCTGGGGGTAACCCCCCTAGTACATGTATGATTCTTTTCTACTAGTCGCTCTAAAAGCTTATCAATCATTACAGTGCCGTTTTTTGTCAAACGTAGAATGTGCAACAATCTTCACGATTTCTATGCATTCTATTCTATTCCAATTGGATAGTATATGGTATACTATCTGGCTAACTGGTTACCGATCTATCTAATGAAGCCATCTATAGCTTTGTAGCAGCACCATTTGAATGAACCCACCCTTTTTGGCATTGCTATCTATAGCTGCAAAGCTGTAAGCTGCAGTAGTGGCTCTTAGCTGTGTAGATAGCTAATAGCCAAACATGGCTAAAACCGACTGGTTGTTCGTTCTAGACACACTGCTATAACCTTTTGCTCATTGATGCACTGCTTTCCATCGGATGCTTGGCTACAATGTAGACCGAACATACTTTGTTAGTGTCTACAAACAAGTGTTGGTTGGTAACTGGTTGTCTGTGAATTACACAGAGACAGAGTGGGTTGCGTTGGAGCAGGACTGTTGTTATGTGTACGTACGTAACTTTACACAAGTCCCGTTTACACTTATCACCGCTGCCCGCAGCATATCACGTTACGCGTTTATATACTGAGAGTGTGGCGGCGACACTCTGACTTTTGATCTTTGATTGCAGCCCACACACAGCAGACACTGATCTCTACTAGTTGTTCAACTGGTGATTGGACTACCGCACTAGTCTGCATCTGCTATTGGTGATCTTCTACTAATCTCAACTACCTATTATGGCGGTGGATCTGAGCACGTCCTTGACTGAGTGGCCGATCGACAAGGCAGACTTGAATCGCGTGCACGAGGAACTGGAAAAACTGAACATAGCTACCGACGTCATCAACAAACTGGAACTGCAGCTGGACGAAGCTAGACAAGCGTTCAGAGAAATTCAGACTTCCTGGACGCAGAGGTTGGACCATTTGTCGAAGAAGTTGGGCAGCTGCATTGAAAGGTCCAGACCCTACTACGAAGCTAAACTGCAGGTAGATGCTTTTCGTAGACTTTTTTGGGCAGTCAGTCGGCTATTTCATAGAGATTTCAAAGACGAAACAATCATTGTCATTCTATCTGAATCGACCAGTCATAAAATCAAATTTTATATCTTTTGTATCTCCGAAGCTCTCTTGAGAAAACGAAACGAAATGGTAGTCTGACTTGACGAGGGCAATTTTTATATTTGCTCTATCTTTGACAAATAGAGCGCTACGATTGGTATCGGTTATGGCCTAAAATTTGTTCTCCTTCGAGACTACATACAAACTGAATAGTTCCGGTTCAAATCAACTGCACTTCTTTTTAAAGCATCTAGACAAATTTACTCCCACAAGCAAACAGTCCTGCTAACCTAACTCCGACCATTTATATCTCGATCTACCTAAAACGTTGGGCTATTCATTTGATCTTCTCAAAAAAGCGGTCTCCGATTTCCGCTCAAGCTGTTTGGTTTTTGCGCTCGGTTTGTTTTGGTGACGCAAAAAGCAGGCTGTCGTGCGTTCTTTCTGTCGTACGTCTCTAGTTATCTGCCTTGGTCGTCGGCATCCAATCACGCGTCTTAGCGAGGGACCGGTTTGCTCATACGTAATCAACAATTTTTCTCTCTCTATCCGGACTGAAATCTCATTTGCGCAAGTTGGCAGTTTGCGCTGTCGACAGCTAATTTTAGACGGGATTAGTTGTCCGCGACTAGCAATTGATCGCTGTTTGGCACCAACTGGCTGGCACCAGTGACTCATCTGCTTTCAGACCACCCGGGGATTCTACTGTAAACAGCACAACCGGCCGGAGTCAGGGAACTACCACGGCCTAACTGTTTTGCGCAATGCTACGCTGTAAAATTTGTACAATGCGTGACAGAACATTGCGTACGAATTTATCTACCAAAAGCGGGACGGTCTGAGAAAATCTAAGGTTGGGGCTTTGCATTGATGGTGGGTGCTTCTGCAAATGACGCCTTGCTGCGTGTCTGGAATATCTGAATTTCAAAAAATGTGCTGTCAACACTGATAGCGCGTCCCTGTGGCGTGTTTGTTGTTTGCTCAAAACAAGATACGGCAAGAGAAAAATGACTACGTAGTGGCTTCCGATTTTTGTCGTAAAAGCGACGAAAACGGAAAAGCCAATCGATATCTTGTTTCTCTGTATTTGCGGCCCTAGTTTTTTCTCGATTAGTTTTCGGGCCGAAACCAAATCTTGAACAAACTTGACATCGACCCTTTTCGGCCGTTCCAGAAACGTTTTTCTCTGCATTCCACCGGAGAACTTTGCAGGCGGTCTAGACGCTGACGTGGTGTTGAAATAGTAAAAGGGGATTGCGCAAATTAGTGTGTTGTGTTTTATAGACTCGCAAGGTGCAAGAGGAAGCGCAGAAGGCGGCGATTCGATTCGAGCGTGCCAATGGCATGCATGCAGTTGCCAAACAGCAGGTGGCTCTGACTCAGGAAAGTCTGAACAGGCAGAACTCTCAGAATATTGACCCTGCCTGCTTGGAGGTGCTCAATCATCACATTCAACGGGTAAGTCTGTTGTCTGTCTGTGCGCTAATCGGGGTAAGACACAGGGACTATTTTATGGGATTAACTTAACCATACCCATGCATACAACAGGGGTCTGGACCATACATGGGCCGGGGGGTCTGGGGGTTTGCCCACCCCCAACTTGGGCTAGACCCCCCAAACGACCCCACCCACTCTCCTGAAGTCGACTTTTGTTCCTGACCCCACCCACCAAAATCGCCGCGACCCCCAAACCGGCAGGCCCACCCCTAAATTTTCGGATTTTGACTACCCCCAACCCATTTTTCCGGCCCATGTATGGTCTGGACCCACCCGACTTTAGTCAGAGACTTCCGATCGGGGACCCCCTTGAGACAATTTTTCCGTCCCCCCTCCGATTGTTCTGCCATGTAATTTTTTCAGCAAACTTTTACAATTTTTGTATAATTTAAAAAAGATTGCTAAAATCGCTTGTAAAGCAGCACTTTTTAGCTGTTTTTGACCGGCGTGTTCCGGTTTCCTAC
This sequence comes from Sabatieria punctata, assembly GCA_030248155.1. Classification (NCBI taxonomy): domain Eukaryota; kingdom Metazoa; phylum Nematoda; class Chromadorea; order Araeolaimida; family Comesomatidae; genus Sabatieria; species Sabatieria punctata. The sequence goes on along the minus strand of JASANB010005217.1, from coordinate 85,674 downwards.
TTTATAAAGTTTTAGCATGATTTGCATTGTACATGGGCCGGAAAAATCCCGAGGGTCTGGAGACCTCGTGGGGGTGGGGGTCCAAAAAGCGCATATTTTGCCTTAAATAAGCGAAAATTTTCTCCCTCCGGGAGGGGGGTGGGGGCAAGGGGGATAAACCCCCTTACCCCCGGCCCATGTATGATAATTTCGTCAGTTTTCATCAATACTCAATAGTATTGCAAAAAGCAAGATTACCATCATTTTAGACTTATTTTTGGGTAGTATACATATTTTTACATACATATATACAGTGCAAGGTACATTAGTACAGTCAGGCACTTAACGCCGTTTAGGTACCAGCACCGTTTTTATCAATAAAATCGCACTTTAATAAATTCGACAATCAACGACACGTTTTTATCATTAAAATTGCAGTTTTAACCAACAAAATTGCGTTTTACAACTTAGACCAAGCTTAAACTATGTAAAAATAACAAAAATGTCTTTACAACACATTTTCCTCTTGAATTGCAGCAGTGGAAGCGGTAAGCTCGATCCGCAAAAGCATTTTAAGCTAAAAATTGATTATGTGATGATGATGATTGCTAAGGATTATATTTTCGGTGGCGTCCCTCCTGAAACTGTCTTGGGAAGTGAGAAGGGGCTTGGCCTCTCCAGTTGGAAGGTGACTCTCTAATGCATGTATGGATTGACCCCTCCTTGCATGATTGTCGGTCAGAATGATTGGATTCTGTTGTGTTGGTGGTTGCGATGAGTGTTGAGTGTGCTGCGTTTGAGGTGAACGAGGCGGAGGCGGAGCGATTGGCCAGCGAAGAGGACCACCGAGCCGTCTCTGCGCAGGTGGTGGAGGCGAACACTCGGGTGCAGCAGCTGGAGAAAGAGCTGGGCCGCAACATAAAGAAGTCGCGTGTCTACTTCGACACGCGACTCGAGTTCACGCGCGTGCTGGAACAACAGAAGATGCTGATTGAGCGTCTGGAAACTGAAATCAAACAGAAGAAGTCCGACTACACCACCTCGTTAAGGAATCTCGAAAAAATTTCCGAGAAAATACACGAAGAACGGCAGGTGGGCGCTGTTTTCTAGGGAATACTAACCTTTTCGTTCGCTTGCAAAGTTCTGTAAACAAATTTCTGTTTGACTGAGACAACTTCAGATGCTGAACCAGACGTTGGCTAGCATTTCGGCTGATGGGGGTTGAATTTTAAATTCCTGATGGTGGGTAGGAGCGCCTGATGAGGGTGTACTAAAAATTCGATTTTTCGCAAAACAAGCGCATTTTCGGCATTTTTACGTCAAACTTTACAGTTTTGGACTGTTTTTAACCAAGTTTAGTGCTTAGCCTTGCAAATAATACGTTTATTTTATAAATAACACAATTTAGAATACAATTGCACTAGAACGGTGTATCATTTTCCCAACCAATTCGTTCTCTTCTTGGTATGTAAATCTTTCATCAAACTCTCAATCTGCTGCAGCTCCAAGAAATTCCTTTGTTGGTTCCTTTTCTTTACTGTCTGACAGCATGTTTCCTGAACGAGCCTACTCTTTGGCGAAACGTAGTACATTGAATTCGGTTGCCTCTTCTGGCCCATTCATGCGTAGCTCTCGTAGCAAAGTTAGTTTTCTGATTTTAGATCGCTGGTCTAAAGCGCGAAGCGGGCGTCGGTTCGGAGACGCCGGACCCGCCAGTGTCGGAGACGGCAGCAAAGGAGTGTCTGGAGGTGGCGGGCAGTCGCGACCGGGCGTGCTCGGTGCCTGAGGAGCCGGTGGTTCTCGAGGAGAAGGACAGTTCGTCTGTCAAGCATCGTCCGGTCAGCTTGGGATCGGGGGTTATTCTGTTGGCGCAACAATTAAGCGATTTCAATTGGTTTAATGACGAGTCGAGGATTCGCGCGTTCAGGTGAGCTCCGAGAGAAAGCAGTGGATAAAGGGAAACGGTGGACTGTTCAGTATGCCACCCCCTGATTTCGATGTAGAGGTGCGGTACCACACAGCCCCGGAAGGGGTGAAGCCGCTGCCGACCCCGCCGCTGACACCTTTGTCGCCCCCGCTGACGCCGGCCGAACGGTCGCTGGAGAGCGAGAGCGAAAGCGAGCGGTCCAGTATTGCCAGCGGTTCCAGTCGAGCCAACCTGCATAGTGAAGACAGCTTACCGGACATGCTTTGCTCCCACCAACAGATTATAGAGGTATTAGCCGAGTTTTATAAGCAGTTGACGATTTAGTGCCCTCTTCTTACATAGTGGCATAGCTTTTAGAGAGGAGGTTTGGATTGTTGGCCAAAAAACCACCTGCCTGCCTTTTTTATTTCGGGTTTTCTGAATACCTTATTCATTACTGCGTCATTCATTCCTTCAAATTTGTACCGAATTATAACGATTGTTGGCATGATTTTTATTTCTTGCGTCTAGTTTGTTTTGGCCCAATACTAGCCGGTTGGCCGTCCGTACCCCTGAGTTTTACCCTGCTGAACTGAAGAGACCCGAAATTTCAAATGTCAATTTTAAACATGCGTATCTTACGAACCCCGCTTCCAATTTTTCCCCAGCTTTTGCACTTTAACCAACCTTTTATGGTCTTTAATCCCTGAAATGTCAAACTTTCTAGCTTAACTGGTTCCAATTTACCAGATTTTTACTTTCAGGGTGGGTGAAAAATTAACATTGTTAAATACAGTGTTGGCAAAAAAGTGACCGCCTGGCTATTTTTCGTGTTTTCCGAATAATTTCAAATAACCGCCATTCCGTCAATTCAACCGAATATGGAAAGATTTTTGGCAGGATTATTATTATTATTATTTGTTAAGAGTTTGTTTTGGCCAAGTCCTACCCTGCTAGCCTTCTGTAGCCTCGAGTTATGCCCTTCCGAAATGAAGGTTTTAACGAAAAAGTTTTAAAGGATCCGCCAGATTTTAACCGGTTGTGTTAGAAAGCTCAGCTCTTCAGGTTCTTAAGTCCATACTTGTTTAATCAGCAAAATTTGGGAAAGACCCGATGAAGGGTTCGTGAGATATTTACGTTCTGCGTCTGAAAATTCGGGTCCGTTGATTTCGGAAGGGCATAAATCGAAGCTATAGAAGGCTATCAGGCTAGGACTTGGCCAAAACAAATTCTTAAAAATTATAAAAATTGGACCAGAAATCTTTTCATTCGGTTGAAAATTGACAGAATGATGGTCATTTGAAATTATTCAGAAAACTCGAAAAAAAACCAGGCGGTCTTTTTTATGACCAGCACTATAAAAAAGGGGTTGATCCTCTGCTCGTAGGAAGTTGTGTGGTTGTGCATTACAATCGCCTCAACCAAGGTAGCACACTGAACGCCTTTAATTATTAGGCTATTATACTGTCCTGCTTTTTTGTTATTTTTGCATTTGTGCAACATTGACTGAGTGACAGTCATTTGAATTTATTCGGAGTACCCAAAAACATAGGACGGTCTTTTTAACCAACACTGTATTATCGGAAAACCCACTAGAACGGTGCCTACTGAACTGGTTGTAAGAGAGCAACCGACTCCCTAGAGTTACCAGTTTTTCGATGCGTTAGGGTGGAAATGATTAGCCGAGTGTTCAGGAAATCAACGTAACGGCCGACCGAGCCAAGCGATTGAGCGAGTCTTGTTACCGGGTCAGTAATTTGGACGATCTTCCTGAACGTGAAAGTGCCAGTGGAGACAGCAGCTGATAAAATGAACTCGTATTTCTATTTTAATCGTTTACCTGTGTATTAAAGATGACTGTCTTTAAATGTCTAAGGTGCTTGCGTACGTACAATGTGCTACTGTTTGTGCTATTTCACTCCAGTATCTGTATATAATGCTACGTTATGGCTTGAGTCTGCTGGCAGGAGATAGCTGTACTGACTCCAAATCACTGCTGCTATCCAAAGTTTACGCCAGCTTTGTAAAATTAATATTACTACAGTCAGGCACTTAGCGCCGTTTATGACACCGACACAATATAAGGTGCCGATACCATATATGGTACCGGCACCTTATATGGTGTCGGAACCATAAACGGCGTTAAGTGCCTGACTGTACTAGTTTCTGGCAGTGTCTTGTTGTTATTGTACGTACATTTGCCATGATTTCGTGCTTCTTTGAACGTCTCACCAGTTCTATGTGATCTTTGATTTCTGCGATCCGATATTAAACGTCGTTCTAAGGCTGATCTGACTGAAGAAAGTAAAAAAGGCCAAGTTTAAAATTGAGCAGATCCGTTTTAGTAGTCTGGTCTGTGAAAGGTGGTATCATACCCTGATTAATTTAGAACCTGTTTAATTTGTCAAAAACTCTGCCTTCTCTGTCTGGACGGTCAAGTGGCGACGGCCTCTGGACGATTCTTCTTTTGTCTACCTCATTATGTTATGCGTTGTTTTAGTGGCTTTTTTAGCTTCTGCTACGCTCGCAGAGTGTAAGAACTTGAATAAAAAGCGGTAAACAAAAAGTTTGTGCCATTGATTCAGTGATAAAGTCCGATCCGCAAGTATGGACGCAGATCCACAACGAGTTGCGAGCTTTCGAGGATGCCGGAAACATGCAGAAATTGGTACTGGTTTTCTCTTCAGTGTTTTTGATCTAATAAGTGGAACCTGTTCTAGATATGGGACGAGAAATTACAGAATCTGGCTGAAAAACACGCGGAAAAGTGTTTGCATCAATCAAGTGATAAAGAGTTGAGGAAGATTCTCTACTATCCATCTATCGGCGAAAATATTCATGTTTCTCCGTTTGAGCCTTCAGAAACCGACGTTATGGATGTGTGGCTGGACGAATTCGTAGACTTCGACTTTGACACAAACACTTGCTCTGACAGAAACTCTTGTGACCGGTATAAACAGGTACGCAGATGCATAGCTTTGTTCAGAAGCTAATGAACACTCGTATCCGGAATATTTTCAAAGATTGTCTGGGCCAACTCTTGTGCTGTTGGCTGTGCTATTGCAAAATGTGAGCACATAACAGATGGACCTTTAGACAGAAAAAGTGGATTCATGGTTGTCTGCAACTACAGTCCTGCGTAAGCTTCTGCTCATTTTGGTAGCTAAAATCATTTTTATCAGTTTAGGGCTGATTTGGAAAGCGGAAAACAACCGTACGTTCAAGGAGAACGCTGCAGTGAGTGTGAAAGTTGCACGGCCGATGAGCTTTGTGGTCAGTATCTCTACATATGCATGTCAAATTACGTAGTGGTAGTGATTTTCAGAGACCACCTGTGAGGAATCTCAAGCACAGAACAGCTCAAAACCGCAGTCAAAGGCGACTCCAACTGCGGCAGAAACGACGAAGCCGAAGAAAATTTTAGATAAAGCGCCAAAGACTTTCGCCAGACACGCTCACCGAATTTTGGCCAAAAAGCCCGAAGACGTACGCGCACAAAAGCAGCGAGAAATCCGCGAACTAGCTCCTAATCCTGCGCCAAAAGAGGACAAGACCACTTCTAAACCTGCTACCGTTAACACTCTGCCGCCACACCTGCCAACACCCCTTCCTCCAATTCCGGCAGCTAATTCTGCTCGCAGCACAGGTGCGTTCGAACAAATAGAATAGCTACTGTAATTTCTATTCAACTTTGTCATACCATACTGTACTGTACATCTCTTCGATCAATAGCCTTTAGTGATGTGATACACAGAATGGTATTACTTCACAAAACTCACTATCCAGATGTTTGCATACGAAGGCCCACCCCACTGCGACACACAAACTACTTGTACAGGGTGGCCCATTTTATCATCGGTTTTCGTCTTGCTATAACTTTTGTGCTGGTCTATCAGTTGCGCCGAAATTTTAACACAGCATGCGTGCAACCTCAGAAATGTTGATCTCAAAATTATCGCCAAGTCTGCCACTTCAACCACTGGTTATGCACTTTCACGAGTCCGCCGTCAAAGTGAACATAAGGAAGTGCATAACTAGTGGTTAAGTAAGGCACTTGACTAAAATTTTGAGGATGTACACGTAGTATGGGCGCATGTTGCGCTAAAATGCAGCCAAGTTGATTAACGAACACAAAACTAACAGCGATACGAAACAGATGATACGTAGATAAATGAGCGGCCTTGTCTGTGTCGAGACGAGGTCACCTGAGGATGAACGTGTAGCTGGTTGGTCGATATGTACAACGTAAGTCCCTGACAGTGTTAAGGACAAAGACAGTGTTTCAGAGTGCGACAACGATTTCGAATTGTGCAGGTTCTGGGCTGCGAAAGGCGAATGTCAGAAGAATGCCAAGTTCATGTTGGGCAAGTGCAAAGGGGCGTGCACGTCCGGCTGCGACGGCGGACAATTGTCAAGCGAAGGGTCGTGCGTGAATGCGCACAAGAATTGCGATTTCTGGCGCCGGAAAGGAGAGTGCTCTCGCAACGTTGACTTTATGATGTGGAAGTGTCGCAAGTCCTGCCACCCTCGTTGTCAGGCTACGACCGGCGAGGTGAACGGCAAACTGACCACACGCAGTCCAACCGATTCGGCCACTCCGTCCTTCTTGCCTGGCCAGTTTGGACTTGTTTTTAGCGTAAGAAAACTCGGAGACAGCAGATGAATGGCCTCGGGTCTCGCTTGTGATATGTACTATGTGGGCATTGGTTTTTTGGTGCTAAAGTACAAGTAGGAACGGACTATTTGCGTACCTCACAGATACTGTTGTTTGTGTATACACATACACATTTACCATACACAAAAATACACATTGTTTTTTCAATGTGTATACACATACACATACACATACACATTGAAAATTCACATACACATTACCGTACACAAACACTACTCGAAATGTGTATTTTTGTGTATGTGTATTTGATCAGCAAAAGTCGGTAAAATTTCGTACCGAATCGTAAAATTTCGATGTTTTTGCTGCAGTAATAAACGGTAGATATCCTGATAAAGCCTTCAAATGGCCTAAGTAACTCGATTTCAAAGCTATCCAACGTTTAAAGCAACAGGCATTGAGAGATTAGATTTTCTTAGCATTTCTGGCTCAAAATCTACAAAAAATTTGCATTTTTAGTACAATACACATACACAACTGAACACAAAAATACACATTGTTTTGTTGAATGTGTATACACAAATTACCATACACATTTGAAGGTAAATGTGTATACACATACACATACACATACACATACGGAAAACCCAATACCAAACAACACTGCTCACAGAGCACACATACATTGTATAGTCAGTGAAAAGATCTCGGCACCATTAGAGAGAGAGGATCGGGAAAGAGGAACTGTGAAAGGTGCAATATTTACCTTCACCGATTAAGACGTGTTTGTTACACGTTCTGTTACATACAAATAACTGTGAAAGAAGCTTCATTGATCTAAAACCTTGCGGCTGTAGAAACACAAGTGATGACGGCACTGGCGAAACCGTAAGAGGACCGCGGAGACATATAATCGGTGCAGTCAGCATGGCTACTGTACACTTGGTTCGGCTGTAATAACTGTAAAACGGTCCTCGGTGCTCAGGCTGAACTACATTGTAGATGAACAGAGTCATTTACACGTACGTACAGTAGTTTAACGAAAATTTATCTCATAACAGCGCCACCTCCAAAGCCACTTGGTCATAGATTTTTGGTACTGCAGCTAGGAAGGTTTGACTGCCGTCTGTGGATAATATCGTAATCCTTTCGATACAAAATACTCTATCTGCTCTGCCTTGTCTGTTTTCGGTGTTTGTTTGGTTTGTTTTGGTGTGTTTATTTTATACTTGTTAGTGGTTTGCATTTGACATCAGATAATCGCGTAAAGATGTCTCAACTCTTTGTCTTCTGTCTTTTGATCGGATACAAGAGTGCAGCCGCAACCGGTGAGTGCTTCAAACTTCTTCGAATATTCTGTAGCTTGGCACACGTATTCAGGCACAGCACTTTGAAATCCGGGCGGTGTACAATTTTGAACAGGCCTGGCTGGGCTGCCTGTTCTGAGAAAATTTGGAAAACGTTTTGAAAAGACGTAATTCTTAGGATAATTCGATTTTTTCATTTTGACTGATTTTTTCCTACCTCCACTGTATACATCTCCTGGGTGCGCTATTGCAGTTGATTTATAGGCTGTAGTATGTATGCAGGTTTGTTAGCGCAGCGCAAGCAAGGGGTGTAGGGTATAGGGAGGTACAGTAGGTCTCTTAAAAATTTTCATTCCTTGCAAAGCTCTGCGTACTATAATAGGATGGCAACATACCGTAGCATTAAACTTATAATTTCAGTTCTGGATTCCGATAGGATCAAGTGGCTAAAGTTGCACAATGAAGCCAGAGCTAAGGAGGCTGCCACTAACATGCAAGAAATGGTAATGTCAGTACCTCCACAAATGAGTCAGTTGGAGTGCAGCCGCTTTCTATCAGTAGCCTAACACTAAATCCCGATCGTTCTTAATTTCATTGCCAACCGAGATCGATCGGGTAGACATGTAAAGTGGGGGTCGGCGGAATCGGTCGGCATGGTGTCCGTGGCTCCAACGAAAGTAAAACTATAAAACAGTTTCGCCCAACTACCTCTGGGTAACCAGCAACGGCCATCCATGGTTTCCTTCGATCCGGCCATTTGTCCAACTAAACCCCGAAAACACCCCTCACGGAAATTTTAGTGCTTCTATGGAGGCTACCTCGCTTAGACACGTGCTATGCAGCATTTGAAAGCTCACATCATGAGATTTCAGAATCAGTAATAAAATTCATGGCGCTTTTCGTTGTTTCAACAACATTCGATCGCGAAATATCGGTTTATCATGGTTTTTGTTTCAATCCAATCATTCGATTCAAGATGTTCTAGCATATTGTTTCTTGACCAAACTACGCTTTCTGACACGCCAAATTCAATATTATTTGAAACCTATGACCTCGCGATCAATCAATAAGCAATATATGACCGAATATACATTATTAATTGTGCAGTGATCTTTGTTCGTAATCATGTATGTAATTCACACCAATTGTTGTAATAGAAGTTTTCTGACATGCTGATTTAAACTATGGTGTCCATTTATTTACCGCCATCATTACTGCATCAATCGATAATCGATTTTTGGTGCACAACGAATACAACCAATACGAACTATATATGTATAGTACAATGGTGCTAGAGGTATTCTGTCGTGCTGATTTCATTTCAACTACTGTATGCTCCATTTGCAGCCATAATCACTGCATTAACGAATAATCGATAATAATAGATTATTGGTTGATGATGCAATTAACGGTTATCGTTTGATGCTATGGATAGTAGCTGCAAATGTACAGTTCAATTCAGTAAGTTGGTATGGCTGAATTAAAAAATCGATATTGATTGATTATCGATTGACACAGTGACGATGAATGCAAATATAGATAATAGTTGAAATCAGCATGTCAGACAACCTCTGTGACTATTATTGGTATTTGTTCTCTATATTCTGAACCAAAAATCGATAATCGATAACTACCTAATCGAGTATCGATTGATGCAGCGATGATGGCTGTATTGTAAATGGATACCATACTGAAAATAGCATGTGAGCAAACTTCTGTCACCACAGTTGGTACGGATGTATTGAATGCACAACAAAATTTATGATTTGATTGGATATCGATTGGTCGCGCGATCATAGGCTGAAGTTGACAACGCCATTGAATTTGGCATGTCAGAAAACCTAGTTTGGTCAAGAAACAGTACTCTAGAACATCTTGAATTGAGTGATTTAAAAGAGAAATAGAAACCGTGATTAATCGATGTTTCCGGATCGATTATTATTGAAACAACAACAACCGCCATAGATTTTATTAGGGATTCTGAAAGCTCATGGTGTGAGCTTTCGAACGTTGCATAGCACGGGTCTGAGTGAGTTAGACCCGTGACAAACGCTCATTTCCGTGAGGGGTGTTTTCGAGTTTTACTATGGAATATTACCGGATGGTCACGGAAAACCATGCACGGATGGCCATTGCTGGTTACCCAGAGGGAGTTGGTCGGAACAGCTTTAGGGTTTTGCAATGGGGCTATAGAGATGTCCAACGCACACCATACCGCCGATTCCGCCGACCTGACTTTAAATGTCTGCCTGATTTCGGTTCGTAATGGAAATTAAACGAGACGATTTTTTCTTCACTGCCCTGTTTATCTGTCCTACAGAGGTTTTACTGGTGTAGTTTTTACTCAAGCGTCTAAAACACAGTAAAAATTGTCTACTTACATAGGTCTGGAATGCCGACTTACAAAAGTTTTCTGAAAATCATTTGTCCAAGTGTGTATATAAACACTCCTCATATGACGAGCTGAAAACCGGAGAATTTACATACGTCGGCGAGAATCTCTTCTTCGCCACCTACAAGCCCACAGAAGAACAAGTAGTTTCGCTTTGGGTGGGCGAACGAGCCGACTATAATTACGCCCACAACAGTTGCGCCGAGAAAAAAGCTTGTGGGCACTACACTCAGGTTGGCTCTAGGCTGGACTTCTTGCTATGTACTGTAGGGTTGAGGCGGTCTGGGCAAACACTTGTGCAATCGGCTGCTCTATCGTAGAATGCGACTCAGTCACTGTGCCACACGATCCCTCCTATAGCCAGAAAGGCTTTCTGGCATCGTGCAACTACGGTCCGGCGTAAGTTAGAATCTGATGGTAGGGTTTTTCCGAAAATAAGCCCGTGGCCTTGTTTTAGATTTTGGCCACTTTTCGGCCTAAAACATTGAAACTGAAAATAAGCCCATGTGCTTATTCATGGAAACTTCATTTTTCAGCCCTTTTCAGTCAAATGCAATAGAACAGAGGCGAAGGCAATCTATTTAATAATTTGATAATTTAGTCAAATAGTTCAATGCTATTTTGTATTAATGAATTGTGATCGTGCAAATAGCATTGCATTTTGAATTTACAGTTTCGATTTTCCACTCATTTTACCTTGTTTTTCGTAATGTTTATACTTGTTTCATGCTTTTTTGCATGCCAGAACAGCCAATTTACGCCCTTCAGACACACAAAATGTTGTAAACCTAAAATAAGCCAAAGTGGCCATTTTTTGGTGGGGGAGGGCTTATTTTCGGAAAACCCCGGTGACAACGATTTTTAAAACTTTATCTACAGTATTTCAGTGGTAATTTCGTCAACGAAAAGCCTTACGAACAAGGTCAATCATGTTTCAACTGTGCTTCGGACAAAAGCTGCACAGCTGACGGGAAACTCTGCGGTAATAAATTGAATAGTGAGCATAGAACTTGTACCTGTGTGAACTTTCAGAGAGCACGTGCACAGAATCTACGGTCGCCTCCTCCGCCTCTACCATACAGACAACCCCTTCCCTTACACTGGCACTGCTGGCCACTACCTGCTTGTGCTGAGGTCTCACTGATTGCACCAAACCGTTTGTTAGTTTGCATTGGAAACTGAGTATTTGACGAAATTCAAATAAAATAAGCCAATTCTGAAAGGACTTCAAGAGTCAGTCTCTGAACAGATCGAGTCTAGCTATTCAGACCCAAAAATGAAAGTTTGGCATAGTGGGGCCAAAGTTGGAGGACTAGCACTTCTCGGTAGGTTATATAATCACCGCAAAGGATATTCCGACTCGACGCTCCACACTCGAGATATTGCCATCTGAAAATCGGTCTGCTTAAGTATGGGACCGAAATTTCAAAATCGAATTTCTAGTCAACTAATCAGAGTTGGGACATAAAAATTGGCGGTTTGGGGTAAATTTTAGAGTGTTTTAACATGCATCTTGTGAGTAAGTCAACTTAGGATGTTCAAGCAACTTTTTTTTCGCGGATCTGACTGGTATCCAATTATGTTGAAATAGATGTCAAACGAACACCAACGGTGCATGTTCGAACATCAGTGACCCCCTAGAACCGGAGCTACACCCCCTCAAAGTTGGGTGGGTAGCCACTTTTTGGGACATGTATTGAAACGATTACCTCACCATTCACTCGTTTCTTAGATACAGAATCCGGTGTGCGCATGGTTGGATAGCCCTGACAGTTGCCTTTCAAACTGCCGCAACCGCCGCTGCAAACAGTGCTTCCGGAATTTACCCGGTTAGCGAGATATTCACCAATAACTACGAAATTTAGCGAAATTCCGTCCGACTCGATTTTTTTCCGAAAAATCGCTGTACCTTCTGCCACATATGCGGCGGCAAGCTAATTTTTTCTCAAAAGATAAAAGACAAAACGCCAAACAAAATTAACCTATTTCGGAGGCAAATTTTTGGGGGTAGGGGGTGGGTGTTTTGCGATTTGAAGACTGTTGACAAAATTTTTTGCTCATAATGAAGAACAAACCTACTAGTCGGATCCAGTTTTACTCGCTGATTATGAATATGAACTCGGTTTGGCTGGACTACTTTTTGTTCGGGAGAAATTTGCATACAAATCCGCGAATGGCTGTATTTCTAAAGTAGCACTACTCATTAGCTAGCATGAGCAAGAACAAGCTAGAAAGCAGTTTTTCTTATGTAGTTTTTGAAATGACCATGAAAATCTGTCGCTCCATGTAGATAAAAACTTTAGATAAAATAGATAGAATTTTGATGAAAATGTAAATAAATTTTTTTTAAATTTAGCCTTCGAAAAAATTTAAAAGGTATTCTGAGCATAAAACGGACAGTTTTAGTACATAAATAATTCATTCCTCTTATTTTTGTCCAATTTTTCCTCCATACCTCCACCGCAAAGGGGTATACACACCCTACAGCCCCTGGGTACGCCACTGGCTGACTGTATGAAGGGTTTATCGCGTCAGTGAAAAGATCTCGGCACCATTAGGAAAAGAGGGCCTGCGAAAGGTGCAATATTTACCATAACCGAAAAACGTGTTTGTTACACGTTCTATGTACATACAAATAACTGTGAAAGAAGCTTCATTGATCTAAAACCTTGCGGCTGTAGAAACACCAGTGACGACGGCACTGGCGAAGCCGTATAGGACCTTGGAGACCTATAATCGGTGCAGTCAGCATGGCTACACTTGGTTCGGCTTCAATAACTCTAAAATGGCCCTCATGAGTGCTTAGGATGCACTACACTGTAGATGAACAGAGTCATTTACACATACGTAGTTTCATAGTTTCACGAGAATTTATCTTAGCCATAACTGCGCCACCTCCAAAGCCACTTGGCCATAGATTTTTGGTACTGCGGCTAAGAAGGTTTGACTGTCGTCTGTGGATAATATCCTAATCCTTTCGATGCAAACTTCTCTATCTACTCTGCCTTTTCTGTTTTCACTGTTAGTCTTTTGTCTTTTGATCGGATACAAGAGTACAGCCGCAACTGGTGAGTGCTTCAAGTTTCTTCGAATATTCTGTAGCTTGGCACACGTACTCTACTCAGGCACAGGACTTTGAAACCGGAGGCGTAAAATTTTGAACAGGCCCTGGCTGCCTATTCGGGAAAAATATGGAAAACGTTTTGAAAAGACGTAATTTCCTAGGATAATTCGATTTTCTCATTTTTACTGATTTGGTCGGAAAAAACGTAAATCGCGGAAAAAACTCAAGCTAATTTGTGCCATTTTTCAGTTAAAAAGTGGACTTTTGCGATGTATGTATAATAGGCCAGACCAGGGGGGGTCCGACCGGAACAAATCTCAAAATATAACGGGCGCCATCAAGCTCAGCGCACGTACCGACGGTGTGCCTTAACCGATCCGGTCGTGTTACCAACCGTTCGATAGGTCTTTGCGTTGGCTTTCAAATGAGCTAAACAACGCCGTCATGCAACCATGTTTGCGCGCGAAATTCAAATTTTAGTGACTCGGCTCTATTATTTGATTTTCTACCTAAACGGGAAACGTTGCCATTTTTGCAATTTTGATCGTAGGTCAATGCGCCAACCGTCAGACGACGCAGCGTGACGAGATCTACCGTTTCCATGCATCGCCATCGTTCTACACCTTCCGGCGCCAACACTAGATGTCTGAGAGTGCAGCGGTCGAATTTGGCCGTTTTTGCCACTGATTCCTGAGTAGTTTTCAGGCCATAGTTCACTTCGCAGTTGACAGATTTAGCTGGTTCATGCACGAAAACACTCCTAAATGAACGCAGAATGCTAATAACACAACCTGGGTGCTCGGCAATGCAAGCAATCCACTGTAGGACCTCCAGTATCAGCATTACCCAAACTATCGGGAAAAAGTAAGTCAGAAAGATGATCGATTTTCTCACTAACGAAAAGCAAATGTGCATATCTGCTGAAATCGATTTTTATAGCACATCAAGAGCTTTCTATCGGTGCATTATATGCCCTTGTAGCATATCGGCAATATGGTGTTCATTTGCGATTTTTCTTTTTTGTATGATATGAGAGCTGGATTTTTGACAGTTTTTGGTCTGTTTCTTGCGCAAAACATGATCGCATCGAGTCCGTTCTGCTATCAAATGAATCGCCACGGTCCGCTGCGTCTTTTGCTGGATAGCTTATTTGGATTGGTCCACGCATTTTAAGTTCAAGTTTTCAAGTTTATTCGCTACCCAGCAAGAAGTTGGGCAACAGGCCCTCAAGTCGCCACTGATGATCTATTATGAGGGCCTATAAAACAAACTAGATGTTAGCTAAATAGACCAAAATCCAGCACAAATGCCACTATAGCCACAAACAAGCCAATACTAGAATAACAAGAAACAACTAAATGGGAGGCGCTGCCTAAATGGAGAAAATTTATTGCGTTTATTAACTGAGCATGCCTGTTTCGTTATTTATATCTAAGTAAGACGTGTATTTCTGTTCTGAACTGAAGACGCTAGAAAGCGTTAGGAATCATTAAACCAGGCTGTAGTACGTACTTAGAACTTGAGCTGGAGTTTTTCCCGCGATTTCGGAAAAAAACGAAAAAAAACAGGCAGATGTGAAAAAACCTGTCGATATCGGTGAAATATCAATCCCTGCAAGGGGTGTAGGGTTTAGGGAGATAGGCCTCTTAATAATTTTCATTCCTTGCAAAGCTTTAGGCTAGCCACTGCGTACTAATAATAGGATGGTGACATACCGTAGCCAGTGGCGTACAAAAAGGGTGCAACTTGATTTGCAAAGGGGGTAAAAATTTTGAAGTTACTGGGCCGCTGCCCAACAAGGGCGAGAAAATTTCATAAAATTAGCCTTCAAAAACGTGTTCAAAACATTCTGAGCTTAAAATTGACAGAAATTACAAGTTTTAGTTTAAAGTGGGCAAGAAATTTGGTACGCCACTGACCGTAACATTAAACTTATGATTTTAGTTCTGGATTCGGATTGGATCAAGTGGCTAAAGTTGCACAATGAAGCCAGAGCTAAGGAGACCGCCACTAACATGCAAAAAATGGTAATGTCAGTACCTCCACAAATGAGGCAGTTGGAGTACAGCCGCTTCCCTATCTGGGAGTGGGTATATCCGGCCGAGGGGGTGGTATTGGCTGGCGAGGGGAGGTGGTAAACCCCATTCCTAAATAGGGTTCCGAAACCCTAATTTGGGTTTCTGGAGGCCCAAAATAGGATTCCGGAACCCTAATTTGGATTTCAAAATCTCTAAAGAGGGTTCCAGAAATGCATTTGAACTGTATTATGTGGAATAAAATGGGTTTTTAGGACGTTTTAAAGCAAAATTAGCTTTTTTTGCACATTCTAAATAAAAAATAAAGTTTTTGCATGTTTTAAAGCAAAATAGGGTTTTAAACGGAATTTTTGCACTTCAGACAGGATTTATACCCGATTTTTAGTCCTCAATACCCTGCTTTGAGCCTAAAAAGGTCGCTGAAACCCATTTTTGGACACCAAAAAAGGTCGCTGAAACCCTATTTTGTATCAGAAAAATTTCCCCCAGCCGAAAACCCAGCTACATGCATGGTAGGTTTTACTCAAGCGTCTAAAACACAGTAAAAATTGTCTACTTACATAGGCCTGGAATGCCGACTTACAAAACTTTTCTGAAAATCATTTGTCCAAGTGTGTATTTACACATGCCTCGAATGACGAGCTGAAAACTAGAGAATTTACAACCGTCGGCGAGAATCTTTTCTTCGCCACCTACAAGCCCACAGAAGAACAAGTAGTTTCGCTTTGGGTGGGCGAACGGACCGACTACAATTATGCACACAACAGTTGCGCCGAGAAAAAAGCTTGTGGGCACTACACTCAGGTTGGCTCTAGGCTGGACTTCTTGCTATGTACTGTAGGGTTGAGGCGGTCTGGGCAAACACTTGTGCAATCGGCTGCGCTATCGTAGAATGCGACTCAGTCACTGTACCACACAATCCCTCCTATAATGGCAAGAAAGGCTTTCTGGCATCGTGCAATTACGGTCCGGCGTAAGTTAGAATCTGATGGTAGGGTTTCCGTAAATAAGCCCATGGGCTTGTTTTAGATTTTCTTCACTTTTTGGCCTAAAACATTGAAACTGAAAAAAAGCCCATGGGCTTATCGGAAAAACCCGGTGACCACGATCAAAACTTAATCTACAGTATTTCAGTGGTAACTTTATCAAGGAAAAGCCTTACGAACAAGGTCAGTCGTGTTCCAACTGTGCTTCGGACAAAAGCTGCACAGCTGACGGGAAACTCTGCGGTGATAAATAGAATAGTGAGCATAAAACTTGTACCTGTCTGAACTTTCAGAGAGCACGTGCACAGAATCTACGGTCGCCTCCTCCGCCTCTACCATACAGACAACCGCTTGCCTTACACTGGCACTGCTGGCCACTACCTGCTTGTGCTGAGGGCTCACTGATTGCACCAAACCTTTTGTTAGTTTGAATGGAAACTGATTATTTGACGAAATGCAAATAAAATAAGCCAATTCTGAAAAGACTTTAAACTCTTTGCGACTTTAACGAACGAACGAACTTTTATCGCCCAACACAAAAACAAAATAGAGTTAGCAAGCATGACAAAAAGCGGTTATAGTATAAAACGACGGTATATGGAGGCGAAAGGTCAGTGGACTTTCGTTTATTCTGCTGTTTTTCAACAGGTTTCAGATAGCCTGGCTTATTGCATGTCATAAAGGCCATTCTTTGACTAACAAGAGCCGAAAATTATTATTTTGAGCTTGAGTTTTCGTACTATTCGTAGCTTCCGATCCTTAGAACCGGTTTTTTAATAAAATACCGAGAAAAGTACAGATCCCTGTTCCCATTTGGCATGCCTTACACCATCTTTTCCAGCTTTGATTCAATTTGTATGGTTTTAGCTGGTAAACGCACAGCCACTCACGTGTCTGTTTGCGAGAGTCTTTTTGTACGTACAGTCATTTCATTGGTTCGTTTGGACGGCGTCAGTGCGTGTTGTGCTGTTTCTTTGTGGGTTGCTTTGTTTTTCCAGTTTATACTTGTGACTAGTACTTGTTTACTTACCCTACTACTACTTGACTAAAAGACAAGGAACACCGCAGTCTTTCAAGTGGTGTGATGATTCAGCTATTTCTCCTGGGATTTTCGATCCATTACACCAACGCAGCCGGAATAGGTTAGTGGCTTATTCAGATGCACTATGGAAACGTAAGCAGCTCATGCGTACAGTATACGTATGCATTTCGTTTTCCTAATACCGATCATGTCTACACCGGTAAACATACACGTACTAGGGGGTTTGGACTCCCCTCTGGCTAGACCCCCTCACCCCCCAAGGCAGTTTAGGGACACCCGACCCAAAAATGCAAGTACTAGTAGCGGCTCAAGTACTAACAAAAGGAGTCAGAAATAACTAATTTTTAGCATAAAATTTGCTTGAAAAGCCTTTGGAAACCGACTTTGGCGTTTCCACTGCTGATGTTTAAGAGAAATCGGTGTTTTTGGAAGCCCATTTCATCGTTTTTTGCTTGTATTTCCAGGCGTTTTGGAGCTTTTTGAAATTTTGGACGCCCCTCTTGGCGGAACCCCCTCTCGACCACTCACCTGACGGAAAACCCCCTCCCCCACGCCGGGCCCGGACCTGTTGTACATGTATGCCGGTAAACATTATCTGCCTGCTATGCTTAGCTACAGTAGTCTGAAGTTATATGGAAAAATTGAAAGTAATTTCAGTGATCCCTTCCGATCCCGCCAAGTGGGTGAAGCTCCACAACGAAGCCAGAGCTCAGGAGACTGCCACCAACATGCAAGAAATGGTACAGTAAAACCTAATCTATTTGGGACATCCAGAAATGAGCCTGTTACAGTCGGCTTATTTCTATAACTGAACTGACCGTCCTTGTACAGAATGGGGCAATTTTTTTGTTAATCGTGACTGTTCCATTTACGGAGGTTTCACTATTTTAGTAAATTCGAACGTCTAAAACAATACTGTATATTTAGGTCTGGAACGCTGACTTACAAAAGTTTTCTGAGAACTTTTTGAAGAAGTGCCTATTTAAGCACTCACGCGGACGGCGAAACATCGGGGGATTCAGAAGTGTCGGCGAGAATGTGTTCTTGGGCACAGGAAAGCCCACTGAAGGACTAATTGTAGCTTGGACGAAAGAGAAGAAACACTACACCTATGCTAACAACAGTTGCGAGAGGAGAAAAAGTTGCGGGCACTACACCCAGGTCGGCTACATCCACTTGTACTCTACCTACTACCCTGCTGTTTAGATTGTCTGGGCAAACTCTTGTGCAATCGGCTGTTCGATCGTAAAATGCAGCCCAGTTAAACATGGCTTCAATAGACAGAACGCCTTTCTGGCCTCTTGTAACTACGGCCCAGCGTGAGTCAGAATAAATACGATAGTAGGTACCATTGATTAGACTTATCTATTTCAGTGGTAATTACAGGGGTCAAAGGCCTTACGAACAAGGACAGTCATGTTCCAACTGTGCTGAGGACAAAAAATGCACAGCTGTCGGAAGACTCTGCGGTAAATGGCGAGTAGCAAAATAGAACAACCGAAACGAATTTTTAGAAAGCACCTGCAAATCATCGAGCGTTACCCCAACTGCCAGGACCAATTGGAGAACCAGACCAACAAATCGGAGCGCAAACAAGAACGACGTCGACAGTGAGAACAGAGAGACAGAAAGACCAGCCGATTCTGCATCTGGGGCGACTGCAGCACTGATTCGGCCGATGGCCATTACCCTGCTTGTGCTAAACTGTTTCACACTGACTGTTGCAAATGTTCGTTGATTTGAATACAGTACTCGGCTCTCTGGAAAGTAGTAAAACAAAATGACTGTTACAGTCAGACACTTAACGCCGTTTATGGTACTGCTACCATATATGGTACGAAATCTGAACAGAGTGGTATCATATATGGTACCGGTACCAATGCGAAGGTAGGGGTACCATAAATGGTGTCGGTACCATAAGCGGTGTTTGCCTGACTGTGTTACGTGTAGGCATAGGAGCACAATTAATCGGGATAGATGTACTCTGTAAAGTGAGTAAGATCTCTGCCAAACAGTCCGTGGTGTATGCGGTCTGCATATAAATGCAGAATTTGCGTTAGTTAGAACAAGGCCGTTGGCGTGTGTCGCTCGATCTGGTCATAAAATAGACATGGAAACAGTTCAATCAAGTTTTTACTAGAAGAGGTCCGGTGTAGTTGCCTCGGATCCGCGGTGGCCACTCTTTCTAGTCGTCTAATCGGTCACCCAATCCAGTTTTCCGTTCCAGACCGTATTTTTTCTGGTGTAAACTTGTCACTACTTAAGACAGTCAAAGGACGCCGGTGTTAGAAATTAGTGTAAACGAAGGATGACTCCGTTTCTGCTCCTCTGGTTTTGTATGGGACAGGCTAGTGCAGCCGGATCAGGTAACTACTGCGACGTTCAGTTAGCAGACTAATTAAACTCTAGACTACTGTGGCTAAGTGGATTAAATTTTTGAAATTTATCTTTACAAGTAAATTATTTGGTAGGTGAATTGAATTATATTTCAAATAAGTTTACTTAGCAACAGTACTCTAGACCACGGATTCAAATTAAATATTTTTGAAGCAGTGGCTTCCGATTCAACCAAATGGACAACGTTGCACAATGAAGCCAGGGGGAAGGAGACTGCCACTAACATGCAAGAAATGGTATAGTATTTACTGAGAGGCGTCCACAAATGAGAAATGAGGCAATACTGAGTACAGGCACTTTCCATAATCCGAGAAATTTTCTTTGATTTGCTGTCTCATTTACATGCAGATGTTTCAGTGGTAGTTGGAGCGTCTAAAAGAATGGGTTGCTTAGGTCTGGAATGCCGACTTACAAAAGTTTTCTGAAAGTCATTTGTCCAAGTGTGCGTTTGAACACACACCTGCAGACCAGCGGAAAACCGGCGAATTCACAGCAATAGGTGAGAATCTGTTCATCAGCATAAACAAGCCCACCGAACAAGACGCAATTTCGAGTTGGATGAGCGAAAAGGCAGACTTCACCTATGCCAGCAATAGTTGTACGGCGGGAAAAGCCTGCGGACATTACACTCAGGTTGGCGTAATTGTTGCTTTATTTCTACCTCACCTGCCATACATACATACAGTAGGTAACGTTCAGGTTGTATGGGCGAAATCCTGTGCAGTCGGTTGTTCGATAGTAGAATGCGACTCAATCAGTGCCCCTAACTTTCCTAACTTCAATGGAAAGAAAGGCTTCCTGGTATCGTGTAACTACGGCCCAGCGTGAGTCAGAATCTGATGATACAACAGTGATTATTACTTTGTCTGCTCCAGCGGTAATTTCAACAACGAAAAGCCGTACGAACAAGGACAGTCATGTTCCAACTGTGCTTCCGGCAAAAAATGCACAGCTGGCGGAAAACTCTGTGGTGGGTGAATTGTGAGCTATGCAATGCAGTCATGCCAAGTTTTAGAGAGCACTTGTACTGCTTCTGCCGTTTCAACTACAGCCTCCACCTCTACTTCTACTGCAGCTTCTCAGTCAACGGCACCAGCAGCCGTCACAACAACAGTAACCACACTTGCGCCCGGAGCTACTACTGCGCCACCCACCGTACCAACCACAACACCTGCCATGCCCTCTGCATCGGTTACAACAGGTGCTGCAGGTAGGTGTCATTCATTAAAATACAGTCTTGGCCAATAAAGATCGCCTGGCTTCTTTTAAGTTTTCCGATTAACTTAAAATGGCCGCCATTCCGTCAATTTTCAACCAAATGAAAAATTTTTGTAACGGTTATTGTTATTTGTTAAAAGTGTGCTTTGGCCAAATCCTAGTCTGCTAGCCTTTTGTAGCCCAGAGTTTTGCCCTTCTGAATCACTCAAACTTTGTACGGTAACAGTTTATTATATGGTGATTAATCCCTGAAAAGGCCAGATTTCTAGCACAGCCAGTAAAAATCTGCATGCTTTTTACCTTCAGTGTGAAGTTGGCAAAAATGAGGGTGGTTCCTGCTGAACGTATAAGGCTCGTGCCTGTATAGCCTAATTTTGGAGTTCATTGCGTTGCCTTAGTTGAGGCGATGACCCACTAAGCTTGTACTACCCTGCTTTCTGTAAAGGGGGACAATACCCTCATTTTGACAATGCCAAATTTTGACCTTAACCGAAAGTTTCACTTAATCCGCCAAATTTTTACTGGCTCCGCTAAAAAAGCTGGTCTTTTCAGGGATTAAGAGTAAAGACCGTATAAAGATAATCTTTAAAATTCGGGAAAGATCGGGCAAAAGAACCTATAAACAAACAATAATAATCGTGCCAAAAATCTTTTCATCAGGTTAAAAATTGACAGAATGTCAAACTCCTTGAAGAAATTTGGAAAACTTAAAAAAGTCCCTGAAAAGGCAAAGTTCTTTTCTTTTAAGCTTCAGTTCGGAAGACGTACGTACGGCTCCATGATGTACTGTACATAGTTTCAGAATGTGAAAACCGGCACGAACTGTGTCAATACTGGTCATGGTTTGGTGAATGCAATCGCAATCCGAACTACATGCTCAGTTACTGCAAAGGTGCTTGCACTCCCAGCTGCGATGGAGGTTATTTGGGCAAGGCATCTCCCTGTGTCAACCAGCACAAGTACTGTGACTTCTGGGCCGAAACTGGCGAGTGCGTCAAGAATGCAGTGTACATGTTGTGGAAATGCAAATTGGCCTGTCACGCGCCTTGTAAAGCTGCTGGGGGAACAGCCTTCAACGCTGCAAGTCCTCGACCAGTCAGCGGTCCGGCCCCGCCTGCACCTCCCAGTCTTCCATTTGATTTTGAAGACAACCAGATACAACCAGGACAGTTTGAAATCAACTTTGACGTCAGGAATTTGTCCGATGATGATATCTAAATAAATTATAGTCTGTACAAGCTAAGCTACCGGTTTTTTTCTGTAAATGCGCAACCCCATTGAGCGTCTATTTAGTTTTGGCACTCTTCACAACTTCAATTCTAATCTAAATAAACACCCAGGGCGTTTATTTGGAAATTGCTGTACATGGGCGCTTATTTGGATTGGAAATGGTAAAGGTAATTAGCCGGCCGCTGTCTGACTGTGATTTGAATTTTTTGGACTGATTTTTCGACAAAAAAACTGATAATATCGTGTTGGTATGCTAAAATTCATGCTTTTTATTTTATACATAGGTTTGAACCCATTTTCCATCATGTTTTTTATCTCTTCTAGGATAAACTGTTTTATCTAAATAAACGCCCAGGGGGCCACTATTTGGGGGCGTTTATACGAATTCGAAGACGTTTCGCAGTTGAATTGCGAGGGAAGTGGCATGCGTTGAACTTATGCATGACGCACTGATGCTCCGATTTGGATACAGCGACACTACCCCCTACCAATGTGGAAATAACGGTTTCTGTTTAGCACTATGCTCAGGTTTTAGGTCCAACATAGGTTGGGATTAGGCTTAGGATGACGTTAGACTAGCTTTTTGGGTCAATCTTAATTTAATCTTATGTTAATCGGGTAGTTTTTCGCTACAGGAACTGTGTCCTACAATCGATATTTTCCCAGAAAAACCTTTTATAGCCTGCTTTTTAACGAAAAACAGCAGCGTCACTACGCCAAATCATTCGTTTCGCACCGCTCCTACAGTAGCATTTGCCAGGCTAAACAGACAAATATGACGATAGACTACCTGCAGTGAAAAGCAATCAACCAAGTGAAATGCATCAATTGCTATATATTTCAGAACCTTTAGACTGCCCTGCAATATTTAGTCTACTTATATATTCTGTAACAAAAAACACCTGCGTAACTACGCTATTTCCAGCTTTACAACTTGGCTACCGTAGTATGATGTTTTCGTGTTGAAACCCACAAGACAATGTAAAATTCGGTAGCTAGAGACGAACGGATCTAAGGAAAATCGAATTTTTGCACAAAACAGAAACCAATTGGATTCTGAATGGCCTATACTGTTTGTGTAGTTGGTAATTTGATGTTAACTTAATAACTTCATTTTTGAAGAATACTGATGGATGTTACGATCAAAAATCTTCTAGAAAAGCTACTGTTACGTAATGTGTACGTACGTACGAACAAAATTTTGTTTACACCTTCAAAACTTAAAGCATTCCATTTAGCATCGATTAAGTTCAGTAAAATTTATATCAAGTAAGGTGCGTAGTTAGCATTTGTGAGTATTTCAACTAAGTAGTGCCTATCATCAGTAGCTAAATGAAGCGATTACATAATTTTAACATAGTTTCAAACATCAGAAGCATGGCACGTACAGGCTGGGCCCTTTGAGCGGTACATACCCCGGTGAACGTGCTTTCTGCTCAGTGGCGTACAGTGTTGTTCCCTGTAAATGTACTGAGTAAAAGTTACTCAGTAGTATTTTGAATTACAGTAAAGTACTTTTACTTGCCGGCAAACGTTTTTCTTAATTTACTTACTGAATACCGAGTTTTCAATTTTTATTTACTCAAATTCGACGCTCGTCCAAGAGGGAGTGATGAAAGATTTGTATTGTACTGTATTTATCACTCACTCATCTAATCCGTTTGTCATTGATTGTTTGTGTAGCGACCAGTAGTCCTTCAATACGTAGTTTGATTAGCTAGTAGTGTAGTGGCTCTTAGTCAGTTAGAAAAACCCAATCATCGGGATTATAGCTAAATATGGCTACGGACCCTTGACTGTAAACGCGGATTTATGCTTCTGCCAGTCCGATGGCATGGCACTGGCACTTTACCACGACGCTCTACCGCGCCATTTAGTTTTTTGTGGACTGGCAATCCATTACGCAAAAACTAAATAGCGCGGTGGGGTGCAGCGGCGTGATTATGTGCTAGTGCCATAGGACTGGCAAAAGTATAAATCCGCCTTAACGGCAGCTTGAGTGCTTTCATGCAATGCAGGTTATTAGCCCCCCAATCCAATATGCAGCTGCCAAATCACTACAAACTCATCTAAATACAGGCGTTTTATTGATTTGCGAGACAAATCGGTTTTCCGCAGTAAAAGATACAGAAAATTTTACATCTCCGGTGCGTCGAGAAGAGTGATGAGAACTGTAAATGGCCAGTTCTGGACCTGTCGGCACCATCCGGTTGCGCATCCAGTTCTGACTTTATTTATTTTGCCGATTCTGCAGTGTAAAACTACAACTTCGGCCACTGTCTACCTGTCATAGTCCAATTGTCCCATTCACTTTCGATGTTATCAGAGATGCGCTTAATTGGTGTTACGGTTGCAGCGCTTTTGTCGCTTCTGCCAGATACTGTGAGGTCGGCTGGAACCGGTAAATCGGAGTTCGGTTTTGTAATTGAAATTTACAAAATTAGAGTGTTCCAGTTGTCAGCTCTGATCAAAACAAATGGACTGCCTACCACAATCAAGTGCGAGCTCACGAACCGGCAGCTGATATGCAAGAAATTGTATAGAAACGATGCTATGAAGTCCTGTACGTACATAGTTCTAGTCTGATTTATTTAGATCTGGGATCCAGCTCTACAGCAACTTGCAGAAACTTATTTGAAGCAGTGTGTCTATGAGCATTCGGCAGCTGAAAATCGCGCTGTCGGTCAGCACAAAACCGTCGGCGAAAATCTTTTCATCGGCAGTGCGAAACCTACAGAAGATCAGGTGATGGATTTGTGGTTCGGAGAACTTGCCAACTACGACTTTACCAAGAATCAGTGTGCTGCCGGGAAAACGTGTGGTCATTACACCCAGGTCTTTCTTCCTTAGGTTAGAAAATAAATCTACTTTTTGGAAGCTGCCTGCATTTCAGATGGTCTGGTCTACCTCTTGTGCCATAGGCTGTGCGGTAGTAGAGTGCGATTCAGTGAAAGCCCCAAACGACGCCACTTTTGACGGCAAGAAGGGCTTCTTAGGTGGATGCAATTACGGCAATGCGTAAGCTTCTTTATATATTTGCCAATAGTTGAGCATCACGAAGACTTCTAGAGGTAATGTGGCTGGCCAGAGCCCCTATGAATCCGGGACGTCCTGCTCCAAGTGCTCAAACTGCAAAGACGTAAGTGGTGGAAAGCTCTGCGGTAGGTGTTTTAAGTAGATGTTGTAGGAGAAAAGATCGGAATGGTTTTTCAGAAAGCACCTGTACCCCTTCTACCACTACCCCACCAGCCGCAACTACTGTAGCAGCCACTACAGCAGCTGCTGCCGCAGGTGCCACTACTGCTGCTGCTGCTGCTGCTACAACTCCCACTACTGCTCCTACAGCAGCTGGAGCAACAACTGCTGCTCAGGCTGCAACCACCGCCGGCGCAGCTCAAACTACCGGACCGTCTGGTGCTACCGAGCCGTCTGCAACAACTGGGCCTGGAGGTCAAACAGCAGCTCCTGGAGGTCAAACGGCAGCTCCTGGAGGCACAAGCGGTGTACCCGGTGTAGCTCCCTCCAGAGGGGCCACAGTTTCCACTCCGGTCACTGCAACTGGTCCTGATGGCTCACCTGTGCCAAGTGGACCTGGTAATGTGATCAACTGTTATATCACGTTTTTTTCTGTACTTTTAGAGTGTGAAAATCGGCACGAGTTATGTCAGTACTGGTCATGGTTTGGTGAGTGCGACCGGAACCCTGCCTACATGAAAACTCGATGCAAGGGAGCCTGCACTCCAAAGTGCAATGGAGGTTACCTGGGCAAGGGGTCACCTTGTGTCAACCAACATAACTACTGCGACTTCTGGGCAAACACGGGCGAATGTCTCAAGAACGGCATTTATATGTTGTGGAAGTGCAAGCTGGCCTGTCACGCTCCCTGTAAAACAGGCACTCCTTTTAATGCGCAGAAGGAAAAAGAATCGGTGTCTGAACCAGTTGGAATAGCACCACCAGCGCCACCTACTTCTCCTTTTGGGAGTGGGGACAGAAAGCCCGGACAGTTTGAAGTGGATTTTGACATCAGAAACTTGTCAGAAAATGACAGTAACGATCTGAGAGCGTAAGAAAAATAACGCATAGAGCCAGTACATTATGTATCTATTTTCGCGCGAGTAAATGACGTTCCATTTCTCACGAATGTCCGGTTGTCCACTAAACTAAACTGGTCTGACTGATAACAGAAAGCGATTTTCCACTCCATGTTGCCTTTTCATCGCTCAAGACTAGTTAAAAGATGGTTAAATAGACCAAGGTCTAGACTAGACCGATGTAAAACGTAAACTCTGGGCGCAGTTTCGCAGACGCTGTTACCATAATGAAGACAAGTGTTGTCGTGTTGTGGTTCACTGTCGCTTCGGTTCGTTCAGCCGGAAATGGTAATCTTTGATTAGAAATCAACCTGTGACTTGTTGTTTTTATAGTGGTCAGCTCCGATCCTAATAAATGGATTAATTATCATAACGAAGTGAGAGTGTACGAGCCAGCGGCTAACATGCAGGAAATGGTGAAGTTAGCCTAACTACATACGTACGTTCACGTAGAGTATTTTGAGGTGTGGGACCCAGAACTGCAACAGTACGCAGAAGATTACTTACAACAGTGCGTCTACAAACACTCACCGGCCGAAAACCGCAAAGCCGGTCAGTACAGTTCGTTAGGAGAGAACGTTTACGTGAGCAGTGCCAAACCCACAGAAGAGCAAGTGATGGACTTGTGGTTTGGCGAAATCGCAAATTTCGACTTCGACAATAATCAATGTGCCGCCGGTCAATCGTGTGGTCACTATACACAGGTATAACTGTTGACTGACCACTGCTTGAGCTTCAACCGGACATTCAGATGGTTTGGGGATCGTCCTGCGCCCTTGGCTGTGCCATTGTGGAATGCAACTCGATCAACGCCCCAGACAATCCTACTTTTGACGGACAAAGAGGCTTCCTGGCTTCATGCAACTATGGACCCGCGTAAGAAAGACTCCATGTATACGACTTCGTAAATCAGTTCATCATGACACTACTTTCAGGGGAAATGTGATTGGTCAGAGTCCTTACGAAATTGGCGACTCGTGTTCGCAGTGTGCTGCATGCAAAGATGCTCACGGGGGGAGACTGTGTGGTAAGTTCTGAGCACGTGAACTGTTGAGAAATTTTGAATTTCCTCTTCGAACTGACTTCAACGCCGCTAGCTTTTTGAATCTACAGAAACAGTTTAGAAAGCACATGCACTCCATCCACAACAACAGCAACAACAACAACAACATCAACCACCACAACATCCACTGTCACACCCACTGATCAGACAGTGACTACGAGCTCTACAGAGCCTGGAGGTGTTACTGCTCTGAGCACTACCCAAGAAGATGGACAAACTGCTACTACTGCCACTGGTTCCTCTGCCACAGGTTTTGTTGCAAATCCAACGTTAGGCTAACGAAAACTTGTTTCAGTATCAGACTGTCAAAACCAGAATATCTTGTGTCGGTTCTGGGCGGAAGCTGGAGAATGCAGTCACAACCCAATTTACATGGAGCGCGTTTGCAAAGGAGCATGCAACTCTGACTGTCAGGGTGGACAACTGAGTGATGGTGATCCGTGTGTAGACTTGCACTGGTATTGCACGTTCTGGGCAGGCCAAGGAGAGTGCAACTCTAACCGACACTACATGCTGTGGAAGTGCAAAATGTCCTGCGATCCCATCTGTCAAGCGGGCGCTAAAGGATCGGCCGCTTTCACAAAAGGCGGTGCACCGCTATCTAACAAGAACACAGCAAAAAAGGCGCGTGGATTTCCCTTCCAATACGGTTTAAAACCGGGCCAGTTCGGTGTTTCGTTCAGTCTGCGAAAATTGTCTGAGGCTAGAAGACGACGTCGTTTGTGACACTGAGTACTCATCCTATGGTTGGATGGATTTCTTATGTTGCTCATAACCTGCCTGCACTTTAAATCATACTATACCTGTACTTAATTGGCGGTTGGTTACCCTGCCCTAGCCAGACAGGCCAACCCTTCCCCGCCGAGACAGTTCAGGGACCCCCGACCCGAAAGTACAAGTACTAGTAGTGGTTTCAGTACTAACAAACTGGCTCAAAAGTAACTAATTTAAAAAAAAGCATTGGAAAAGCGAATTTACTGTTGATATTTGAGAGGAATCGGTGTTTTTGGAAGCCCTTTTTATCGTTTTGATTGTTTTTAGCTCTAAAACGCTATTTGGCAGCGAAGAATAGCGATTTTTAGCCTCCTTACTGAGAAAAACGTGATTAAAACGCATTTCGCTTCGCTTTTTATAATTTTGGAACCCTCTCGACCCCCGACTTGACAGAACCCCGCTCCTCCCGCTCCTCTCACGCCGACCCGGACCAGCTAGATGCATGCTTTAAATGTGCGTACAATCGTATAAATTAGCTTATTAATAAACTTACTATTACCGATTAATAAACTGTAAATTTAGTAATAACTATGCTTTTTAGGTGCTTACTACTAAAAAGTTGAACTTATTCACTGAAAATATTTTCGTCTAAGTCAGCTGGTTATGTTTTACGTCGCGCTTGGTTCGTCGGAATTTGTCTTTACATTGAAAAGAAAGTCCCTGACAAATCTGTCAGAAATGAACTTGAACCAATATACAGCGAGCAGCGACAGCGACTTATGCAACACGCGCCATTATTGAATTGTCAATTGTTGTAAAGATCTGAAACTTTACATCTGAAACTAAAATTTTAGATCTGAAACCACGTTGATCTGAAACTACCATGTATTCTGACAACATCTAACCAAGTAAGTTGCTCAGCTGGTTTATAACAAAGTTTGCCTCCCAAGAACTTCACAACTTACACAAATTAGAGAGGCACGCGCTGGTTATTCAGACGGCCGCTGAGGCCGGTTATAGTGATTAGCATGGCTGTATTGATTAGGTGTGAGCGCTCCAAACGGACACTGTGTATTACTACTAGAGTGCGAACAATACCTAGAAAACCCAATACCCCAATACCCAATACCCAATACCAATACCTGAGACCCCCAATACCCCAATACCCAATACCCAATACCCAATACTTGCGTAGCTGGGCCAAAAATTGCATTTCACTGGACAGGTACATTCCAGTTGTGTACAAAAGATTTTTGGCACTGCAATTAAAATTTTTAAGAGGCTTGGTTGGGCCGCTCCCCAAGCAGGGCGAGAAAATTTTGAAACATTAGCCTTTCAGAAAGCATTTAGAAGCTATTTTGGGCGTAAAATTAGCAGAAATTATCAGTTTTGGTACTTAATATTTTGTAATTCAGTCTTGTTTCTTACTTCCGACGAATCTTTTCATAACTCTGCCGGAAATTGTGTGCACCACCACAATAGCCATGTGTACGGTACTGGTACATTACAGTGACATTAGAAATGTCACCATTTTTATTTTAGATAAGAACAGAGAAATCAATTACTGGTGTAGCGCTTAGAAAAGCATACACTTTAGGAAATTCTACCAACGTTCAGTTGATTAGGCCGTCCATAAACGACTTCGTTGCAGAGGGGGGAGGGGGGGTCGGCTAAAATGCGACGATAGACGTCACACCAGGAGATGGAGGGGTGAGCAAAAAACGACGTCACTTTTTTTTCGGAATTTTAGGGAACTTTGATTGTATTATTTTCAAGTTAATTATATTCTGTCAAATTTTTCTACATACAGTAGTTCATATACAGTAGTTCTACATATAGTTCCGAAAACGACGTCGCCTTAGGGGAGGGGGTTCACAAGAAACGACGCAAGGCGATTTTGGGGGAAAGGGGCCCCGAAAAATCGGGATTTTGGATGGATGGCTCCTTAACGCGAAAACAGCTTCCTAAACCGAATCATCGATCAACTTTTTCGATTTTTCAGATCAATTTTTCAGGTTAACATCGATTTTTCTCTATTTTTACCTGTCCCAATTAGTATTGGGTATTGGGGGGTAAAAACCCCAATACCCAATACCCAATACCCAATACCTGGAAAACACCCCAATACACCCAATACCCAATACCCAATACCAGTTCGCACTCTAATTACTACGTCAATCTCTTCGAGGTCCGCCTTAGAGCTAGCATAAAAGGAGCCATTTTCTAGACACAAACATCTCTGGCTGTTTTTTGATTGATTTTTCACCGTTCAAGTTATAAGTCTAGCTATGTCTGGTCGAGGAAAGGGAGGTAAAGGATTGGGCAAAGGCGGTGCAAAGCGTCACCGAAAGGTGTTACGTGACAACATCCAGGGCATCACCAAACCTGCTATCCGTCGTTTGGCCCGTCGAGGAGGAGTCAAACGCCAGGGTTGCCAGGTTGGGGGTTTTACCCCCAAATCTGGGGGTATTTTGCCACCATTTGGGGGTGAAAATTTCATCTGGGGGTTGGGGGTACAAATCTGGGGTATTTGGAAATTTTTTGGGGGTTGGAGGTTTTTTGGGGGAATTTGCTAAAATTTAGGGGATTTTTTGGGGGTGCGGGATTTTTGAGAACTGTCTTCTTCAGACTAATCATCGAATGTTATTTTTTACCAGTGATGAATCAAAGTTCAACACATTGTTTTAAAAAACGTAATTTCATCGATCTGTCGGCCAAAAAAATTGAGGTTTGACATTTTGTATTCTGAAGAACTTTTTTATGAGGAACTTTCAAAACTCTACGTTAGAAATTCTTTTGCAACAGTGAAAAAAATTAGAAATATTGCGTGGGTACGCGGCATTACATAAAAATGTATATCAGAATCAGCGGGAAGTAAACTAAAACCGTGTCATAACTTGAAACAAAATTTTAGAAAATTTTATCCATAATTCTGTAGTTTTCTTTGCTGTCTGATGCCTGGTCTGATCGTAATTTGAGTGATTTGTTACAGAATTATATTTTGCAATTTAGTTGTACATGTAATAAATTTAATTCTTTCTGTTTCTCACTATATCTATCGTCTGCTGGAATGTGAAATTCAGCTTCCATCAGCTCTAAAAGTACATTTTAAATCTGGGGGGATTTTTTGGGGGTATTTTGAAAAGTCTGGGGTTTTCTGGGGGAATTTTTTCTCTGATTTAGGGGTTTTTTGGTCTGCAGACCTGGCAACACTGTCAAACGCATCTCCGGTCTGATCTACGAAGAAACGCGAGGTGTGCTGAAGGTGTTTTTGGAGAACGTCATCCGCGACGCCGTCACCTACTGCGAACACGCCAAAAGAAAGACCGTAACGGCCATGGACGTGGTCTATGCGCTCAAACGTCAGGGACGTACGCTCTACGGATTTGGAGGTTAAACATCAGCTCCACAACCTAATAAACCAACCCAACGGCCCTCTTCAGGGCCACCCCTGTATTGTGAAAGTTTTACTAGATTCATCTAAGTATACTACATAGAGTCTGTTCATTTCCATCCGTTAGGACTAAACTGATTGTCAAATGTTCTGCTGAACACCTCGGCCGAAACGATACTCTGCAGACACAGTTTAGTGGTTCTAAGTATCTCGGCCGAAACGACAGAGTCGTAGCTGTTCAAAAGACAGTGTCGCGTCTTGGCCATGGGTAGTTTACGCTATCTCGTGTGTCACGGCGGCCCCGGCACCCGTGGAAGCGGTGTGTTTGTGGGTTCGAAACCTGTCGAGGCGATGGGAAGTAGTCGACACAAAGCCCAACCCAGGCCGTCGAAAGTCAGCAATGGCAAGTAGATAAATGGGGACCGAACCTTAGCTGTCTTGCACAGACCACAGCAAAAGGGGAGGGTTGTTGTTAAGGAGGCTGCCGGACCTTGTGTCTCTTCCTGCTCTATAGCAGTTGGCTACTCCTAGTCCGAAAAGGACAAAAAGTTACAACAACAACAACAACAACAACAACAACTGACAACAAGTTCCTGCCGTTTAAAGCGGTTCACCGGAAACGACCTGCCCCGAAAAAAACGATTAGGCAATTAGCTGCAATAAGCAGAGCATTCTTTGTTAATGTCACTGGGACTGACCTTGCCTTTGGCGTTTATCTTTGATGCCAAGTCATACCGCCAATGTGCGCGCGTGCAAGCGGCCGACGCAAAGTCAATTAAGAATAGCCGCCTCTCGCTGACCGGTGCTGTGCAAAATTCTTACTCCCCACAGAACTGTACTCCCGGGAGTAATTTTTTGTTGCAAAATTATTACTCCCTATAATAATTGTTACTCCCTACAAAGATGACTCTCTGGAAATTGTGCAGGTGTAGGCATGTGTGTTATATTTTGCTCATTACTGACACCTACACGCAGAATGAGTTGTATTTATGTACATTTGTATGTACTACGACAGTTGTTGTTGTTGTTGTTGTTGTAACTTTTTGTCCGTTTGGACTAGGAGTAGCCAACTGCTATAGAGCAGGAAGAGACAGAAGGTCCGGCAGCCTCCTTAACAACAACCCTCCCCTTTTGCTGTCGGTCTGTGCAAGACAGCTAAGGTTTGGTCCCCATTTATCTACTTGCCATTGCTGACTTTCGATGGCCTGGGTTGGGCTTTGTGTCGACTACTTCCCATCGCCTCGACAGGTTTCGAACCCACAAACACACCGCTTCCACGGGTGCTGGGGCCGCCGTGACACACGGGATAGCGTAAACTACCCATGGCCAAGACAGTATCGTAATCACTGGTCACTCACATTACACTCATAAATTTGTCGCGAGGAGCAAAGGCCTAAGTCCCGACTGACTTGGGTTGGCAATAAAAGGCAGGACAAAACATTTACAAGTAGGATTAAGATAGCAGAAATACAGAACAGCCCCGGTTGCGACCATTTGAACCTTTTGCGCAGTCCTTGCTATGAATGAAAACAAACTAGAGCAGCTGACTGCCTGCTTAGAGAGATGCCAATATCTAACTCAGACGAACGAGTTCAGACTTCAGAGAACTACAGTATTTGCTAGCTATTCGGAGCACCTGTACCCGAGCTACGCAGAACTGTCCTTACTACCTAGTTTTGGGTCGGGAACCGCGCTTGCCAGTGCACTGCCATTTCCAGTAGCTGACCGTAACACAGATTTTGACTTCGAAGCTGCAGTATAACACCGGCTGAAGGCAGTTTCTCGATTGAAGGGGAGTCAGAAAGAAGCCAAGAAGAATGTGAAAGAACAGGCGAAGTACAAGGCCGCATGGGTTGCCAAACAGGCTAACAACGCATGAGTGAAGGTCAGTGATTTAGTCAGAAGCCACAAAGCTACAACACTCGGGCCAGCACTACAATGTAGCAACACGTGTCGCATACTTTGAGTGTGTATATTGCTTTATTGCGTAAAAGTGCATGTTTGTTATGTTACATGTATGTTATGAGTATAAAATTGTTCGACCTTTATGCATAACCAACAAAACAAGTTAGGGAGTAAGGATTTTGCAAGAAAAAGTAAGGGAGTAATAATTTTGCAAGGGGGAGTAACAATTTTGCAGTGTAAAAGATAGGGGAGTAATTTTTTGCAGGGAGTAAGGATTTTGCACAACACCGGCGGCCGCAAACCGGCCGGCCGATTAACGGGACACATAACCGACCAATACTGAAGAAGTTTATGGGTCAGATACTAGTAAACACAGCACACTCGCAACACAATCACTAAAAGCAACTACTCAATACAAATACAGTGGAACACTCATCCAAAACAATCAAACTCGTCAGTACGTACGTAGTAGAGTATTCATACCACTAACTAAGTACATTTCAAAATACCGTGCATTCTGTGTTTTTTTGCGAATAACTCCTTATGGAAGCGTCGGAACGCGTTGAGATTGAAATGTTGAATTATACTACATTTTATACTACAAAATCTAAAATTATACTACATTTTTATACTACAGCCGATTTTTCGATACTTTTCGAAGGTCAATTATACTACAGGTAGTATTATTATACTACACCCGGCAACACTGTTTATCGCGCGATTTTGAAAAAGAAACCGAAAATTCCTAGCTGCATGTAAGTAATGTCCCAGAAGAAATAAAGTGCAACAGAAAATGCACTGACAAAATAAAGGTGCCTCTCGCATGAAAGAGAGTATAATCTGAATACATCAAGAGGACGTAGCTAGTTCTAACCAATTCACAAAACAAAAGTAGTAAAACTAGGGACCGGCACGCGAAAATTCAAAATGCTCCTAGGCGAAATTGGGCTTCAGAATTGAAAAGAGCACACTTTATGCAGTCTATCAAAACAAACCGGAACGGAATTGGTTGGATAATAAGCGAGTTATGACCGTTTAACTGCGTCACCCAGCGTGCCACCTTTTCTTCCTAGAAAGTTGACCGCAGCGTACATACCGATATGACCGATGTACTTTATCAGACTGTCACTCGTAAACCCCTGCGCCGATTCTGATGGGACCGGTGTCATTCTAATCGCAATGCGATTTTCTTTTACATTTTTTATATACCAAGACTGTAGGACTGCGTCTACCACCTTTATATACCGAACAAACACCTTGGTAGCTCGAACTAGAACTGAATAGTAGAGTGTGAACTATTCCTGTGTTTTCCACGTACATTTGTATATGCAACAGCGGGGCTGGGGTTCTGCTCCCCTCCCACCGACTTGGGCCAAACCCCCCGATAGGGGAGCACCCCCCCACCAAAACGATCTTTTCCACTCTCCCTCTCCGATGTTTCTGGCACAATTTTTTACAGTTTCAGACAAGGATGAGCTGCTACAATACATGTAACAGGTGGTCTGCCCCCCACCCGAAATATTCCAGACCCCCGGATTGCCCCCCCTACTTCCTCCGATTTGTACTTTGGTGAGAATTCCGGATCAGGTGTAGCGCGGGGGGAATCAGGAACCGATCCCAAACAAAATAAATGTTTTTAATGATTATAATTAATCATAAATTAACACGCCTTATCGATAAATATCGATTATCGATAATTTTTGGAAAAATTCCAAAATCGCCCAAAATGGTCGTGTTGTATATCATTTGAAAGCCCTTCGCCTGGCGAGTCTAATGATCACTACATCAACATAGGGCAAGCCCCGGGGGCCTGTTTTGCCAAATATATAAGTACCCCTAGAGACGCATCAGTATAGGCAGGCTCCGGAGGACCTGTTTTCATACATGGCCCATGTAACATGGGCCAGGGGTGTGGGAGTATACCCCTCGCCGGCCAATACCCCCTCGGCCGGCCATATCCCCTCCCCTCCCCCCTCCCAGACGGAGAAAATTTTCGCTTATTTAAGGCAAAATAGGTATATTTTGGCCTTTTTGGACCCCCGAGGTCTCCATACCCCTTCCGGATTTTTCCGGCCCATGTATGCCTGTTCTCCAAATATAAAAATACCCCTGGAGGGACGCATCAGTATAGGCACGCTCCGGAGGGCCTGTTTTCCAAATATAGAAAGACCCCTAGGGGACGCATCAGTATAGGGCACGCTCCGGAGGGCCTGTTTAAAAAACATAAAAATACCCCTAGGGGACGCATCGGTATTGGGAACGCTCCCGGAGGGCCTGTTTTCCAAATATAAAAATACCCTAGACACGCATCAGTACAGGGCACGCTCCTGAGGGCTTGTTTTCCAAATATAAAAATACCCCTAGGGGTATCAATCAGTATAGGGCACATTCCGGAGTCGTATAGTCATAAGAAAGTTAATTAATTAATATCTAGTCCATTTCTGACCTTCCCTGATTCCCCCACCCCCAGCTACACCTAACCCTATCCGACTTTCGTTCGTTACTGGATTACCTTCCGTAATCTTGGAATATGCAACTCAAATTTGGGAAAACATATCTTTAACACTTATGAATAAACGCTGAAAATTTGAAGGAATTCCACTGACATATAAATGAAAACGAATTATATTAAGTTAACTCGAATAAGCGATTACAGGTTTTTACCGCTTTTGTACCATATTTATTGACTACACACGTTAAGCCTGAGCAGGATTCACCTTATATTGATTAGCAGAGACGCAAAACTACTAAAGGATTGTGAAGAAGCAAAATAAAAACCATTGGCTTTGGGCTGCTTAGGATCCCCAATACGTTCCTATTCGATACCCCCTAATTTTATCGACCTCATCAACTTTAACCCAATTTCCGGGATCTTTGGCGGACCTAGCAGACCAATGCTCAGTCATTTGAGTAAGAGGAACACCTAAACTAAAATTTAAGCGGGCGCACCTTTTTAATTTGTTCTTTGTTTAAGAGCAAACTTTCGTTTTCTGAAAAAATACCGATTCTGCCTATGCTTAACCATGTAAAATTTCAATCTGATTTCCGGGATCTTTGGCTGCATCGATGCCGAAAAAAAATGGCTCAAACGAAAGATGATCAACGCCTCTTTAATACCGTCGGGCGCACCTTTTGAGATCATAAACTTTTTTTTACACTGACGCTGTTTTTCCGCTTATTTTAGCCGAAAACAACCGCAGCTTAGCGTATAGCAAGGTGATTTGGGTGAATAGTTATGTTAAAATAATCAAAACAAAAAACCATAAAAAGAACGCGCTTTTCTAGCCGCATTTTTTAATAAAACATGATTTTGATCCCCGCGACACCAGTGTGGTGAAAACGTGCGAAGAAAATTAGGCACGCGGAGCGGCGCAAAATTGGCCGCCGTTGCCGGTCCCTAGTAAAACAAATAACGTTCTTTCACTCAGAAATGGTGGCCCTGAAGAGGGCCGTTGGGTTGGTTTATAGGTAGATTGGAGTGTAGTCTTATTTCTTGTCTCCTCCGGTCTTCTTCGGCAGCAATACGGCCTGGATGTTGGGGAGAACGCCGCCCTGTGCGATGGTGACTCCCTGGAGCAGTTTGTTCAGCTCCTCATCGTTGCGCACGGCCAATTGAAGATGTCGGGGGTTGATGCGGGTCTTCTTGTTGTCGCGAGCTGCGTTGCCGGCCAACTCGAGCACCTCAGCAGCCAAGTACTCCATCACCGCAGCCAGATAAACGGGCGCTCCGGCTCCCACACGTTCAGAGTAGTTGCCTTTTCTGAGCAGACGGTGGATTCTGCCCACTGGAAACTGCAGACCTGCTCGGCTACTACGAGACTTGGCCTTTCCTTTCGCCTTGCCTCCTTTACCTCCACGGCCAGACATAGTTAATTTAATCGTAAGGGAAACACGATACAGAGCAAAATTATAATTGAGGAGATAGAAATAGATTTAAACAGTGTCTTATAAATAGCAGTTGGGTATGTTTTGGCAGGCCGTTGAAAATGGCAGCGCCGGCGCGTTATTAGACAGCACTCTCTGTGGCTGCATAGGAACGTTTAACGGTCACCCAAAACACACTCAACTCTCTGTTATGGGCCACGGCCAGACACAGGCCGACATCCTTCGCTGTTTATTTGCTTTTGAGAATCTGATTCTAGCTGTTAACCAACTATGCCACCTAAGCCCAGTGCAAAGGGAGCCAAGAAGGCCGCCAAGTCTCAGAAGAAGGGACGCGGAACGGGTGAGAAGAAGCGTCGTCACAAGCGCAAGGAGTCGTTCGCCTCCTACGTCTACAAGGTGTTGAAGCAGGTGCACCCCGACACCGGAATCAGCTCCCGAGCCATGTCTATCATGAATTCGTTCGTGAATGACATCTTTGAGCGAATTGCCAGCGAGTCATCACGTCTGGCCCACTACAACAAACGACATACGATCACGAGTCGGGAGATCCAAACCGCTGTTCGACTGCTGCTGCCAGGCGAGTTGGCCAAACACGCAGTGAGCGAAGGAACCAAAGCCGTCACCAAGTACACCAGCTCCAAATAAAGTGACATCGGTCCTGTGACCACCCCATAAACCAACCCAACGGCCCTCTTCAGGGCCACCCTCACTTGTGAATGAATTGAACATTGTTTTAGTTCTTTATGTAAAAAAATAAGCACATACATACACTACGCCTGTTTACATTGTCTTGCCACTCTGTCTTAGTTTGTCAAAAATATAAGAAACTAATGAATTATGTACTAAAACTGTCTATTTTGTGCTCAGAACGCCTTCTAAATGCGTTTTTGAAGGCAAAATTTTCTCGCCATTATAAACTACTAAAACTTGTTATTTCTGTTAATTTTAAGCTCGGAATGCGTTTTAAACGCGTTTTTGAGGGCTAATTTTGCTAAATTTTCTTACCCTGGTTGGGCAGCGACCCAAACAGGCACTTTCAAAATTTTACACCCCCCCTTTCCAAAATCCTGGATACGCCACTGGGTCGTGGTAATGAGGTCTGCCGCACGTACAAATGTGGAGAGGGAACTGTAAGATGGCCAGGTGGTTCAACAAACGGAAGCAATCAGATATTTTCTTTTTCCCGGAACGCAACCTATCAGAACAAAACAATGTAAGGTGCAGAGGCAAGCTGATTTAAGAAAATTATGTAATTACTGTTTCTTGTAATAGTGCTGCAGTAAAAAATTGTGCGGTAATTGGTTGTGCGCAAGTTGGTAGTTCCCCTCTGTATCGTCTATTTTCCTCAAATTGGATGTGTTGCTTTGCTACCCCTAAACGTAGTAAAAAGATTGTTCTTGTAAATAATGGCATAAATGAAATTAATTTTCTATAAGTTTAATTTCAAGCGTTTCAGACGCTCAAAAAGTCAGGTTTGATTCTGATGGAAAATCTCAAGCAAAAAGTTTGGTGTGACCGAACACTGGTGACTAGTGTTTCCGATCAAATTAAAATTAAATAACAAAATTAAATTGTTTTGGCCAAAATCACCAAGTAAATAGCAATTTAATAACAAATTAAATTTCTCGCGATGGCTGTCAAACAAATTAAAATTATATTAAATTTCGTAAAATTGGCCTAGAAATTTGATATAAATTTGATATTAATTTGATATAAATTTGCTTCGTTTCGCAGCTTCACTAACCAAAGTCTGGCTACAAAACAACAAGTTCAGTCCAAAGATGACCTTGTTCATGCCATAGCAAAGATATCAACTCATTAAATGCTATTTTGAAGACCATTTGTCGTCATCTAAAGAAAGGTCAACTCATTTTGAACTGACTCGACCCAGGTTTTGAACTGTTTTTCTCAGGAATTTAGTATTGATTTTAGCAAATTTATATTTAATTCATATCAAATAACAAATTTGTATCAAATTAAATTTCAGAATTGGGGTACCAAGCAAATTAATAGCAAGTTATTTTCTTCTGAAGGCTGAGCAAGCAATTTAATAGTTATTTAATTTCAAAATAAATTTACTCGGAAACACTACTGGTGACAGATTTTATTTATATTATCGCCTGAAAAATATTTTTTAAAGTGT
The DNA here is from genome assembly GCA_030248155.1 of Sabatieria punctata. NCBI lineage: Eukaryota > Metazoa > Nematoda > Chromadorea > Araeolaimida > Comesomatidae > Sabatieria > Sabatieria punctata. The sequence continues at coordinate 46,307 of JASANB010005217.1, read as the reverse complement.
GTGGAACATTCAGAATTTTTCTCAAGAATACCACTTTTCATCAGAACTTCAAGGAAATTAACACACAAATCCAAATTTTTAGACAGAACAGGTCCTCTTACATTTTTAAAATGAATCTAAATTCACAGTTTGCTACTTGTACAGGGTCTGCCAAAAAAAAAACATCCCGCAGATGTTTCGCTGTAGCAACCGCAAACCTCAAGCGATTTCATTGAATGCTTTTTATATGAAAGATTAATAAATTCTTAAAAGGTTGCTGAAATTTTTATTGATGTACTCTGCTTAGATCCTGAGATATTCGCTTTCAAAATCAAAACAGTGATTTTGGCAGTGAACAAGAAGGATTTTTATTATTCCGCTGAACTTGGTAATAAAACGGATTCCTACTGCTGATGGCTATTGGAGGCTATATTTGAGAAAGACACGCTCGGTTTACTTCACCAGTAAAGTCTCTTTGGGCAAATTTACGGCCTTGGTAAAAGAGCAAAATTTGCCGCAGCATTTGTTATTTAGTTAGGCTACGTAATACAGTATAGATAAAAAAAATGTCCCATCGCTTTTTCGGCCTTCACTCAAACGTTTCGTTCTCAGTCACTTCTTTACCGATTTGGCTCAAATTTTCAGCAAAAATTAACAACATGGTTGGCTAAATATTCTGCAAGTGTGGTGCCAAAATTCCGACTCATGCTGGTTTTATGACCCGAAAACTAGGAATGAGGGTGGTCCACGCAAATTTAATTTTTTTCGGTAATACAAGGCATACATGTAACAGGGGGGGTCTGGGGGGGTCTGCCCCCCAACCGACTTAGGCCAGACCCCCCCAGATGGGGACCCCCCCCCCCGAGACGATTTCACCGACCCCCCCTCCGATTTTTCTGGCAAGTAAATTTTCGAGCAAATTTTTGCAATTTTTTACAATTTCACACACAAAAATTGCCAAAATCGCCTGCAAAACAGCACTTTTTAGCTGTATTTCAGCCCAAATTAGCGATTTTTGGCGATTTTTAGCCCAAAAATTGCGATTTTTTCGATTTTTGAGCGTTTTTTAGCGCCCACCCCCCTCACCCAAACTTTTGGCTCAGACCCCCCCCCCGGCCGGCCGGCCGGCGCCAGACCCCCCCAACCCCCCCTCCCCCCATCGGCGGATGACCTGTTACATGTATGATACAAGGAGTACAGTCCTGAAACTTGCAGGAATGATTGGTGTTGCTATTGGGCATAACATACTAAGCGGGCAGCCCTGTAACTCAAAGGGCACTAAAATGGGGGAATTTCAAAAACATGACGAAATATGACTTTTCTTCGTAAAACCGGTAAAATGACGATTCTAAAGATTTTCAATTTTCAAAAAACGCTGCAGGGATGGTTACTATGGTGTGGAACAGAGCTTAAATATCAGGTTCATTTATTTGTCGAACTTCCTGCTACAATCTATGTTGATTAACAACAGATTCAGTGATTCTAGAAGGTGCAGATTTCTTAACTATGGGATTTTCACTCATGTTTTTGAAATTCCCCCATTTTAGTGCCCTTTGAGCTACAGGGCTGCCCGCTTAGTATGTTATGCCCAATAGCAACACCAATCATTCCTGCAAGTTTCAGGACTGTACTCCTTGTATTACCGAAAAAAAATAAATTTGCGTGGACCACCCTCATTCCTAGTTTTCGGGTCATAAAACCAGTATGAGTCGGAATTTTGGCACTAAACTTGCAGAATATTTAACCAACCATGTTGTTAATTTTTTCTGAAAATTTTGGCCAAATCGGTAAAGAAGTGACTGAGAACGAAACGTTTGAGTGAAGGCCGAAAAAGCGATGGGACATTTTTTTTGATCTACATATACTGTATGTCAAATATGGCGACTCGTGGCCTGTCGCTCCGACGGCTTTGTGTTACTCGGGCGATAAACTTTGTGACTAAACTGTGACTCGTTAGCCCTCAGCAGTAGGAATCTATTTTATTGTGAAGTGCAACGGAATCGCTCTTGTTCTTTGCCAAAATCTGTTTCGACTTTGAGAGCAAATATCTCAAGAACTAAGCAGAGTATTTTAACAAAAAGTTCACCAATCTTTGAAGAATTTATCAAACTTTCAGTTGAAAAAAAAGGATTTATTCAAATCGGTTGAGATTCATGGTTGCAAAAGTAAAAAATCTGCTGGGTCACTAATCACTAATCTGCTGGTGCTTAATCACTATTGCTCATTGCAAGAATAAGATTGAAATCGGTTGAGATTTGCGGTTGCTACTGTCAAAAATCTGCGGGGTTGTTTTTTTGGCGGACCCTGTATATTACAGGTTATTGATTGATTGGTACAGTTAAAAATGCCCGACAAATCCAGTATAAATACCACTGAAGATCTATGCATTTTAACACTACATAGATCTTGTGCTAGAACATAGATCATAGATCTACATAGATACATAGATCTAGAACGAGAATGTTGTCACTTACAGTCGAAAAAATTGGCTGACTGACTCTGAGCAAGCTTCCGATTCCGATCCGATTTGCGGGGGGGGCCTTTACGGCCTGCGATCAGATTCGAGGTCCATTCCGCTACCCCCGTGGTTTCGTCATCTCGGACGTTTCCCTTCTTTCACTGCCAAGCCACTCAAGCCATGCTGTTGGGCGCCAGGTACTAAGAGAGTGCCTGGCGTGGTGACGTCATGGTGCTGTCAGCTACCAACGGCCGCCCGGCGGACTGACACTAAACCGGTATCAGCCTTATTGCTGGTCTCTCAGACAGTCTTTGATCTTCCCTCCAACGCGGCATGCTTTTTGGAGCGGCTTTCGGTGCAACGACAGATCCAGTTGGTTCCCATTTTACCTACTCACTGTAACCAGTTTTCGGTGGCCTGGGTGGAGCGTTGTGCCGACGACAAACTCTTTGCAGCAATAAACTTGCCGCGCCGAGAGGATGAACCACTACAACCGCTAGGGATGCAGTGGCCGCCCGGACTCAGAGGCAGCGAGCTACCCACTGAGCCAACGACGCGGCCTGAGCAAGCTTAAATGATACTAGAAAAAATGTTGACCACAAAATTCCCCCAAATTTTGCAAAAATCCCCCAAATTATTCCCCATGCCCAAACGAAATTCTCCCCAAACGGAAAAAAATTTCCCCAATTTTGGGGGAAATCGCCCCAACCTGGCAACACTGGCCAAACACATAACCGGGTATAACACGCAAATTCACACCATCGCGCATAATACTCAAGTTTTTATCTTTCACAAGACAGGGTGGTCCTGAAGAGGGCCGTTGGGTTGGCTTTATAGTTGAAAGCGGCCATGTATCCTCTGAATCCTACAGAGTACGTTAGACCACGTCCATGGCAGAGATCCAGTGTTGCCAGGTGCTAGCTAGTCCAGCATACTACCACCAGCTCAAAATTATACTACTTTATACTACACTTTTCGAAAATATACTACGTTTTCATACTACGCTGTAAAACTGTCAGATCGAAGATTTACAGAATAGAAAAGTGTTATATAAAGCAGCCTGCAATGGCAGATCAGTTTCAATTCCCACTCAGAGACTTTTATACAAGTTTAAAGCTTTATTGACTCTTAAAATCATCGAAAATTTGTGACTTTTGCCAGTTCGCATATGGCTTATCCTTCTCATTCCGCTCAGGGATTACCCTAAAAACAGTGTTATTTCAAAAGGACTTCAGAATTATGTTAAAGGTGGATGAAAGTACGTTTACTTCAGTATAATGACACGCAACATAAAGTACTGTTGCAGTCCCAGAATCTAGCAAATTCAAATATAGAGTAAAATGGTTACGATTTGCACTTCTATGTAAAACATCAAACAATGATACACTCATACGTATAACGGGGATCCGGGGGTCTGCCACCCACCCGACTTAGGCCAGACCTTCCACCGAGACGATTTTTTCACCCCCACCCCTCCGATTTTCTGGCAAGTAATTTTTTGAGTAAATTTTTGCGATTTTTTACAATTTCAGACACAAAAATTGCCAAAAATCGCCTGTAAAACAGCACTTTTTAGCTGTATTTGAGCTCAAATTTTCGACTTTTGACGAATTCTACCTCGCAATTATGGCAAAAATTGTGACTTTTTGAGCGTTTTTAGTGCCCAACTCCTCCCTAGAATTTGGGCTCCGTCCCCCGGCCCAGCCCCAGACGTCCCCCCAACCCCCTCCCGGCGGATGACCTGTTAAATGTATGGATAGACTTCGTCAATTTCACAGTCCCTAAGCCTAAGTCTAGCGCGATTTTGACGGATGGTATCCAAATATACCATTTCTATTAGAATAGGACATCAAACTGTGTTTTTCTCTTGGTTGAACAATGAAGTCATACATTTTTATGTTGTGAAAGGTACGCATTATCCTATCAAACAGTTTTGTTGAAAATCAATCGAAACGGTTTGATTGAAGAAGCTGATTGTTTGTCCAAAAATGGATACAATCACCGATTTATTTGATTTTTTCTCATAAAGAATAAATGATTATGTCAATTTGATGTGATAGAAGGCAAAACCTGTTTTCAACCAGAAAAATATCTGCGAGTTTTCTTAAAGTACGGAAAAGATAGCATCTGAAATGGAAATGTTGAATTATACTACATTTTATACTACAAAATCTAAAATTATACTACATTTTTATACTACATACTGCAGCCGATTTTTCGATACTTTTCGAAGGTCAATTATACTACAGGTAGTATTATTATACTACACCTGGCAACACTGCAGAGATCCATAGTTTACTTTTGTTACATTTACATGGTGCATACGGTCGACCTCGGAGAGATTGTCGCACTTTCCACATAGAGTCCACCGGTGAAGGGAAAAAATTATGTTGTCTTTGTTAAGCGATCAAGATCGTCGGCCGAATAGTGACTACTAATTGACATCACATATTGTGCAATTTGAGTAACTCATAAAGTGTGCGTATTGTTTAGTCTAAAACTTACATATTGCTAAGATCTGTTCTCTATCCGTTTATTACTTATCAGAAAATTCTTCAATTGCAACAATAAATTTGAAATAGCATAACGGTATCTTAGTACATCATTTTAACATGGATGCTTTTAAGTAGGTCAGCAAACTTTTGTTTAAAGTAAATCGAGTTCTTTTGTTGTTTTGGCTCGGAAAAGGAACAAACCACTTGGCAACCTGTTCGCTCGCTATCGAAGAGGTCATGCATTAAAAAGGTCTTTCATTACAAGTGTTTGCTTTGAACGCCTCAATTGTCACGGTCTACGCCTGCCTATAGTGCATACGTCAAACTGAGAAAAATGGCTTTGTGCTTAGGACGACTTCTGCTGACGGCCTTTGTATTGCTTCTGGTCAGAAAAACACTGATGGGCCTGACAGTAATGTACGGAGTGCGACAGTGTGCTGCCCAAGTTTCAACCGAAGCCATCCTCGGCAGCCGGGAATTTTATAATCTGCTGCAGAAATTGAAGAGTTTACAGGGTCCACCGACTATATTTATGCTCAACAAATTTGCTGTAAATATGACATTCAATTTTTTGTGCAACACTCAGAGAATGGCTGGTGTACACGACAGAATTGTTCTGGTGACGCTCGACTCTGAGGCCAGAAGACAGGTCACAAGACATTGGGCTGGTATCAAACAACTTTACTGGCCTGACACTTGTCTGGCTCAGGAGGTTACGTACTACGTATTTCTCTATGAGTAGATGGCAAGTCCATTTCAGAAACCGTTCAGCTACGGCGAGGCTAACTACCAGTTGATCTACTTACTGCGGGCTAGTTTAGCGTCCGCTTTTTTGGAGTCTGGATTCGATGTTTGGCTGACACACCAACATTCTTTTTGGACTTCTAACCTACTGGATTTGAGGCCGGAGCAAGAGGCTGGCGTGGACCTGATCTTTGACAGCGCAGGAACCCCAACCGAAGACTTCGTTTTGGGTAAATGCTTAGATGTATTGCATTGCCTGCAGTACCTGTGAACGGTGTTCAGGAGGCAACTACTTCATCAAATCGAACGCCAAAACAATCCGCTTCTTCTCACGCGTCCGCCGATTTCTGATCGGCTGGTGGATGCCTGATAATGCCATAATGACCCTTCTCTGTATGACGGAAGATTACGGTCGCTGTGGCTTCTTTTCTCGAAGGTGAGTAATAATTTTAAATTTTGATGACTTGATAGCGCCTCAAATGGCGGTAGATATTATTAGAAGTTGTGTTTTAGTGATGTGACCAACTGGGGCTGGCTGTACGGAAACCAATCTGTGGTGCCAAAATTGATTCTGTTCGACGCAGAGGAAGGTGGAAGCGGTTCAAAACTGCAGAAGATGAAAGCAATGGGACTGTACTTTTTGTCAGACGAAAGTGCAGCTGTTTGCAACCAGTCGCGAATTGCTCAAGCGATGCAATGGGTGGGTGGCAGTAAACGCATCGTGGCCAAAAAGTCTTGGCTTCAACTCAATATGTGCCTCTACGGATGGATAGCCGACACATTCGCACCTCATAAAATTCCAGTGTTTGGAAATTATTTAAAGAAGTTTCTGTTAATTATTGCATACTTCCTAGTACTGCCGTTGTAACGCTACGTGGGAGGAAGTGCTTATTTCTAACAATATACGTGTATATGAATGAAATGAAAGCTAATCCTAATCCTCTGCGCGGATTCAACAAAATTATTGCGTACACAGAATAATTTTACTGAGTGCAAAGCTAATAGCAATCTGCTACTGGGTGTGGTAAGCAATGGTCTGTCGGCTTTTGCTTATGGTGTTGGTAATTTCTACTGTCTGCCAATCGGAAAGATGTGGTTTCAAAAAGTTCTTCCGAAACTTGGGCGTTGAGCTAAGCAAGGATGTGGCCTTGCAAACTGTCAGAGTTCGCATTTATTCTGACTGCATTTCCCAATGCTGCAAGTTACAAGGTAACCAACTAACTACAACTCTTCCTTTATCTATTTTCCTCCAGTTGGCGACATAGCTATTGTTTAAGATTGCATGGGATTCATGTTCGAAACCGATCGCAATGTCAACACGAGCTGCACACTGGTCAGTTGTTCAATGTACACGTGTCAACTGCGCAAAGCACAGAGCATTGGTCTGATCTATGTTAGAGAACCCCCACCACCGACCACCACTACAACAACTACACCAACCACTTGGACCACAACAACGACTGCCAGTTCACCGCCGACCACTCAAACACTGTCGGTCTCCATTGCTGCCGACCGTTCGAAGCAACTGCTCCGTGACCCACCAGTACCAGCACCAGCTTTAGGTCTATTTGCTGCCATTTCGCAACGTCAACTTGCTTGGGCACTGCCAAACATGCTCGCTGTCTCTGCAATTTGGCTATTTTTGTGAACTAGTTGTATTTTGCTTAGCTACAAAGTATACAGTATGCTCGCAATTTGAAGGGCTTTGCTGCAAATCCGGCAGCCATATGTGTGATCGTTGATTGTGGTATGTACTGCGTGGTATCTCTGTGAGCTGCAGCTGTCTCTATCTCTCTGCTATAATCTAAAAGCAGTGATGTTGGCATTGTTGTTGTTTGTTTTTATGAATAGTGTTGCGGGACAGTTAGGTCAACAACAATGTGGAATCAAGAAGTTTTTTGAACAGGCTGCCACGGAGCCGGTAGGAGGACTGGAGCTAGATACGCTGGAAGCTGAAGTCTATACCCAGTGCGTAGATGCCTGCTGTCAGATAGAAGGTTTGTTCCATCGGTAAAACTGTTGTGGTTTAGGCAGGCAGCAGCGTATAGTGGGAAACGAAAATCTGTCAAACATAGAAAAACAAATAGATTCTGTGCTAAAACTGTTAAATTTTTTTGCTCAGAATGCCTTCTAAATCGTTTTCGTTATAATTCCAATTCTAATAGAATTCTAACGTTGAACGAACGCCAACTTTTCAAAATTTTCTCCCTTTTGCAAAATCCTCGTACGCCTCTGAACGGGCCTCTATGCACATCGTAGAGTGCGAACAATACCTAAAAAACCCAATACCCCAATACCCAATACCCAATACCAATACCTGAGACCCCCAATACCCAATACCCAATACCCAATACTTGCATAGCTGGGCCAAAAATTTCATTTCAGTGGACAGGTACATTCTAGTTGTGTACACAAGATTTTTCGTTCTGCAATTAAAATTTTTTAAGGGGCTGGTTTGGCCGCTGGCCAAGCAGGGCGAGAAAATTTTGAAAAATTAGCCTTTCACAAAGCATTTAGAAGCCGTTTTAGGCGTAAAATTAGCAGAAATTAACAGTTTTGGTACTTAACATTTCGTTATTCAGTCGTGTTTCTTACTTCCGGCGATTTGTTTTCTAACTCGGCCGGAAATTGTGTGCACCACCGCAATAGCCATGGATATGGTGCTAGTACATTTTTATTTTAGATAAGAACACAGAAATTAATTACTGGTGTAGCGCTTAGAAAAGCGTACACTTTAGGAAATTCTACTAACGTTTAGTTGATTAGGCCGTCCATAAACGATAACATTCCAGAGGGGGAGGGGGCGGCTGAAGTGCGACGATAGACCACACACCAGGAGGGGGAGGGGTGAGCAAAAAACGACGTCGGAATTTTAGGGAACTTTGACTGTATTATTTTCAATTTGAGAATATTCTTTCAAAGGTTTCTACAATGCAGAAAAGCTTCCCAGAGTGGTTGTAGCTGTCTATTCGATTAATTGTACAGTATTGCAACAAGAAAACATGACAGTACAGTACTGTATGTACTGCACTTTTATCGGGGGGAGTAAACCGAAAACGACATCGTCTTAGGGGGACGGGTCCCTAGAAACAAGGCGATTTTGGGGGACGGGGCTCCGAAAAATAGGGATTATGGAACGCCGTCGTTTATGGACGGTTCCTTAGCGCCAAAACAGCTTACTAAACCGAATCATCGTTCAACTTTTTCGATTTTTTCAGATCAATTTTTCAGGTCAACATCGATTTTTCTCTATTTTTAATTGTCCAATTTAGTATTGGGTATTGGGGGGTAAAAACCCCAATACCCAATACCCAATACCTGGAAAACACCCCAATACACCCAATACCCAATACCCAATACCAGTTCGCACTCTACGTACCTATGGACGTAGCTTTTCGATTTTTTCTACCTCTGCCCTCACTACTGTTGATTGGGTATACCGAACCCATACCGAAAAATGGGTATTTTTGGGAATACCTACCCAATAAATACCTACCGATTCCAGGTATTTTAATAAATACCCAACTGGGTATACCGATTATTTTGGGAATACCCAGGTATATGGGAATTGGTATTTTTGTCCAGCTTAGTGCAATTTTTATCGAAAATTCCCTATAATCACATTGTTTTCCTTGTAATTTTGCATTTTTGGGGTATGCAGAGAAACACATTGTGTAACGATATCCCTCCAAAATATCGAATTTGAAGGATTTTTAGTTCTCTGACGCAACTCCCTGTCCCAAACTTGCTTTGTCATTAAAAAGCGTTGGGCTAATTTTGGCTTAACTTCACACTGCTCCATAATAATTAAGTCTCTATGTACTTGATGTACACTACATTCACAATCAACAAAATAGCCCCGCATTTTGTCACTGCTCGTTAGATCTCCATCCTGCACGCTAGCTTGCCTTAAAACTACAGTAATGGAACATTTCTCTTAGCCAAAATTATTTATAGAAACAATTTTCACTCACGTAAAACGAAAAAATAATTTAAAAAATTCCTGAAAAACTGTAAATCCCATTGCTTTTGATGGATTTTCTAGCCTCTGACCTTGGAAATGACTGAATCCATGGCCTTGTAAATGGGAAATTCAGTTTTTTGACTTTGTAAAACATTTTCAGCAAATACCGAATAAATACCGGTATACCGGTATTTTTGCGAATACCTACCCATACCGAACCGATTCCTGGGTATGCCGAAAAATACCTACCCATACCGAACCGATTCCTGAAAATCCCATACCCAAACAACAGTAGCCCTCACCTAATCGATGAAAATAATTCTTGCCGCAGTGATTCTGCGACAGACTATTCACAACTTTGTATTGTACGTACGTACGTATGGTTATCAGAGTGTAGTAATACGTAGTATAGTAAGCTAGCTAACTTTAGCAAGACGCGTCAGGAAGGTACTGTACTGCAATGGAATGCATGTTATCATGTAAATGTTCATCTTTCAGCATGCACTGGATTCGTGCTGAACGAAACGCGTCCGTACGACGTTCTATGCACCTTCATCAACTGCGTTCTGCCCGAGTGTCAGCTACGTCCCAGTTCAATCAACGCCCTGCTGTACGTCAGAGATTTACCCACCACCAGTAGCACGATGTCGTTGACTAGCACAGAAACAGCGTCTACACGTAGAAGCACGCCGCTGCCGGCAACTACAACTTCTTCCTTACTGACAAAAGCTGCAACATCCTATCACTCAAGAACTGCTGATGCAGCCAGGACTGAGGCAACCTCTTCAACCACTTCTGTCAAGATCACTTTACCCCTCACTGGTATGCCGACAGGGCAGTCAAAGGGAGTGGCGAGCACGCAGTCGAGTAACCTATTGGAGCAGGGATCTGAAGTAATAGATGAGCTGCTTAAAGCACTCAGTTCGAGATCGAGCCGACCAGTGCCTTGTCAATGGGTTGTTGTTAGTTTTCTTTCGGCTTGTTTCATTTCAATGACTCGCTTTCATTAGCCATTCTATCGGCTTTCAATCGAGCGTGTCTGGTGTTATATAAATCTTGACACTAGCTGTTGAGACGTTAATCACCCCAGTCGGTCGAATTTTATAGCCAGCCGTGCTGTGCTTTGTGTCGGTCGTCGCTACCGAGCTGTTTGGTGAATATTAAAAACAGATAATGATTGTTTAGCAGCTTGACGTTGTGACGTACTGAGAAGGGTGCGGAGGAAGTTGGAAAGTTGGAGGGAAATCGTGTTATGTCGGGCGATCTAATTTTTAGGGCCAGCACCGACATTGATTTTGCCTCGGGCCCTGACACACTGATTTGCGCTTCTGTCGCCCCCACTGCCGCGGTGCTTTTTTCCCAATAAAAAGGTGAACCGTCATCTACTGGTAGCGCGGCGGCGAGAGCAAATAATTTCTCTAAGTGCCGCGTACCAGCCGAATCCACGTTTAGAAGTTGTCTTTGAGCGCAGCTTAATTGACGAGCTTGTATTGCTGCTGACAACAATTAGCTGAGGCGGCGATAGACAGAAGTAGAGTAATCACTGCTGACAACTTCTTTCGAGACCGAGCCAGACCACTAGAGTGAAAATTGAGTTGTTGAACAAAAAGTTGAGTCAATATTTGCAAACCTCGACCACCACTTGAGTGGAGTGTCGGCATCGATTGTGGATGCTGCTGGTACCGTATATTAGTGCGCCAATCTGACACCGAGCACTTTTGGGTGTCGTGTCATCTTTTCGCCTAATGCATTGTGATTAAGCAGGTCGGCTCTTAGCTTTTCCCCAGCCTCGGCAGCCGCCCTCTCTCTCAGGTCGTCGCTAATAACTGTCTCTGCGCGGCTGTCTAAGTGCGATAGCTCTAATTTGAATTATGTATTAGTAGCCAATGCGCCCCTATCAATTAAGAGTGGTCCGATAGTCGAATCTCGGCCAATTTTTCTCAGCCCGTCACGCGACTGCAGTCGACTATAGCTGCGTCGTAAAGCTGGAGTAGCAGAGATCTCGAGGCCTCAACTTTCAGTTAATGCGCCGCGCCTTCATTACTGCGATCGAAAATTACTGTGCTGCACAGGTGAATCTATGGCTCGTTGAACATGTCTAACCAGAGCTGCGACGACCTATACGAACTTCTCTGGACATTCTACGGGGATCTGACCACTTTGTTCTCGGTTCAACTGATTTTCGGAGTGATCTATTTCCTGATTCTGATGGCCGGTCTATGTGGCAACTGCTGTGTGATTGTGGCGGTCAAGCGAAACAGACCACTGCACACGGTCAGAAATCTGTTCATAGTGAGCTTGAGCTGTTCGGACATTGCCGTGTGTCTCATGTCCGGTGTGATCACTCCAACCACGGCCTTCGCCAAGATTTGGTTGTTTGGAGAACTGCTCTGCAGAGTGGTGCCCCTAATTCAGGTGAGACCTTCTGCCGAAAACAACAGCTGCTTGCTTACGCACTTTGTTATTGTACGAACGCGTGCTAAGGAGGTATTAGAGCGCCATGACATTTGAACAGTGCAGAAGTGGGCTTGGCGGCAATTTCTCCAGTAATCCCGCACTAGCTGCCTGCTCTAATTTCAGGGAATGACAATCTGCATCTCCACTTTCACTTTGGCCGCCATTTCGTTCGATCGATTTTTGCTCATCGTTTTTCCCACGCGACGACCCATACAAAAGAACCATGCGCTCTTAATGATCGGCTGCATTTGGTGCATCGCCACCGGGCTATCGCTGCCGGTCGCTGTCTACCAGGTGCTCGAACCGATCGAGCCCTACTGTGGCCTCTTCTGTCAGGAGAACTGGAACTCCACAGAAGCGCGCGAACTGTATGGTACGTCCGTGCTCATCGTACAGTTCCTGGTGCCGCTCTGTGTGATCTCCGTTTGCTACAGCGCAATTTGTATCAAATTGGGGCGGGTGAGTGCAATTTTTTCATGCGCCAACTCGATTAACAGTCATTTGTTCTAATTCCGAGTCCTATGCATAGAAAATCGAGTGCTCCAGATCAATCTTTCATCAGTTCTCTGGCACTGATAGAGACTCTTAAGTCCAACCTAATTGCAAGTTAATGCTTCCGCTTCGAATAATTTCCTAATAAATGTATACTGTACATGTAACAGGGGATTGGGGCTTGCATAAAACTATCCAGATCGGGGACACGCACCGAGACGATTTTTTACCCTAATTTTTCTAGAACGTAATTTTCAATTTGAGGCGTGAAAATTGTCTAAAAAATTGCCTCTAAAACAGGCGATTTTTAGCTGTGTATGAGATGAGCTCCTACTAGAACTTTTTGTCTTTTTAGCCCAGAATACCATGCATGTAGAGAAATAATTACGCAGGCATTTTGAATGGCACGTTTCCTCCTAAGCATAGCTTTCTCCAAGTTCTAGTTGTACAAAGAGAAGTAAGAAAGAAAAATAAGAGTGGGGCAGAAAATAATGAAATACCCAGAAAAGGCGAGTCTTTCAGGGGATGCTGGTCAAAAAGCAGCAAACCAACAGTCGTCAGGCGTCGGAGCGTCGTCAAGTGGCGTTGCGTCGGCGCCAACGCACCAATCGGATGCTGATCGCCATGGTGGTGGCGTTCGTGTGTTCGTGGTTTCCGCAAGTCTCGTTCAACCTGCTCAGGGACTGGAACCTGTTGCCAGGGTTCGTCACCAGCCAAGACTACCTGTACGGGGTGATCGTGCACTGCATGGCCATGACCAGCACCTGCTGGAACCCCATTCTCTACGCTCTGCTCAACGAACAACTCAGAGGCGCCTTCCTCCAACTGTTGCCCGGCAAACGCTCGCACACGCAGCAGCGCCTGCTGCGCATCGGATCTCACGATCCCACCGAGTACGGTCGCTCGCGCAGTCCCACTAAGAGTGTGATGGGCTCGAGTTTCACCAGCCCTATGGTGGTGACGAAAAACTACGGTACGGCAAGTGAGAATGGTTTGCACAAAGTGCAGTTCCAGTCGACGGCTGACAGCGATTTGAATGTGCTGGTGATTGCAGAGAATGAGCCTGCAATCAAAAATGTGCAAGAAGTGTACTTGTAAGCTGTTTTGTTTTTTCCTTTTCTGTGATCGGAACAGTTTTACGCGGTAAAGGTCGGAAATAAAATGATTCGCGTGCCTGTTCGATTCGGCTTTTTAGTGTGTCAAAAGTGTACCGTGGGGCGCTGAAATAGCAACCCTTGTCCTAATAGTATTTGCATAATCGGTTGCGACTCACAGCCATCAGCATAATTGAGTCGGTGGGTGTCCTAAGAACTCGGTTATGAGTTTGGCTCGTATCAGTGAAGGAAAACAAAATAAAATTACTTAACTCTTAGACGCAGAAATGTAATGGGTGCCCAAACAATGGTAATCACGCAGTGATTTTTTTTGCATTCACTGAAATTTTCAAAAAAGCGTTATTTGCTGTGACTGGCCATGGCCAATCACGTGTTCCATACAGCACTGTGCATTGTCTGACAAAAAAGCGTGATTGCCATGTGACTGGCCAATCACTTTTTTGCACTTTCATTTTCCCAATCACATTTATGGTTAACCAACAGCCGCACGCGAAGCGTGATTCTATCTAGGGTACTACTCGAAATGGAGTAGCTTCTGCTAGTAGGGGTTAAAGGCACAGGGTTGTGAGGTGTGTTTTTTTCGGTGTTTTTTTTTCGTTTTTTTTTCGGAAAAAACCGGTTTTTTTCCTAAGGGTCGGAAAAAAACATAAATCGCGGGAAAAAACTCAAGCTAAAAATAGCTAATTTATGTCATTTTTCTAACCAAAAATGGACTTTTGCGATGTATAATATTCAATCAATTAGCAAGCGAAATTACATTTTGTTTTAACTTGGTCGGTTTTGTTATTCTGAGCTTAAAATTAACAGCTGTGGTAGTTTAAATAGGCCTGCTTGGGCTTCTCCTCACCCAACCGAAAAAAAAATTTGAAAAATTGGCCTCCAAAACGCATTTTAAACGACGATATAAATTCTTATCTGAGCGTAATGTAGAATAGACAGGTTAGAATAGGTTATGATTGTTTCTGAGCAGAGCATACCATTCCTATCAATAGAGCCGTTCCAACCAAAGCTACTACTGAGCCTAGACGTTAAAATTTAGTTTGTTCGTTGTATAGTAAAACACTTTCCCAAAACGCCGGATTTTCGGAGGGAGTATGGCCGACTGAGGGGTGTATGAACTCAAGTCGGTTTCCCAAAAAAACTCGCCAAATATAATGAGTATTATAATGAAAATTGAAGCAGCTTTATTTATTTATCTTTCATCTAAAAAGATTTATTCAAATCGGTTAAGATTTACGGTTGCTACCAGTGGCGTATCCAGGGGGTGTAGAGTGTGTACACCCCCTTTGCGGTGGAGGTAGGAAGAAAAAGTCTGTCAAAAATATAAGAAACTAATGAATTATGTACTAAAACTGTCTATTTTGTGCTCAGAATGCCTTAAATGCGTTTTTGAAGGCCAAATTTTCAAAATTTTCTCGCCCTGGTCGGGCAGAAGCCCAACCAGGCCATTATAAACCACTAAAACTTGTAATTTCTGTTAATTTTATGCTCGGAATGCGTTTTAAACGCGTTTTTGAAGGCTAATTTTGCTAAATTTTCTTACCCTGGTTGGGCAGCGGCCCAACCAGGCACTTTCAAAAATTTTACAGCCCCCTTTCCAAAATCCTGGATACGCCACTGGTTGCTGCAGCAAAAAGTCTGCTGAGTTGTTTTTGGACGGACCATGAAGTTAATAACACTACAGTTTTCGTGTAACAACGGATGCACGAAAACTCCATATTTTCATTTGATGTCTGTTGTCACTGAGTACAAAATTATCAAAAGCTTTTCGTCTGTTCCTTCTAGAAAAAAGCAAGAAGGCATTTTTGAATAGTAAAAAAGACACTATTTGAAAGGATTAACAAAAGTATTCAGAGTGCCTGAATGAATGAATGAAGTTTCATCAGAAAAGAACAAAATGACTAGTCCCGGAGGACAAATTAGTAACAGCAAAAGGGGGTGACACAAGCACGGAACACCCCGATCACAAACACAAACACTCACAATACCCTAGCGAGTCACCAGTTCAACAAATTCTGCGGAATTTACGTACTCTGACAGACTACGTAAATTACATCGCGTTCTAAGTTCTTCAGGAATATTATTGTAATTCGTAATGACACGTGAAAGGAAAGAGTTAGACGTCCAATCGCTACCGTAGAAAGGACTAAGTTTAGTACCCGACCTGTCAAACTGGAGACGTGTGCGAATTTCCGTACTAATTAATCCGTGTACTATTTTATACATAAAAATGACGTCGTGTTTCAACCTACGGATTTCCAAGGTTTCTAAGTTACAAATTTTGCATCTATTTGCATAATTAGCGTATGGAAATTGGAATCTACGAAACAAACGAAAAGTAAAACTCCTCTGCAAACTTTCAATTTTCGAAATATCTCTAGCCGTATATGGCACCAAATACTTTGGCGGTTTCAACTAAAGGACGAATATACGTTTTATAGGCTTTAATAAGATCTTCGAGGTCTGAAAATTGCAAAATTCTGAACATAAGATTTAACCTTGAAAAGCCTTTTTGAACCACTTGATTGCAGTGATCGGAAAAATTCAATTTAGTATTCACTAGAACCCCGAGATCTTTCACTACCTCTACTCTAGCCAACTCTTGGTTTTCTGTAAAATAAGGAAAAGAGAGTGGATTCATTTGCCTGGAAATTGTTAAAACCTGGCATTTTGTCACAGCCAAACTCAATTGCCACGTATTAGCCCATTCTAAAATACGGTTTAAAGCAGTCTGAATGACTTCAGAAGAATCAGAGCTCGAGATTTCCGCATAAAGTTTCACATCGTCAGCATATAATTTAAATTCTAGACTCGGTTAGTAATAAGGTCAGGCAGGTCATTTATATATAATATAAAAAGTAAAGGACCGAGTATAGAGCCTTGGGGCACCCCGGAAGACACTGGGAGGTCTCCCGAAGACACTCCATCAACCATGACCACTTGACTACGACCCATCAGAAAGGCTCTAATCCAACTCAACACCAAACCGTCTATACCATATGCCTGCAATTTGAGAAGCAATTTCATATGACTAACCGAGTCGAATGCTTTTTTGAAATCAAGGTAAACAACATCAACTGAAAGACCCTTGCGCAAAATTAAAGTCCAATCCGTTACAGACTCCAACAAGGCTGTTTCGCAGGACTTTCCTTTCAGAAAACCATGCTGGTATTTGGTAATTACTTTTTTTCCATGCAGAAAATCAAAAACTTGATTATAAATCAGTTTCTCCAAACCTTTACAAAAATATGAGGTTAAACTAACTGGTCTGTAATTAAGTGGATCTGAACCTGGTCCTTTCTTAAATATCGGAGAAACAATTCCAGTTTTCCATATTGATGGTAATGCTGAAGTATAGAAGGAAGTACGGAAAATTCTGGTCACTGGTGTAGCGACATGATAAATAATATTCTTAATAAAAGCTATGGGGTACCCATCGGGTGACCGAGAGAATTTAGACTTAAAACCCAGAAAAACCCTGCAATTCACCAAAAATCCAGACTCAAAAATTTGTTGATTTTATACTGTTTGCTACAAATTTTCGTATAGAAAAAGTAACAGAGAATCATACATGGGCCATCAGGGTGGGTTTAGGGTGGGGTTTACCTTTTCCCCTCGCCGACAAATACCACCCCCTCGGCCGGCCATCCCCCCTCCTCCTCCAGGAGGGCGAGAATTTTCGGTTATTTATGGTAAAATAAGCGTTTTTTGGACTTTTTTCCGCCCCCCCGGAGATCTCCAGACCCCCTCCGGATTTTTCCGGCCCTAGAATTCAGTAATTAAAGTTGAAAGTAAATTGAAAAGTAAGTAAATTAAAAAGCAACTGCGACACACCAGCCGACGACCTTTTGGAATGACTAGACTCCAATTGGAGTAGTTTTGTTGCTGTTCTGTCATTCGAGAGTTATGGGTGGAGAAAGGTAACCTAACTGCAGCCGCGCACGATGTTCCCGAGCAGTTAGTTAGGTGTTCAAACTGAAGCCACTTTGGTGTGCTGCCGAAAATTGATAAATATATTTGTTTATTGGTGTATTATAATTCTGTTTTCTTTGTGTAGCGCTATGTTGTTTGCTTTAAAGTTTCTTTCGGCCAAAAGCCATTGTGCTTATGCAATGCATGCACTTTACGTAAAAACTCCGGAGTCTTGTACTTTTTACTGCCGAATGTTTTCACACAGTCGCACATTACAAAGATAACACATAAAAGAAGTGTTCTTTCTTTCCGCGTGAGCCATAAATCTGCCTCTGATGCCTGTGCAGTCGGTTCGTGCTGTGTCGCATAGAAATCAAGGACGGCATAGAAAACCAGTCAGATGCTTAAGACGAAGTAGGTGAGAGGTGAAGGTAGGGAAAGAAAAAGGTGTGAGAAGTGAGAGCGTAGTGGTCTTTGCCCCAAACAAGTTTAACGCGCATGCCATATTTGACGTAGTGGTACTGTAGGTGATTGTTTTGAGGGTCTCCGGATGGAGCTTGTTACCTACTAATGGAAAACCAGTTTGGCTGTAGTAGTATGCTGTACAGACAGGCCTCCTAATGCTTCATATAATCTTAAACCTCTACGTAATTTTCTTGATCTAGGACTAAATTCCGAAATTTTGTGTGCAGTTGGAGATTTTATTTTACCGAAAATTGATTGCATGTCGTATTCTTCTGCATCCGGAAGCGAGAACTCTAAGGATTTTCAGTTTTTAGAATAGATTTAGAATTGTTAATCAAGGACTCCAACAGTTTGTGAAATCCCATTGCTGGTGGGCCGGCCGGGATGCACTAAGGTCCGTGAGATTACCCTACTTGCCCTGTCTCTTCGAAACCTAAGCTGACTCTCTCAAATGCATCTTAACCTTTTGCAAATGACCGGGGTTAAGAAAGAAAGAAGAAACATTTATTCCACAAGTACAGTAGTAATGCATACAAACTTAGTAACTGAGACTGAGTTGCTTCCTTC
The DNA here is from genome assembly GCA_030248155.1 of Sabatieria punctata. Taxonomy (NCBI): domain Eukaryota; kingdom Metazoa; phylum Nematoda; class Chromadorea; order Araeolaimida; family Comesomatidae; genus Sabatieria; species Sabatieria punctata. The sequence continues at coordinate 27,659 of JASANB010005217.1, read as the reverse complement.
GAAATCACACAAAAATATTAATAGAAATACTTGAGGAAAAAGGAAGGGGAGGACCCACTGGTCACTTATTCCCACCTTTCATTGTGCAAGAATTGAGCCAGGTCAGTAGACTGGATCAACTGTGAGAAAGACGTTATGTTTCTAGCTTGAACAATTTGGTTAGGTAGTCTATTCCAAAAATTTATAATTCTAACCCCAAGCGAATGCCTACGTATATTAGTACGAATTTTGGGGATCTTTAGAGCCAGCACATTAAGAGTCAGTTCGCGAGAGAATCGACCCTGTTATGTGCAAGTCGAAAAATCGGCCATCGTGAAAATTTAGCCCTGGGGTCTCCGGTTTGGGGAAGTTGTACCTAGCGATGACTTGTGCTAAACCTGAAGAGCACAGCCCTCTAGGTGCCCTGGTCCGGCAGAGCCAGCCCTCGGAAGCAGGGTGGGCAACCATCAAAATCGGACTGTCAATAGGTCATGTTTGACTGAGTGTCACTTGCGACCCAAAGCAGCTAGAACGTTGTGCTTGGTGCCAAACGAATCGTCATGACATGGGCTTTCGTTTGCCGCATAAGTAGTACTGTTTCGCTGTTTCGTTCTCTAACCACGACATCGAATGTGAAAAAATCCGCAAAAAAATTTCATGGTGAAGTTCACTAAATTAGATTTTTCTCGAAAATAAAAAAGTTACCCTCGGGATTTTTTTTATATTTTATAGCCCTGTGAATTGCGCTTCTAACGGTGTATAGAAAGTGGCAAAAACGCATGCCTCTGCATATCAAATTTCCACTCAAAGTTCAAAGATAACCAAAAATTCGCCTATTTACCACTATTTAAGCATGTATCCCATGCCTATGTATGTATGTATGTATGTATGTATGTATGTATGTATGTATGTATGTATGTATGTATGTATGTATGTATGTATGTATGTATGTATGTATGTATGTATGTATGTATTGAAGAGTTTGATAGTTTGTGTGAGTGTTGAATTACCGAGCGATTGTGTGTGTGCGTGTTTGTTGTGTTGTGTGCCCAAACTTTACTAGTAAAAACCTCCACTTCTCTTTCATTGGTGCCGAAGAGACCCGGGAGACCACCTTCATTCCATTCTACTACCAGTTCAAGTTCTACTACCCAGCTTCTCTGTTTCCAATTCTCGGTTCGAGTGTTCCTTGGTTCCGTGATCATCAGGCACAGCCGTGCCCCATCCGATGCTCACATGACGACACCTACCTTTCATGAATCCCTCCGACTTCTACGAGAACAAAGCCAGCGTGATCTCGAACAGCAACGGCAATGGTGGATCGAACAACGGCAGCGTGATCGCGAGCACCAGCAGCGCCTTGACCGTATGTTCGACCAGTACCTGTCTTGGTACAGCAAGGCTCCTGTGAAAGAGGACGCGGCTTCGTGTTCTGGCACGTCGAATGTCCAGGTCGGCTCATTAAACACTCCCTTCACTGGGTTAATGGTCGATCCTCCCTTCTGTGGGCATTCTCCTATCAAGTCTGACCTCTACATCCAACTGTCCTTTGGTAACGATCGCACCAAGTTTTCAGCTATCATCGATACTGGAGCACAGGTCAACGTCATTAATTCTTCAGTTGCTGATCACACAAAGGCTCACTGGTTGCGTCATGTTCCCCAAAGTCGCACTTTTTGGTCTGTGTTTGGAGATTCCCGCTTATGCGATGTTGTGCATCTGTCAGTGTCTACCGATAGTCACCACTGCACTTGCATGTCTTTCGTGGTGAACCCAGCGGCCAAGGCATCTGACCCAGTTCTTCTTACTCCTGCAAGCGCAGCTCTTCTTGGTTTCCGTGTTGCAATTTTCCGAGGCAATCAAGCACTCGATGTTCCTTCTTTGGCAGAAAGCCATTTTCCCAGCGTTCCGGTTGGTATTGTGCGGCAAGCACCTTCTCTCAGTTCGTTTTCTGGGGCACACGCGGACGAACCCGACGATGTGGCCTCTGCCGACACTACAGATTCGGCTATGTTTCTGGGTACCCGTCAGGACGTCCAAGATTATTCAGTTGTTGCTAGTGCAGTTTCCTCAGTGAAGGATGGTCCTGTTCTCTTAGATGTAACTAATCAACGAGAAGTTTTTGGTTTTGAGAAAGAAGATATTTTGCCGTCTGCAGAACCGGCTTTTCCTGATCGAGTTTGTTCCTCTTCATATGTTTCTGGTGTTGAGATGGTCCAGGAGGACAAGCAAGCATTGCATGAGGTTTTCAAGATGTTTTCTTTTGGTGATTCTATGTTCTTTGGTATGGCTAGAAGAGAGAAAGGAAAAGGAAGAAAAAGGATGAGGAGAAGGAAGAAGTTTGGAAGAGGAAGAGGAAAGATGTTTAGAGGAGGAAGGAAAAAGAGGATGATGAGGAGCAAGGTGTTGAGAAGAAAGTGGAAGGTGAAGAAGAGAAAGAGGATGATGAGGGTTCAGAGAAGGAGGAGAAAAAGAAAAGTGAGAGGAAGAAGAAAGGGGATGAGAAGAAGAGGAGAGAGGTTTGACAAGTCTGTTTCACCGTTCACAAGTCTCCAGATCAAGGCAAAGGCGCGGAAGGGCCGAAACGTGGCGCGTAACCGTTCGAGTCAGCACAGTGTCAGTGCGGAGCAACTTACTGGAGATTCCGAGTCAACAGAGGCGGAGCAGTTCCCGCAGTTCGCTTTCCACGATTGTCAGGCACAGAGGCGGCCAGTCGACACTCGTTGAAAGGGGAGTGATGAAGAGTTTGATAGTTTGTGTGAGTGTTTGTATTGTTGAATTACCGAGCGATTGTGTGTGTGCGTGTTTGTTGTGTTGTGTGCCCAAACTTTACTAGTAAAGACCTCCACTTCTCTTTCAGTATGTATGTATGTATGTATAATGAGTAATAGGGACGCAGCAAATTTTCTTCATTGTCTTGTGTTATCTTTTAGTTCCTGAAAATGAAGATGAGCAACTTGACAGTGAACAGCCCCAAGATACTGATGAGTACATTTACATCTGCCGTGATGCTTACATAAATGATAACAACCATGTCAATGTTGAAGACGAATTGTGGCGCAACAGAAATGGGTGATCTGATAAGTGATCCTTGACTGATATGTAGTTCAGTGGCATATCCAGGGGGCGTAGGGTGGGTACACCCACCTTTGCGGCGGAGGTAGGAAGGAAAATTGACTAAAAATCAGAGAAATGAAGGAATTATGTACTCAAACTGTCTAACCATGATCTAAAACTGTCTATTTTGTGATCAGAATATCTTTTAAAAGCAATGTTTAGAAGGCTAATTTCTCAAAATTTTCTTGCCCTTGTTGGGCAGGGGCCCAACCAGGCAACTTCAAAAATTAACAACCCCCCTTTAGCAAAATCCTGGATACGCCATTGATGTAGCTTAGTTTGGTCATTTCTCACTATGAAATTCATTATCAGTTTCTAATGAATCAACTTCCTACTAAGCATAATTATACATACATACATACATACATACATAAATACATACATACATACATACATACATACATACATACATACATACATACATACATACATACATACATACATACATACATACATACATACATACATACATACATACATACATACATACATACATACATACATGCTGCCTGCCTGCCTGCCACAAAAATTGCAAATACACAACCAAAGTTCCCTTACATTCATCACAGGAAATAATTGAAAATATAATTGAAATTCCAGGCGAATTTCAATTAAATTACAATTAAATTATGGCCCAACTTTTGAATTTCAATTAAATTAAATTAATTGAATTGAAATTAAAAACAGGCCAACTATGCGAATTTCAATTACAATTAAATTAATTTTTTACATCACTACATTTATGTAAGCATCATGGCAGATGTAAATGTACTCATCAGTATCTTGGGGCTGTTCAATGTCAAGTTGCTCATCTTCATTTTCAGGAACTAAAAGATAACACAAGACAATGAAGAAAATTTGCTGCGTCCCTATTACTCATTATACATACATACATACATACATACATACATACATACATACATACATACATACATACATACATACATACATACATACATACATACATACATACATACATACATACATACATACATACATACATACATACATACATACATACATACATACATACATACATACATACATACATACATACATACATACATAGGCATGGGATACATGCTTAAATAGTGGTAAATAGGCGAATTTTTGGTTATCTTTGAACTTTGAGTGGAAATTTGATATGCAGAGGCATGCGTTTTTGCCACTTTCTATACACCGTTAGAAGCGCAATTCACAGGGCCATAAAATATAAAAAAATCCCGAGGGTAACTTTTTTTATTTTCGAGAAAAATCTAATTTAGTGAACTTCACCATAAAATTTTTTTGCGGATTTTTTCACATTCGATGTCGTGGTTAGAGAACGAAACAGCGAAACAGTACTACACTTATGCGGCAAACGAAAGCCCATGTCATGACGATTCTTTTGGCACCAAGCACAACGTTCTAGCTGCTTTGGGTCGCAAGTGACACTCAGTCAAACATGACCTATTGACAGTCCGATTTTGATGGTTGCCCACCCTGCTTCCGAGGGCTGGCTCTGCCGGACCAGGGAACCTAGAGGGCTGTGCTCTTCAGGTTTAGCACAAGTCATCGTTAGGTACAAGCTCTCCAAACCGGAGGTCCCAGGCCTGAGTTCGATTTTTCGACTTGCACATAGCTGTGAAGAACAAGGGACGATTCTCTCGCGAACTGACTCTTAAGTGGTTGCCTTGGTGGCCTGAAATTGCGTTGAAAAAATTCGTCAAATTTTAAGGATGATTGATTGTGAATTATCCACTTCGAAAAGACCGTACGCATATATGCGTAGCTTCGTGAGTACGAAGAACGACTTCGGGAAAACGAAGCACGACTTCGGGTAAACGAAGCATGACTTCGGGTAAACGAAACATGACTTCGGGTAAACGAAGCATGACTTCGGGTAAACGAAACAGTTTCGGGAGCTCCCCCCAAAGTGACTGACCCATGCATCCTGAAGCTTTATAGTCAGAGGTAGTAGGGAGTAAGGTATAGGATCGGGTCACCCGAATAGCGGTTTCGGGTTACCCTAGAACCGAAGTACAAAAGCTGAACCAGAATATGCTTCGTGTAACCGAACCCGATTTTGCACTACCGAACTAAGGCCGAATACATTTCCCGATCTGAGACCCAATTCGTTTTTGCACACCCGAATTTAAATTCGAATTTGGCGCCAATTAGGCTGCTAATTTCCTTCCGGCTGAAACAGCACCGACCGACACCACCGGTTAGTACCTTGCACTAGAGGAAATTGCATGGCTCACGCTCAAAGGAAAGACACTACTTTTATGTGCTACCGGTGTCAGATACGGCTGTGCCCCGGTTTTTGCGACTGGTCTTTCCACACCAATGTGGAATTCTTTTATGACGATCCTAAGTGCACTGGAATGGTTTCTGTGTTTGCAAAACAACATGCTGTGAACAGATCTGAATAGCAGATTAAAGTACTGTCATTGACTAGGCTTTTACGTGTTTCTTTTGTATTGCTAACTACAGTGTACGTGTCTGCTTTTTTCATAAAAGCTGCATAGCAGATTGCCGCTTGCTTGAAGGATTTTATATTAAGTAGGGTGGCCCAACAGAGGCAGGGATCGCCGAAATCCAGCTGAAAGGAGGCATAGCACCTAGAAACAAACAGCAAATGCAAATGTGCACAGATTGTTGCGTAAGCGTCACAGAAAAACAGATAAATTCGCCCCAAATGATGGTTCGCTGAGTTTAAAGAATTATTCGGGTCACCCCTAACTATTCTTCGGGTAACCCAAAAAATGATTCTGGTCACCACACAATCTAGATTCGGGTTACTCTTAACATGAACACAAACTTGCTTCGGAATTTCGGCAGCAAAATCGGGTCCTGTGGGGCGGGTAAGAGATAGACTCGGGTCACCTGAACCAAGACATTTTTATACTTCGGAAAAAAAATCAACCGAACCTTTCAACCCGAACCGAAGCTTCGGAAAATTGGGTCATTTTTGCTCACGAAGAACGACTTCGGGTAAACGAAGAACGTCTTCGGGTAAACGAAGCACGACTTCGGGTAAACGAAGAACGACTTCGGGTAAACGAAGAACGTCTTCGGGTAAACGAAGCACGACTTCGGGTAAACGAAGAACGACTTCGGGTAAACGAAGCATGACTTCGGGTAAACGACCCAGTTTCGGGTTAAACGGTCTTTTCGAAGTGGATTTATACTATAGCATAACTTTAGATCACCAATAAGTCTTATCTTTTCTAATGTATCCAATTTGTAAAGTGCAAGCCTTTCTAAGTAAGAAGGTCTGTTAACTCTATTTGGATTTAGTCTATAATATAATCTTCTAGTAAATAATTTTTGAACTTTTTCTAATTTATCAATATCTGTCAAGTAAGATGGGTTCCAAACCTGAGAGCAGTACATAAGTATTGGTCTCACGTAAGTTTTATATGCTTTGATTAGAGCTTGCTCATTTTTAATCTTAAAACTCTAAATAACAAATAAATTCGCTCTCTTGCTTTAGCGCAAATTTGATCTATATGTTTATGAAATTTATAGTCATTTGACACCTGAACCCCTAAGTCTCTGATATCACTTTTATTTTCTAATTCAATATTTCCTATACTGCATGTCCAATTAGGGTTACCATGACCAAAATGCACCATGTCAAGGCGAGAGCCACTAGAACGAGAAGGAAACGAAAGCCGGCCCAGCTTGGCTAAAATTACATCGCGTTGTGATTATGATTAGAGCGAGGACGATTGACGAGTGAAAGACTAAAGGCCATACATACAAACTACCTAAGAATTAGATGGGATTGCACCCAAAGTAAAACAGACCGACAACAGGGTTTTCTCTTTATTAGACGACCGCCTCTCTCTCTACCCTCTTCTTTTTAGACACCACCGCAGACGCTCCGATTATTAGAGACAAACTCTGTTCCAGACACTGTTACACTGAACTAAAGAAAGAATTCAAAACAAGGAAGATCGTTTGCAGGTAAATCAAGAAGTCATCAGAATCAAATTAACGAGCAGAGAGTACGGTAACTTTAAATGTAGGGAAAATGTACAGAAAGCAAACTAAAACCAAAATATCATAATTTATTGCAAATTTACTAAAATATCGTTCATGTAGAACATGACACACCACCTCACATTTTGGTAGGGACAGTCTCAATTGCCATAACTGTGACCATTCATAAATCTTATTCAAGTCTCTTTGTAATAAATTTTGCTCTTGAGAATTTTTGGAAAAACTGAGATAAAGCTTGGCATCATCTACATATAATTTTACAACAGAAGACTGCATTAAATCAAAAACCTCATTCGAATATATTAAAAACAACAGAGGACCCAGTAGAGTCCCCTGTGGACAGCCAGAAATAACATTTATAGGTTTTGATTTAAAATCTCCAATAATTACAGACTGATTTCTTTTTGTCAAAAATGCTTCAATCTATTTTTTTAAAGATTTCCCTCTATGCCATAACATTCTAACTTATATATTAATTTTGGTGGGAAACAGAGTCAAAGCATTTAGCAAAATCAAGATAAATTACATTCGTTATCAGTTTATCTCTATTTGCCCTAGTCCAGTCTTCAAAACATTCTAAAACTTGTGTAGTTGTAGATTTTCTGGCTCTGAAACCATGTTGATCTTTCGATATGAGTTGATTTAATTCTAAATATCGTGTTATTCTATCCCTAATAATTGTTTCCATTAATTTACAACTAGGGGACGTTAACGATACAGGTCTGTAATTAGAAGGATCAGATCTATCGCCTTTTTTTATATATAGGACATATATTAGCAGTACGCCAAATAAAGGGAATACTTCCAGTCCTAAAAGAAGTTTCAAAAATATTACTGAGAGGAATGGATAAGGTTAATGCACATTTTTTAAGACTAGGGCAGGATGCGTTTTGTAGGCTAAATTTTTCGAGAATTTTTCGCCCCTGATCTATTTAAACTGCTAAAACTGTTAATTTCTGTCAATATTACGCTCAGATTATTTTACGATAGGTTTTTGTAGGCTAATTTTACAAAAATTTCTCGCCCTGATACAACCAGGCAGGCAACTTCAAAATTTTGCACCCCTTTTGCAAAATCCTGGGTACGCCAGTGGCTGAGGTGTCGAGCCAGCAATGGCTCTGTAACGTGTCTAACTCACTTCACGGCCACGGGATATTTATTTATAATAGTACTATATACGTATACCGTAAAACTTCTAATGAAAGCGCACGCTCCAAGACTAGCGCCACTCCAATAGTAGCGCCCTGTACGGACAGCTCGATAGTGTTTCCGAGTAAATTTATTTTTAAATTAAATAACTTTTAAATTGCTTGCTCAGTCTTCAGAGGAAAATAACTTGCTATTAATTTGCTTGGTACCCAAATTCTGAAATTAAATTTGATACAAATTTGTTGTTTGATATGAATTAAATATAAATTTGCTAAAATCAATACTCAATTCCTGAGGAAACAGCTCAAAACCTAGGTCGTGTCAGTCCAAAATGAGTTGACCTTTCTTTAGATGGTGACAAATGTACTGTTATTTAAATATATTAATATTAAAATGAAACTATTATTAATAGTGCCATTTTAATAGTATTAAATCTATATTAATATTAAAATAGAGGGCCGACTATTATATTAAATTGAATTAAAAATACACCGATGGGCTGAATATTAAAATTTATTTTTAATAGTATTTTAATAGCATTTTAATAGTTAAACCTTGTTTGACAATCAAGGAGTACATGTTACCTACATACAGTACTATTTAAATCACAATTTTACCTCAGAAAACGATGAAAATTGAAAATTTCTTTCTGAATCTCGAATGTGATTTTTTTTCACTTGGAAATAGTGGCACTTTTCTCACTAATAGGTTTGAACACAAAACGAAACGACCTGACTCTAGTCAATAACCTTCAATAATTTCTCTTTAACTATGCATCAATAGTTTCTTCTATGGCTAGCTTTTGTTCGAATGCAATTTAAACCCAGGTTCAGAGAATGTCATTTTAAAAAGAATGGTTTTAAATTTCCGTGGAAAAATGCTTCTATGTTGCATCTCTGATTAAATTTTCAACTAACATTAGCAACTTCAAGCAAAAGATGTTGTTTTGCCAGTTCGCTGAAGTGTGACCAAAACTTTTCGACTGAATTTTGGAATATACTATTAAAATTGTTATTTAATAGCATTAATATTAAATCTAAATTAAAATTAACAGAGGACTATTATATTAATATTAAATTAAAATTAAGATTGGCTAGTTCTATTATATTAATATTAAATAAAAATAAAATTTCACTATTAAAATTACAGTAGACAAATGGTCTACAAATTAGCATTTAATCAGTTAATATCTTTGCTTTAAGCATGAAGAAGGTCATCTTTGGACTGAACTTGTTGTTTTGTAGCCAGGCTTTGGTTAGTGAAACTGCCAAATCATGCAAATTTATATCAAATTTTTATCAAATTTCTAGGCCAATTTTACTAAATTTAATATAATTTTAATTTGTTTGACAGTCATCGCGAGAAATTTAATTTGTTATTAAATTGCTATTTACTTGGTGATTTTGGCCAAAATAATTTAATTTTGTTATTTAATTTTAATTTGATCGGAAACACTACAGCTCGAAAATGTAAACGCGCACGCTGTAATAATAGCGCTCTTGTGCGCACTACTATCAACGCTTTGTATGTGTTTCCAATGTAGAATACTGTCCCTTTGAAACAATTTTCTTTGATTAAGCTTGCAGACTGCAATAATATATACGCACGCTCCAATACTAGCGCCGCTCTAGTATTTGCGACCCCAAAAGCAATAACGAAAAAAATAGCGCAGCGCTATTATTAGAAGTTTTACGGTATTTCTATTCCGCGCGATTGGATTGTACCGCCAAGCCATTCCAACTCTTTTCTGGGGATACGTCTCGAAGCTGATTGGTTGGATGCGGCCGGCCGGCTCGTTGTTTCGCGGCCGTTCGCTGTTGTTACGTGTGTGTGGCCTACACGACCTACCGACAGGCTGTGACTCTGTGATCATGTTTTCTTTCTGTAGTTAGTGCTATGCTTTTTGCCTTTAACTCTTAGACGCAGAAATTTTTTGCGTGCCTGGCCATAGGGACATGCAATCACGAAAATTTGGGCAAATGCCTGCATAACAGCCGTACTTAAAGCGTGACTAAAAATGGTAATCACGCATTCACTCAAATTTTCAAAAAAGCGCGACTGGCCAATCACGCGTTCCCTGTCTTTATTCAGGGTGGACTTTTCCGCTCTGATTTTAGCCTTGACAGCACGATATTAAGCGTCCGACGCTAAACATAAAGATAAGAGAACCACACCCATTTTATCTTAGCTAACACGGCAGCAAGAAAACGGAAAAGAACGGAAGAATGAAGTAGTTGTTTGGGAGGCAGGTTAAGAAAATCAAGAGAAACACACGTACTTTTTCTGAGTTAACAGAGCAGCAACCAAACGGAAAGGAAAAGTTGTTAGGTAAGTGAAGAAATTCAAGAGAAACGTGCGGAATTCTATCTTAGCTACAGGACAGCAAGCAAAAAGAAAAGAAAGGAAGGATGAAGCAGTTTTTGGGCGGCGAGTGAAGAAATAAAGTCGACAATTCCGCAGTCGTTCCCTCAGCGCACAGACTGAAAACAAAGAGTGATTAACGTGTGACTGGCAAGTCACTTTTTTGCACTTTCATTTTCCAATCACATTTATAGCTAATAAACAGCCACACGCAAAACGTGATTGTGTGGGGAAACATGTTCACAATCACGCTCTGAAAAGCGTGATTCTATGTGAGGTACTACTTCAAATGGAGTAGTTTCTGTCAGTAAGGGTTAACTGTATGAGAAAGAGAATATGTGCAGTGATACAATTCAAATAACATTCAAGTCCAATAAATCACCAGACACAGCACGGCCCATTATACGTCGTTGTGAGGTAAAGGTGGAGCTGGCTGCCCCAAGCCCGCTTTGTCGGCAAACTCCCCCAACAGAATGTTTTGGGACCTGAAAATCCACCTTCGGGTTCCAAAGTAAAGAAATTCCGACTAATTGTGCAGAATTCCAATTAGTGTACCCGGGTACACTATTTGGATTTCGTTTTTGTCGGCTAAAATGCTAAATACAAATTGGTGTACCCGGGTACTGTATTCTCAGCACTCTCCGGTACAACAGGAAGATTGCCGAAGACTACCGAGAAGACAAGACTGACAATGACAAGACCGTTAATCACGGAAGGAAACGAATATCGAGTTCTCACGAATATCGGGTGCCATATTTATTCCATCCCTCACCTCGTTAGCCACTACTTGAGTTGAGGCACGGAGGCGGCACGTATTCCAAAGCCAATTGATTAAGTGCATCGCCCACTGCACCGTAACTATTTTCTGGTCGATGAAAAGCCAGCTAATTCGGCTCGGTGCGCAAAGACTTTTTTGTGATTGTGCAATCGATGCACGGGCGGCCGGCCGACTGACTGGTCGGTCGGTAGGAGTCCCAGATCCGATCGGTTCGGCTGTCTCTAAACGCTAATATCGTACGTGACGTTGCCAAGCTCGTTTGGAGGGCCGCCGCCGCGGCTTTTAAAACAAAATGGCCAACAACCTGCTGCTGCAGAGCCTGGACATCTGCTTCGGAGTGTTTTCTCTTCTCACTCTGCCTCTCTACAGTCTTTTTATCGTCTGTCTCCTTAAATACCGCACCCAGCTGAAGAGCAGCTTTTTCGACCTCTGCATTTCGGCTGGAGTGGCAGATGTGCTCTACACTGTCCACAAGTACAGTACCAACACCATTCCCAGATGGCTGAATGCTACCGAAGTGCAGCAGAATGACTTCATTGCCACCTACTCTAAGTTTGGTCACTGGTCAATCTACTACGCCCAGGTTTTTGGTGTTGTGCTGATTACGCTGAATCGGTTTACCGGTCTGGTCTACCCGATCAAGTACAAACAAGTGAGTCGAATCATACATATTTATTTTGAGCTTTTGATTAGCATATAAGGAGCAAAATGATGTGTTTAGTCGAAAACAATATTCTGCTTCATACCGTTTGGCTACTTAATAATTAAATTTATGATCTAATTACGTACCTACTGATGGTGTTAATAATTTGTTTGAACAACTAGAACTGGTGCTTTGTCACTGTCTTTTGCAGATCGATGCGGTAGAGGTATTTGATTTCGGTCCTGCCTTTCTAAAGACAAAACGTAGCCTTAATTCACAGTACTCCGTGCCTCTCATCTAATGTAAATATTAGCAAAAAAAAAAAAAAAACACATATTTATAATTCTTTTTTAACATAACTTTTTATTTCACTTATTTTGTCTTAATTTTCTATAATTCAAACTTGAGATTTTGAATTCCTGTTTAAAACGGTTTGCAAATTTAGATAGCATACTTGCTAGAGTGACTTTAATTGAAATGATATGTGTTTATATGATCTATACAAAAATATGTATATGTTTCTAGAAACATATTGGCGTCCATATAAATACAAAACATATTTGACATGCAAACATAATGAGAAACATAAACATATATGCTTTCCCAAAAACAAACATATTTATGTTTTAAAACATATACATAAAACATATATGTTTCCCACAGTACTCTCATCTAATGTAAATATTAGCAAGCCAATCAAAATCGATACTTGCTAGAGTGACTTTAATTAAATGATGTGATTTGCAGATCTGGCGTCCCAGGAACGTCAAAGTAGCAGTGTTGCTTCAATGGGTGGCACCGATTCCGATTGCTCTGCCTCTCTTATTTCCTCAGCACAAGAGCAAATACAATGCTGTGTTTAGAGCTCATTTTCTCAGTAAAAAGGTGAGCAAATAACGTTCGATTATAAAGCGAATGTATGTATTTTCAGACCAACAAAATCTATTACACATTCGCAATGATATTTGAGCTGTGCATGTTACTGCCATTGTTGACGACCTTGTATGTGATTATGTTTTACACAGCGCACAAAAGCAGGAAAAGAATGAGCTCCAGCCGTTTCAACCGGTCGACCAAGCCCAAAATAAAGTTGGCCATCACCGGTTTAATCGTAACCTTTTTATACGTTTTGATATGTTTGCACAACATTTGCTATGTTTTCGATTACGACGACCATATCTTGCACTACACTTTCATGTTTTGCACCGATTTGTTCACCGGTATCAACCCCTACTTGTTACTGTATTTCTCTAAGGTAGTGCGCAGCTACTTTTTGCGCATGTACTGTTGTTATGAGATAGAGGCAGCTAAACACGAAAGCGGGTCGCTTCCGAAAAACGTCAAGAATGAGACTAATCGGTTAGTATTGCATGAAAGTCTGACTCATACGCAAGAACATGATCCTGACAATAACGCACCGTGAATTTGTGAACTTCAATTGCGTTCATGGTTGTGTGACAATCAGTTTGTAATAAAATTTCTTTTGTCTGGCAAAAAGAAGGTTCTTTCTCTTTTTTTTTGAAAAGCAAATTAACTGCAATCTTTTCTGTTAGTTTTAAAAATATGATACGTAATTTCTTTGACACCGTTGGCTAAATATTCCAATGTTCGTTGGGAAAGAAAGGGAGACAAATCTGCTGGAGATACTAGTTCTGCAGTACTACCTACATCCTCAGTCTTTTCGTACGTAGGTACTACTGTTGGCAAGTCCGACTGAACCTGGATCTATTAATAGGGTTTTAACCTGAAATTTGTGGACTTGAACCTGAACCTGAACCTATCCTATTTCAGCTGGACTTGAATCTGTTCCGTTTTATTCGACTTAGGTTCATTGAACTTTTGAGTGCAATTTTTAAGCAAAATTTGTAAAATTTTCGGTTGGATTGCACAAAATTTAAATGATTTTATGTTTTACACCTATTTTTCAAACCGAAAATGTCAGAAAACGAAAGTACACTGCCTTGCAAAGTCTGATCTATATTTTTCACTGCCAGTAGAAAGGCTCAAAGCTCCGAAAATTTGCAAGCAGCGCAAATTTCTACAGTTTTTTGGAAAGATCAGTGGACTTGAACCTGAACCTATTGTACAGGTTTTTAGATGATGGACTTGAACTTGACTTAAACCAGAAATTTCGTTGTTGGACTTACTTGAACCTGAACGTATCTTTTAACCCCAAACTTTCTAACAGTAGTAGGTACACACATGAAATGTCAAGAGTTTTTAGTTAACAACGAAGTTAAAGCTGCCGACAAAGTGAAACTGCTGCTTCACTTTCGAAATTTTCTAAGCTAGAATTCTATCTCCTTCCAACAGAACGCAAAATTCGCAAAACACGTATACCGCAGGGTTACCGTACTTCTGATTTTAGCCACGGTTAGTGTTTCCAAGTCTGGAGAAAACACGAAGATAAAGAACTCTAACCGCACCGTGGGCGTATAAACGATATTTGTGAATACCTAGTTAACAAAAAAGACGGACGCTGGGTGAAAAGACTCAGGTTCCGCTTTAGGACAAGATCTTAGATTTTTATTCTTAGATCTTCCTATATTTATATTCTCCTTTAAATTCTGACTATTTGTACATTTGTCAATAGTTCAAGGGCCGGGCGGCCAACGAAACGCAACATTCAACTCCACCCACTTCGTTTTAAGTGCGTTTGGTGCCACATCGGGCCAAATTCCGATCTCTAACCGCACCTGAACTGCTCCAAATGGCGTATGGTCTGCAGGACGAGGCTACAGTATTGAGCTGTCTCTATTCTCGTGTTCTTGTATTTCAAACTTGCTCACACACACACAGTCATACCTTTTAAATGCATTTTCGCTTTCTAATTTTTCAAAATATTCTCGTCCTGGTTGGGCAGCGGCGCTATGATCGTGCATGTGTTTCTCGTTCATACATTGTATGTAGCTGTTGAATTATGGTTAAGATTGTGTTCCTACTTAAAAATCTTAATTTTACTGTTCTTCGGCTGTAACAGCTTGCAAGACAAGCTGTTCAACGTCTGGAGAGACAGGATAGACGAGAATTAGCAATTCAGAACAGTACCAATCCTGTCTAAATATAGGTGCCATCTAAGCTTGGAACAACAGTTTTGTACTGTAGATTCTCTAGCACTTCCGCTTCAAATGGAAGGCCTCCTAATCTGTCTGCTTTTTTCTCTAATCTGTGGCAGTTTGGCTGGAGGAGGCACTAAAGATTATACCTACGACCGGGAAGGTTAGCTGATATTGAAATTGAAACAGATTGCGTCACCATACAAGTAGCTGGGTTTTGGGCTAGGGCGGGGGGAATTTTTCGGATCCAAAATACACTTCAGCGACCTATTTTTGTGTTCCAAAAGTGGGTTTCAGCAACTTTTTTTGGCTCAGAACACGGTTTTGAGAACTAAAAATCGGTGCTAGCTGGCTTATTATTCGTTTCACAGCGAAGACGACGCACACACCAATCGATTCAGCTTTACACGTAGATCTGAAACATGTATTTAAAATGTGGGTAAGAAATTCGGCACCGCAGTTTTTGACGAAAAACGCTGTTCAACACAAAATTTTTTCCTGACGTTTGGTCTAATTTGAGTACATAATAGTGGCGAGCCAAAGCTGAATTTTATATATTTTAGGCAACTGAACGGCGGACAAACACACAAAAAATCGTACAGTAATTGTGGCTACCGGCAATAAGGTCGAAATTGACCCCGAAAGTCAGGCTGGACATATTATTTGGCTTGAATTTGCGCAAAACTTTTCCTGTTCCTGTGGGTAAATTTTTTATGATGATTTCGAATTTTAAACTCGTTTTTGCTAAAACGCGCAAGTTATTGCGGAATCCGCTAGTTTAACATGCATCTTGCAAATAATTGAGCTTCTGCATAAAGAGCCTTGACTACTGTTGTTTGTGTATACACATACACATTTAACATACACAAAAATACACATTGTTTTTTCAACACATACACATACACATTGAAAATTCAGATACACATTACCATACACAAACACTACTCGAAATGTGTATTTTTGTGTATGTGTATTTGATCAGGCAAAAGTCGATAAAATTTCGAACAGAATCGTAAAATTTCGATGTTTTTGCTGCAGTAATAAATGGTAGATATCCTGAAGCCTTCAAATGGCCTAAGTAACTCGATTTCAAAGCTATCCAAGGTCTAAAGGAACCGACATTGAGAGATTTGATTTTCTTAGCATTTCTGGCTAAAAATCTATCATAAAATTTGCATTTTCAGTACAATACACATACACAAAAATACACATTGTTTTGTTGAATGTGTATACACAAAATACCATACACATTTGAAGGTAAATGTGTATACACATACACATACACAAACGGAAAACCCGGTACCAAACAACAGTAGCCTTGACTGACAGATCTTGTGAATTATAATGATGAAACACTAAGTTAGAAAGCAGTTTTGCTTACAAAGTGTTTTTTCCCGATTCTCAAAATAACCATATTTTTGCTATACAACCGCTAGTTCTGAAGATATCGGCATTTTAACGATTTTTCAAGAAAATGACAGCACTTGATATAACATGCTGGCTTTAAATGCGACAGAATTTAGTCATATTGAAGGCACAAGGCTATAAAATTTGGCTAGGTTATTATTTTTTGCCACTAATTCCGAAAATGATGGATATTTTTCTATCTGACTGCTCCTGAGTCACATACTTCCTTCTGATGCCCTGGCAGTCAGACTAAATGTGATTTAGCAAACCAGGATATAAAATTATGTCTATCTGATGCAGTTTTCTCCACTGATTCAGAATATAACTTTATTTATTTTTGCGCTACGTTAGGCCAGAAGCAAGTTATGGACCTCCAACGTTTCATCAACATCTACGTATGATCTCAGGAGTGTTGCTGACGAAACCTCGGAGGTCCATAACTTGCTTCTGGCCTGACATAGCACAAAAATAAATAAAGTAATATTTTGAATCAGCTGAGAAAACTATATCAGATAGACGTAATTTTTTATCTGGTTTGCTAAATCACTTTCTGTGTGACTGTCAGGGCATCAGAAGGAAGTACGTATGTGACTCAGCAGGAGCAGTCAGATAGAAAAATGAGCGTCATTTTAGGAATCAGTGGTAAAAACTGCATAAGCTATCCATATTTTACAGCTTTGTGCCTTCAACATAACATAATTCTGTCGCATTTAAAGCCAACATGGTATACCATATCAAGCGCTGTCATTTGCTTGAAACATTGTTAAAATGCCGATATCTTCAGAAATAGCTAACGTACAGCAAAAATACGGTTATTTTAAGAATCAGAAAGAAAAAAGTATGTAAGAAAAACTGATTTCTAACTTACTGTTTCATCATCATAATTCACCAGATCTGTGAGTCAAGGCTCTTTTTATGCAGATGCTGACTTTTGCAAGATGCATGTTAAACCGGCGGATTCCGCAATAACTTGCACGTCTTACCTAAAACGAGTGTGAAATTCTGAATTTGGCGATTTGGGGGAGCGAACCTGATTTCTCTCAGAAATTGGGTCTTAAGTAAACAAATAAATAATTAATCAGCCCACAGACGGGAAAATCACTTACGTTTCGCAGGCTGCGTACCATTCTCGACAATTTTCTAAACCGCTCACAACATTACCTTTAGTGATTTTCGTCTACGAGCCTAAAATGCGTCTGAAATATAGTTCCTTTTACGTGCAGGACTAAAACACTGGCCGCAGAGGTACTGCTTTAAGAACAGGGGTCACCAGTCACCAATCGACATCGATACCGGCAGACTGTCAAAATGCACCGAACACCTACCAATGGTCATTCCACGTTCAAAAACTGCACACATGTCGGTGTACAACAACAACCACACAGGTGAGCTGGTGAATAAGTGTAAAAAGGCTTCATCATCAAAAACTGTTTCAGTAGAAGTCGAGAGCAATGGATATCTAGAAATCGCCGGTTTTGGACTGAGAGGCTATTACCAGCTGAAACAGTTTCACTTTCACTGGGGCAGCAGCGACCGCCGGGGTTCCGAACATAGTGTTTACGGCGTACGGTTCCCCCTAGAGGTACTTCTCATTGCTTGGCGTCCAACTTTAGTGCTCTGCACCTAGATGCACATGGTTCACAAAGCAGTGGGCTCAGTGCCTACAGAAAGCGGGCTAGCAGTGATTGGTTTGCTGTTTAAAATCGGAGCCAAAAACAGAAAACTGGACAAAATTATCAAACTTTTCCCGAAGATTCGGACTCCCAGCGGAAGGAGTAAGCGGAGTTTGGGCGCTGAAACTGTCTACTAACCGCTGTGAGTTTAGAACAGAACGTCTATATTAGACCGTACGACTTGCTGCCAGAGCAGCTGGCGCATTACAGTTACCAGGGCGGGCTCACCACACCAAACTGCGATGAAATCGTGGCCTGGCGGCTGCTGACAACGCCTGTAACAATTTCAGCCAGACAGGTACCGAAAAATGCATTGAAAATTGCACATCTGTCTACTTTTTTCCATTCATTGCCGGTCATGCGTGTTGTGTTGCTTTGCATGCGTACAGTGAGTATGTACTATATATCTAAAATGTATTTGCTGCTATGGTTATGAATCATTCCAGATGAAAGCATTCCGACGCCTGCGAATGTCTACAGACAAGCCGCTTCATCCCAACTTTCGCCCAACCCAGAGTAGGAATGGACGAGAAGTCCAACACTGTATGGACTAAAAGCAAAAACTAGAGAAAACCTGTGTAGGTTAAACGTTCCTTGCTATTGATGCAAAGCGGTAAATCGCGTATTACCAAATAAAAATACTGCTCATTCAAAGAAATAGAGAATTTACATGGCTGGCACCGATTCCGATAGCTCTGCCTCTTTTATTTCCGCAGCACAAGAGCAAATACAATGCTGTGTTTAGAGCTCATTTTCTCAGTAAAAAGGTGAGAAAATAATGTTCGGTTATAAAGGGTAGGTATGTATGCATTTTCAGACCAACAAAATCTATTAAGGTGGGTTCACATAGTCGGTCGGCGTCGGCAACGCGGCAACTCGGGAAATCGACCCCAATTTGAGTACACACATAAGCGTGCAGCAGTTCACATAGTCTGTAATGCGTCTGGAGCCGTTCCAGACGGCTAAAGACTTGCCGATGATTTGCCCAAATCGCCGCGACGCGATTTACAACCTTTTATGGCCGCCAAGCGTTCCCGACCGATTAAACAGTGCGCTGAGCATGCGACCGGTTCACACAGGCGCGGTCGGTCGGGGATGGACAGGCGCTAATCACACAGCGGCACTGCTGACCAGAACACTTGAGCAGCTGTAGATAAACCGTTTTAAGCAAAAAGCAGATAGTCACTGCATGCATATTACTTTTCTCTGCGCTCTCTGTGAAATCGAGAGGCGAAAATCGAGCTGTCACCCTCTGAGCCAAAAGCACCGAAATCAAACTTGGGCTTTTCCATTCAGAAAAATTTCGCAAAGATGTCTCCGTAGATAAATGCACAACACTGCCTCAGCTTTACGCCTGCGTTAGAGCTCATAGAATGGCCCATTCTGTCACCGGTACAGCGCAAATGACTCAAATGCCTGTGCTCACTAGACTTTTGGGGCGTCAAAATACCGTAATTATCAGGTAGGCTGGCCGGTTCCAGATGCCGACAAGAGACTATGTGAATTGCGTTTTAACCCAGTTTTTCTCCCCCGCTATGCGGACGCTCGGCCCCGATATTTTGCCGATGGCGTTGCCGACGCCGACCGACTATGTGAACCCACCTTTACACATTTGCTATGATATTTGCGCTGTGAATAATACTGCCTTTGCTGACCACCTTGTATGTGGTTATGTTTTACACAGCGCACAAAAGCAGGAAAAGAATGAGCTCCAGCCGTTTCAACCGGTCGACCAACCAAAACCAAGTACTAAATTTGCTGGCCATCACCGATTTATTCGCAACCTTTTGCATTCGCTATGTTTTCGATTACGAGGACCATATCTTGCACAACACTTTCATGTTTTGCACCGGTTTGTTCACCATTGTCAATCCCTACTTATTACTGTATTTTTCTAGGGTAGTGCGCAGCTACTTTTTGCGCATGCACTGTTGTATGAGATACACGAAAGCGGGTCGCTTCCAAAAAACGTCAAGAATGAGACTAATTGGTTAGTATTGCATGAAGGTCTAACTCATACGCAAGAACACGATTGACAGTAACGCACCATGAATTCGTGAACTTCAGTTGCGTTCATGGTTGCGTGACAATCAGTTTGTGATAAAATTTCCTTTATCTGGCAGAAAGAAGGCTCTTTCACGCGGCTTCATCATTTGGCAAACCCCTGCCCCTAACCGATGACGTCATTTTTGCACAGTCCTTAGCTGCAATATTTTCTGTAAGTTTTTAAAAAATATGATAATTTCTTTGAC
Organism: Sabatieria punctata; assembly: GCA_030248155.1. Classification (NCBI taxonomy): domain Eukaryota; kingdom Metazoa; phylum Nematoda; class Chromadorea; order Araeolaimida; family Comesomatidae; genus Sabatieria; species Sabatieria punctata. Next base: position 7,254 of record JASANB010005217.1, on the reverse strand, counting down.
AGCGTTGGCGAAAATGCAGTGTTGACTGGGAAAGGAAGGCAGATAAATCTGCTGGAGATAGTTGTACAGTACTACGTACGTCCTCAGCCTTTTTGTACGTAGCTACGCACATGTAATGTCAAGTGTTTTCAGTTAACAAACTTATGCCTGCCGACAAAGCGAAACTGCTGCTTCACTTTCGAAATGGTCTAAGCTAGAATTCTATTGAGCAGTGAGCTGTCTCTATTCTCGTGTTCTTGTATTTCAAACGTGCTCACACAGTCATAGTGTACCTTTTTAAAAGCGTTTTCGCTTTTTAGCTTTTCAAAATGTTCTCGTCCAGGTTGGGCAGCGATATTATGATCATGCATGTGCGTTTCGTTCATACGTAGCTGTTGAATTATGGTTACGATTGTGTTCCTACTTAAATATCTTCATTTTCATGTCTGGCGGCTGTAACATTACTTGCAAGACAAGCTGTTCAACGTATGCACAGACAGGAGAGACGAGAATTAGCAATTCAGAACAGTACTAAGAACAGTACCAATCCTGTCTAAACTTAATAGGTGCCATCTACCTAAGCTTGGAGCAACAGTTTTGTACTGTAGATTTTCTAGCACTTCCGCTTCAAATGGAAGTCCTCCTAGTCCTAATCTGTCTGCTTTTTTCTCTAATCTGTGGCAGTTTGGCTGGAGGAGGCACTAAAGTTTATACCTACGACCGGGAAGGTTAGCTGATATTTATTAGTTGGCTCCAAAAGGCCATTCGGCCCCAAATGGTTTCCCAAAGCGGTGGGGCACACAGAATGCAAACAAATAAGTTCTGAGCGGTCAAAAACATATTGCATGCAAATTGAATATAAAACAAGATTCTGGCGAAGAATAGATCTAAACGAATATACACTTCTAGCATTAACAGTGTACTTGGAAAGATCGTTGGTCGTGCACTAGCCTATACAAGCACTTGCTAAACATTTAGTAACTTCGGGCGCTTCTCTAGAGTCCTGTCCTAACCTAGCCAACCTCTCGTGCATCATTCGACTGACCCAGTGCTGCACGGCTATTGAAATTGAACTAGACCGCGTCACCATACATGTAGCTGAGCTGGGTTTTCGTCTGGAGGAATATTTCTGATCCAAAATATCCTTCAGCGACCTGTTTTGGCGTCCAAAAGTGGGTTTTAGCAACCTTTTTTCGGCTCAAAACAGGGGTTTGAGGATAAAAGTTGAACTTGAACTTGAACTTTATTTTTGTCGCCCAAGCACGAACATGTTAGTAACGAAATCACGCAGAAAGAGTGTTAGTGGGCAACAGGATGCACAATGTCTATCTAAGAAGAACGGTGCACCCTTTACTGAAACAAGAGGAAGCCAGAAAGATCAATTTTTTTAAGTTTCTCTGTAAAAATCGTCAAATTTCTAGATTCTATAATATCATTGGGTAAAGAATTCCAAATTCGTATCACCCTTATCGAAAAAAAGTGCTTTCGGCAATCTAAATTTTTTCCCAAAGAAGGAAAAGAGAGTTTCTGAGAATGGCCTAGTGTAGTAAAAAGAAGAGGTCTTTGGAAAAAGTCATCAAAAGACAAATCAATCAAGTCATGGACTATTCTGTAAACTAATTGTAAATCAATTACGAGCCTGCGGTACTCAAGTGTTGGGTAAAATACAGTTTCAGAAACCAAAATTTGGCGTTCCGGAACCTATTTCGGGCCTCTAAAACCCTAATTAGGGCTTTTGGAACCTTGCTTGCGGGTTTAGAAACCCAAAATAAGGTTTCATACAAAAAATCCTCCGAAAATCGGCTTGAGGAAAATTACACCCCCGCCTCTTTTCCTCCAACTACATGTATGGGCATGACGGTTCTGCAACAATATGACCAGCTTTGGATTTAATTGTTTAAGTAAATAAATAAATTATTAATCAGCCCACAGACGGGAAAAAAACACTTACGCGCAGGCGCTGCGTACCATTCTCGACAATTACTAAACCGCTCACAATATTACCTTTAGTGAATGCCGTCAGAGAGCCTAAAAATGTGTAGAAATAAAGTTTCTTTTATGTGCAGGACTAAAACACTGGCCGGAGAGGTACTGCTTTAAGAACAGGGGTCACCAGTCACCAATCGACATCGATACCGGCAGACTGTCAAAATGCACCGAACACCTACCAATGGTCATTCCACGTTCAAAAACTGCACACATGTCGGTGTACAACAACAACCACACAGGTGAGCTGGTGAATAAGTGTAAAAAGGCTTCGTCGTCAAAAATCTGTTTTAGTAGAAGTCGAGAGCAATGGATATCTAGAAATTGCCGGTTTTGGACTGAGAGGCTATTACCAGCTGAAACAGTTTCACTTTCACTGGGGCAGCAGCGACCACCAGGGTTCCGAGCACACTGTTAACGGCGTACGGCTCCCTCTAGAGGTACTTCTCATTGCTTGGCGTCCAACTTTAGTGCTCCTCGCCTAGATGCACATGGTTCACAAAGCAGTGGGCTCAGTGCCTACAGAAAGCAGGCTAGCAGTGATTGGCTTGCTGTTTAAAATCGGAGCCAAAAACAAAAAACTGGACAAAATTATCAAACTTTTCCCAAAGATCCGGACTCCCAACGGAAGGAGTAAGCGGAGTTTGGGCGCTGAAACTGTCTACTAACCGTTGTGAGTTTAGAACAGAACGTCCATATTAGACCGTACGATTTGCTGCCTGAACAACTGGCGCATTTCAGTTACCAGGGCGGGCTCACCACACCAAACTGCGACGAAATCGTGGCCTGGCGGCTACTGGCAACGCCTGTAACAATTTCAGCCAGACAGGTACCTGAAGACAGGTTCATGCATTGAAAATTGCACATCTATCTACATTTTTTTCAATCATTTCCTTCCTGTCGTGCGTGTTGTGTTGCATGTGTACATGTACTATATCCCTTTGTGTGGAGACAACTGAGATGCTATTGGGTGTTACGTTACACTTTACTTGTTACCGGTGTTACAGGGGGGGTGACACCACGTGTTACCGGTTCGGTGTTACGGGTACCGGTAACAGGAAGTAACACCAATTTCAACTTATTTGGGGTGAACCGTGATATATTTTACGTAATGTCACGTAATACCGATTTTAAAGTTGTTACAGGAATGGCACAGAGGAATTCAATCACCCTGCTTGCTGGAGGCCGAAACCCTCCAACATGTTACAGTTTTTCTCAGCAACATGTTACAGTTTTTCATAGTAACATGTTACAGTGTTTCAGAGTTTCGGACTTGTTACCGTTTTTGTGTAACACGCCGTTTGCGTCATGTTTTCATAGCAAGTAAAAGTGGTAACTTGTTTCGGGCATACATGGGCGGGGGGTAAGGGGGTATACCCCTCCCCCTCGGCCGGCCATACCACCCCCTCGGCCACCCACCCCCCTCCCGGAGGGAGGGAAATTTCGCTTATTTAAGGCAAAATAGGCGTTTTTTGGCCTTTTTTCGGGGGGACCCCCCTCCCCCGAGGTCTCAACCCCCCTACCCCCCTCCGGATTTTTCCGGCCCATGTATGGTTTCGGGTGCATGCAACACCCAAATTTTCCTAGTGTTTCACTTTGGGTAGTTGCTTTTGGGTAACTAGTTACGGGTCCACACACAGGAACGCCTCGACACAAAGGGATATCTAAAATGTAGAGCTGGAAGTACGGTGCTATTTGCTGCTATGGTTATGAATCGTTCCAGATGAGAGCATTCCGAAGCCTGCGAATGTCTACATACAAGCCGCTTCATCCCAACTTTCGCCCAACCCAGAGTCGAAATGGACGAGAAGTCCAACTCTGTATGGACTAATAGTAAAAATTAGAGAAAACTGTGGAGGTTAAACGTTCCCTGCTATTGATGGCAAAGTGAGAAATCCTTTATATTACTAAGCCAATGAAATAAAAATACTGGTCATTAGAGAATGTCAACTCTTGCGTAACTTGCGCTGCGTTGTTCACTTCTATCTACCGTACGTAGCATTTGTGGCGCAAACCTCTTTCGAAGGATGCAACTCTGATGGCTGTAGTGACGACCTCGAAGAGATCGGCGTAGGTACACGCATCGAGGTTATCGCGTCACGACTAAAATCAGTGTTTCTATGCAGCAAACCATTGGGAAAGGCAGTCGGCTACCCATTGAGTAATCAACATAAAAAGCCACTAACTTAACTTGTGTACGTCATCGCATTTACAACAAACAATCGGCCACCTCTCAGATTTAATTGTTAATAAAATTTTAGGTCTATTTCAGTATAAATTTGCAACCGATCAGTCAGATAGCACAGAATCTCGTCCTGACAGCTGATCTCAGTTTCTAATTGTTCTCAACGCTTTTAAAAAGGAGGTACGATAAGAACCCAAATAGACTTGGTAGATAGGTTGTTATTTCTAAAGCCCGACATCAACACAAAAAATAAAAATGTTCAATTCATTCACAACCGAGGGTGGCCCTGAAGAGGGCCGTTGGGTTGGTTTATGGGTGGTCAGACGACCGATGTCACTTCTTATTTGGAGCTGGTGTATTTGGTGACGGCCTTGGTTCCTTCGCTCACTGCGTGTTTGGCCAACTCGCCTGGCAGCAGCAGTCGCACAGCGGTCTGGATCTCCCGACTGGTGATGGTGGATCGTTTGTTGTAGTGGGCCAGACGCGATGACTCGCTGGCGATACGTTCGAAAATGTCATTCACGAACGAGTTCATGATAGACATGGCTCGGGAGCTGATACCGGTGTCGGGGTGCACCTGCTTCAGCACCTTGTACACGTACGAAGCAAACGACTCTTTGCGCTTGTGACGGCGCTTCTTCTCGCCCGTTCCGCGTCCCTTCTTCTGAGACTTGGCGGCCTTCTTGGCTCCCTTTGCACTGGGCTTAGGCGGCATAGTTGGTTGTAACAATAGAAAACTTCCAAAGAAAGAGTGGATAAACAGCGAAGGATGCCGGTCTCTCTGAACCGCGGCCTATAAGAGAGAGTTACGTGTGTTTTGGGTGGCCGTTGAACGAGTCCCATGCAGACACAGAGAGTGCAGTGTAATAATACGCTGGCGCGGCCATTCTCAACGGCCTGCCAAAACAGAGCTAAGTACTCATTATTAGACGGCCTCTACCTTTATTCGTATCTCCTCTATTTTTACTTTACTACTTTATTTCTCTTTTGTCTGTACCCAACTTAGCTATGTCTGGCCGTGGAGGTAAAGGAGGCAAGGCGAAAGGAAAGGCCAAGTCTCGTAGTAGCCGAGCAGGTCTGCAGTTCCCAGTGGGCAGAATCCACCGTCTGCTCAGAAAAGGCAACTATTCAGAGCGTGTGGGAGCCGGAGCGCCCGTCTATCTGGCCGCAGTGATGGAGTACTTGGCTGCTGAGGTGCTCGAGTTGGCGAGCAACGCAGCTCGCGACAACAAGAAGACCAGAATCAGCGAGGACATCTTCAACTGGCCGTGAGAAACGACGAGGAGCTGAACAAACTGCTCGGGGTGACCATCGCACAGGGCGGCGTTCTCCCCAACATCCCGACCTTGTCTTGCTGCCCAAGAAGACCGGAGGAGACGAAATAAGTATCCACTTCAGCAGACTAATAAACCAACCCAACGGCCCTCTTCGGGGCTTTTTATATCGTGAGAGAATATGTAATCTTTTTGAACGTTATTCTGTCATGTCACATAATGCTGGATTTCTGCATTTACGCACTTGTTCATCCGGTAGGTAGAATTACTGAAACAACATGGTACGATTTTCTTATCATTCTGCTGTCTTATTCAGCCTGTTGTAATATCAATAATAAAGGCTGTTCTGAATTCCGACTGCAAAGGCCATGCGTTGAACAATAGAAGAGAGTAGTTTAGAAGTGAGCGCACGTAGCGATTTTCTCACATCTAGAATATACTTCAGACATATTTGCCGGTGAATAACCGACCCACCGCTCTGAGTTATCGGACCAGCCATATAGAGTTTAAATTCTTCAGGAGGGCACGCTGACAGTACACAGGCACACGTACACAACACAAAATGGGGAGATGATAATCACTGGAATGGAACGCTGGAATGGAATGGAACGGCCATGATAATCGCTGGAATGGAACGGGAATCACTGGAATGACAAATTTGACTGTCAAAACGCTCTAAACGCATCCAGCAACTGTTTATTAGACAGTATGCAAAATACGGCAGAATTACACTCAATCAAACGCTGTAAGAAGGCATCCAAAAATTACGTCACGGCATTTTGCATCCGTTTACGGACCCACCTACAATGGGTCGTAATAATTTGCTGAGCCCCTCCTTCTAATTACGTAATGATTTAGCTACCATCCCCCAATTTTCAAAATTTTTTGGGAGTTTGCAACAAAAATTTTTACATTCATGTTGCCGAAAAAAAATGTCATGCGTAAAAATGTCTGTAATGCAGGTTTGTGTTATACTGTAGTTTGTTTTAGTGAAAACTACAATGTACGTATGTATACTCTCAGTTACAATTGTGCAAGCCCCCCTGCGTTGTAATTGATAGCGCAACACTTTTCTGAAATAAAAAAACGGGGTTGCGGGGTTCAGACGAGCTAGGGGAACTTTCAAAGGGGCGAAAAAAACTTTTTTTTCTGAAAACGAAAATTTGACAAAAGTTTCTTAAATTAGTCTAAAAGTACTCTAAACCCCCATTTTTAAAATTCTGAATTCGTACTAGTAGGTGGAAAACCGGACTTGGAAATATTGGACCTGAAAAAAGTGCGAAAATTTTGCAACCGGGACATGTTTGAGCTCAATTTTCTCACGCTCCACGGGTCTGGGCAAACAATGCTTTACACCAAACGGTAGGTAATTGATAGCGCAACATTTTTCTGAAATAAAAAAACGAGGTTGGGGGTTCAGACGAGCTAGGAGGGCGCAAAAGAGGGCGAAAAAAAATTTTTTTCTGAAAACAACGAAAATTTGACAAAAGTTTCTTAAAGCAGTCTAAAAGTACTCTAAAACCGTTAATTGTTAGGTCGAATTCCGAGTATGAAGCTAGTATGGAAGCCCAGTTTATAGCCCTTACCTCACTATTAAAAATATATATGACCTTTGAAAAAGTGCAAAGCATTTTACAAGAAGGCTACCGCATATGCAAAACAGGAACTATGCCCAGCGCCTAGAACAACTGCTACTCTCTGAGGCATTGAGCTTCAAAACTTAGAGATTCGCAGACTTCAAAACGATCTGATCCTGGTTTACTGAATAATAAACCGTTTAGTGGACCTAAAAAGGGGAGATTTGTTTGTTAGAGCACCAGTGACGTACAT